>JAVIAB010000051.1:28816348-29193848 GCA_032433765.1 Megaustenia siamemsis
ATCTCTTTAGTCCTCTATACAACCAACAAGTTCTGAATGGTATCAACGTGTAGTCATCTCTTTAGTCCTCTATACTACCAACAACTTGTGAATGGTATCAACGTGTAGTCATCTCTTTAGTCCTCTATACAACCAACAAGTTCTGAATGGTATCAACGTGTAGTCATCTCTTTAGTCCTCTATACAACCAACAACTTGTGAATGGTATCAATGTGTAGTCATCTCTTTAGTCCTCTATACAACCAACAACTTGTGAATGGTATCAACGTGTAGTCATATATTTAGTCTTCTATACAACCAACAACTTCTAAATGGTATCAACGTGTAGTCATCTCTTTAGTCCTCTATACAACCAACAACTTCTAAATGGTATCAACGTGTAGTCATATATATTTAGTCTTCTATACTACCAACAACTTCTGAATGTTCTGTATCGTAGACATCTTGACACTTTTACTATCAGATACGCTCTATAAACTCGCAATTTCTCGACTTACCTGCAACTTCATCTTGGTCAGTGACAGCCACAAAGAAGATATCAGGACACAGCCTGCACAGTGTAGAGAATTTATCCAATGAGAGGTTCCATCCCTCTTTGTCTATTAGCCTGTACGTTTCTTCAACTTCTTCAGGTCGCATCATGCGGACAGTATAGCTTTCGTGCCTGGAATTCGCCATAGTATGATCAGAATAGTTTTAGTGTTCGCTGAAAGATTGCCTTATTTGCTAGTAACCAGCAGAATACCATTTGATTCAACAACCAGTTTCACAAATAAAAACGATTGTTCGGGTGTTAGTTTCTGGTGAGTGGAGAATTCTCGTCACATTTCAGGAAAATATCAAAGAGAAGAAGGTGTGGCAGCTCAGAACTGTGTTATCTGAGGAAAAAAGAAAACATTATCTTAACACACACACACACAATAAGGGCACTGCGACAGCTCAGCGGTTAGTGAACTGCACTATAAAAGAACAAGAGGTCGGGTTCGATTCTGGTCGACGGCTTTCGGGTTCACCCAGCTTAAAATGGGTACCGGATTTTTTTCTGGGAAAGCAAAGCGGCACAGGTGTAATACCGACCGCATTACCCCAAAAATCATGTGCCGAAGGTCTATAAAAATTATGGTCATTAATACCATATTCTCGATACGCCACTTGGCGTCACAGGGCTTTTTATTTAATTTTTTTTTTAATACATATAAACACATTTATTACTATGATTGTACAGGTTAATAAGTGACGTGTTTACTTCGTGATCTTTCTGTTTCTAAACTCGCCCATCGGCAAATACATCTCCTCATCGTTCGCCGGTGAAATAACGTTAAATGGTCTCAGAGGCGCTATTTTTGTTATTTGCAATTAACTATCATAACAAAGAGTTATTAAATGTTACGTAGAGCCAGTCTTAACATATGGATGCGAATCATGGACAATAGGACAACAGACAAGAAAATCACTGGAAGTCTGTAGAAATGTGTTTTACAGAAGAATGTTGAGAGTACTATGTACAGCTAAGAAGAGTAATGAAAATGTTCTGAGAAAAAAGAGAGCTAATTTCCAATATTAGGAAGAGACAATCATCATTTTTTGACCATGTAATGAGAAGAGAACAACTGGAATATATTGTAACAACTGGAAAAATTGAGGGACGAAGAGATATAGGGAAGCAAAGAGAAAAAATAACAGACAACTTAAGAGAATGGCTTGGCAGAAGGTCAACAACAGAAATGATAAATAGCTGCCGGGATCGAAAGTTGTGGTAGACATGATCACCTACGCCAGCAGGACCGGTACTTGATGATGATGATAAGGGCACCTTTCAATTCTACACATTTCATCTGCAGCGAGATATTGTTGGATACGGGGTTGTTTTCTCTCTTCAAACCCTACTTGCTTGCTTTTTTCCAGACCCGCCATAGGAAGATAGTGTATGATCTTGATCAGTTTTGATTCTCTGATTTACAATGTATCAAGGTTTGTAGTTAGTCCGCACGAGATTGATACCTTCTGCCCTGGGGCTGGTCTGATCAACAAGTTACGGATTGAAAGGGCGATAGTTGCAAATATCTGGTCCATCTACATTGGTGGGGGTCGGAAACTGGCGCTCAAACAGATCACAAACCAGACCGACACATTTGATGATTGTTATACAGGAGACGGATGTGGACCAGAGGCCGCAGTTAATAGCAAAACAAAGACCAATCTCTATGACAATGACTGCACACACACACAATGGAGAAGTGGAACCAATTCTGTTTACTGGTATCTGAACTTTGCAACGCCCCAGAAGACTCACATCATTCGAATCTATCATCGAGCTAGCACTATGATTCGGGTAAAGAATGCCACTCTAAAGGCTTTCTCTGACAGTGGCGGAGTAGTGTTCCAGTATAATGATGTATCATACCCTGAATTTATCTGTGAACACTATTGTAGTCAAAACACAAACGTCAATGGCACACATTAAGATTGAGTTCTCACCGACCATTTCGCAGGCCGACAGTGCACTGACGGTATGTGAGGTGCAAACATTTACAGACACCTATTGTCTGGACGAGCATTCTTGGTCGTTTTGTGCAGTGTGTAGTGGGTGTAGTAAAGGCTGCAATGTCATCATCGGTACTTGTCACGGCTAATGTTCACATGGGATCTATGGACACGACTGTCCCGGTTCTTGTCTCAGTGTCTGTCCTTTATTTGAAGAAAAATCTGGAAAATGCCTACAATGTAAACATCTTGGCTCTGCCTGTAATGACACTTGTCCCGATGGTAATTTTGGGCTACAGTGCGAACAGATGTGTTCTGATAGCTGTGACATCATATGTACTCTCAAATGTCCGGACAACTGTTTCAACAACACCTGTCAACAGTCGATCGGGAATCTGTACATGCAAGAGAACGTTCTATGGGTCAGACTGCACTCTCAAATCTCCGGACAACTGTTTGACGAAACCTGTGATTCCCACGCTCAGAAGAGTCTGCCGACTACAACAAGCCCAAGCATACGGAAACTTTAATGTGTTTCTGTGCTAGACATGGTTCATTTTTTTTTTTGGTATTTTTTAGTGAAGCCATGGCTCATATCTTGCTGTGTTTCTGTCCTAGCCATGGCTCATATCTTAGCTTGTGTGTGCTGGCCATGGCTCATATCTTGGTGTGTGTCATGTTAGTCATATCTCATATCTCGGTGTATCCGTGTTAATCATGTCTCATATCTTTATGATCCACAGTTACGCAAACCATCTCTCTTGATGAAGAAATAAACTGTCGAATTGGTAAGGCAGCTACGACCTTCGGCAAACTCACAAAAAGGGCATGGAACAACACGAAACTAACTCAAAAGACTAAACTCTTAATATATCAAACATGTGTGCTTAGCACACTACTATATGGATCCGAAACCTGGACAACATACTCAAACCAGGAAAAAAGACTAAATGTCTTCCACATGCGATGTCTCCGCAAAATAATGCACATCAAATGGCAGGACAAAATAACCAACTTAACTGTCCTGCAACGTGCTAAGACCCTAACAATCATGTCGATGCTCAGAAGTCGAAGGCTAAGATGGCTGGGGCATGTCCAACGGATGGAAGAAAAACGCATTCCTAGGCAAATACTATATGGTGAGCTAAAACACGGAAAACGACAAATCGGCAGACCTAAACTACGATATAGAGATATCTGCAAATCATCTCTGAAAGACTTCGCCATCTGTGAAAACGACTGGCAACATATGGCAAGTGATCGCACATCATGGAGAGCACGTATAAGGAACGGTATAACAACATTTGAGACTGTTCTAAGACAGGACTTAGAAGAGAAGAGACTCATGAAAAAGGATGGTAAACCCCGTGGACCAGCGAGCCTGACCTGTTCATTATGTGACCGCGTGTGTTTGTCAAACATTGGTAGAATTAGCCACGAGAGAAGCTGTTCAGCAAAAACAATACCTCAAAAAAATACGCAATAGCCTCCACTAGACCGTCTGACAAGACGAAAAGGGCCATATATATCTTTATGTGTGTCTGTGTTTAGTCATATGTCATATCTTTGTGTGTGCATGTCTGGGTTAGTGATATCTCATATCTTTGTGTGCATGTTTATGTTAGTCATATCTCATATCTTTGTGTGTGCATGTCTTTGTTTGTCACATCTCATATCCTTGTGTGTGCATGGCTATGTTAGTCCCATCTCATATCTTTGTGTGTGCATATCTATGTTAGTCATATCTCTTATCTTTGTGTGCATGTCTGTGTTAGGCATGTGTCATATCTTTGTGTGTGCATGTCAATGTCAGTTATATCTCATATCTTTATGTGCATGTTTATGTTAGTCATGTGTCATATATCTTGATGTGTGTCAGTGTTAGTCATGCCTCGTATCGCTGTGTGCATGTCTGTATTAGTCACATCTCATATCTTTGTGTGTGCATGTCTGTGTTAGTCACATCTCACATCTTTGTGTGTCCGTGTCTGTGTTAGTTACCCTCTAGTGACTCGGGCAGATGTTGCTCGTAAACCTGGGAGGGCCTACCATCTAAGGGCAGAATCCCCCTACAGAAACGACAATCTGCTGCCTTGCAGGAAGATTGGGGACAATCAAAGGCTAGGGAAAGCAAACCCGAATAAAATGCTGGCTGAAATCGAATGCACTGGGCCACTGGCGCAGAACACAGTGCAACGTATTAACGGGTGTTCAGTCAGAGTGGATCTGACAGACTCTTATTGTGATGTTCTGTCTGTGGGGGCGATCAATACACTTAGCCTGACAGCTGACTTCATATGAGAGTCTGGAATCCTTACTCTGATTGAGTCCTGAACGCGGAGAGAGAGAGAGAGAGTTAAAAATAGCGAGTAAAAATCTATACACGGTAAAATTGACGTGTTTGCACGCTTTCACCGTGGTTTTTGGACACAATTAGACACTTGTAATAAACACGAGAAATTGTGTGTTCCATTTCCATTCATTCAGCGGCGGACACGTGGAACGATAACATTTATCATGAGTCTTAAAATGAAATTCTGCAGTTTACAAAACATCGCAATAAAAATGTATGACTATTTTTGCAAAGAGGCTAAACGAGGAAGATTATTTCATTCTTTAGAAAACCCTGAGAATAGGACAAGACACATTTTGGATTTATCTAAACGGTCATTTAATCGCTGGATTCAAGCACGTGATCGTCAATGTTCAAAATATACAAAATCACAAGGAAGAGCACAAATGTTGGATAATTTCGACAGTGAACTTATTAAAAGTGAAATTCGCAAAATGTTGGGTATGAATGAAACTGTTACAATAAGAAAATTAAAAGTATCGCTGAAAAAGAACAACAGTATTGAAGTATCAAAGTCTACATTGTGGAGGAATGTGAGAGCTGCAGGCTTTACATTCAGAAAGTATTCCAATGGACGAAACATCATCTGTGAGAAGCCACATATAGTAGTCATGAGAAGCTAGTACTTACGTGAAGTAAAAGAGGTGCGCAAGCAAGATTATGATATTGTGTACTTGGATGAAACATGGATCAATGCTCACCACACTAACCAAAGGGAATGGCAGTCATCAGATGGAAAGATTAAGAGATTAATACCTAGCAGCAAAGGACAGCGCTTGATAATTGCTCATGCAGGTAGTCGACAACATGGACTAATACAGAATGCAGAGCTCATTTTTCTTTCAAAATCCATAGACAATCGGGATTATCACTATGAGATGAATGGTCACATATTTAGACATTGGATTGAAAATTCTGTTCTCCCATCACTAGATCGACCATCTTGCCTAATAATGGACAATGCAGCGTACCACAACATTGTTGCACTTGAAGATAAAGTCCCGACGTCATCCAGTACAAAAGATGCTATTAAGATATGGCTCACAAAGGAGCACATACAATTTAATAACATGTACTTAAAACCTGAATTACTATCTCTAGTAAAGCAAAAACAAAGGACAAAGATTTTTCAAATAGATAAGATTATCCAAGAGCACGGTCATATAAGTTTGAGGCTGCCACCTTGCCATGCTCATTTAAATCCAATAGAACTAATCTGGGCAAAATTAAAAGGACAAGTGGCAGATGAAAATACAACATTCAAAATATGCGATGTAAAGACTTTTGCTAATCTCGCTTTATTAAATATAGACAGAGATTATTGGGCTAAATGTGAAGACCACGTCTTAAAACAGGAAGGGGAATATTGGAAAAATGATGGTTTGTGGAATGTTCAACCCCAAACAGTTATTAATCTTTTAGACTCGTCTGATTCAGAATGAAAGTATATAGCCCCCACAATGTTGGCCCCTATATTACCTTAAATTAGTTCAACAAACGGCCCTTTTCAGGACCACACAACTATGAAAATTGGACATACAGGTATACCTTGATATTATCGTCCGTCCTCGAACTGAGAAGACAATAATTCTCCTGGTGTTTTGTCTTAATCAGTTATTTCCCCATTACGGCCACGCCTTTACCTAGTGAAAATCAATCATAGACCAGCAATTACGGTAATTTCTATTATTTAGGGGTTCACAATTTACAATTTTGACAAACATCAAAGAGATTCGCCGCTTTAAGAAAACTGCAGCTGCAAGATATTTGTTAAATATACATTTAAAGGGTCTTTTGCATTCTAATAGCATTTGGAAAATTTCAACAGTTTTTAACAAACGGTTACTGAGTAATAGTGTTTTGAAGTTGGGCACGTGATTTGAAACGAGCTATAACACCATATTCCATATACGCCACTTGGCGTGACGGGGGGCACTTATATATTATAAACCACTAGATTAGACTAAATAATATTACACAAATATATAATTTATATGAAATCTAAAGGAAGTCTAGGTGGCTCAGAGGTAAGACATCGTCCTATGAATAAGAACGTTTCAGGTTCAAATTTCGTCATAGGCAGTGGAATTTTTTGTACTTCGAATATGTGGTTTCTTCGATGCTTTACCCTTTCCCCAATCTTTGTGTAACGAGATCAAAGGTCTAATTCTCTCGGATAATGGCAATCATATGAGGTTTCGTGTGCACTTTGCACACGTTAAGGAACCCTTGGCAGTTGGAAATCTAAACGAGTAAATTAAAAACGACCTCTCCCTGGAAAAAGTGATAGGAAATGTCTACCCAACAACGTCAAAACTCGAGTCGATAAAAAGGAGAGCATCTCTGAACGTGGAGAATATCTGCCTATACGGTGAAGGACGCAGATGCACACAACTGACGGTGTGAAACTGTGAGAAAAGGGCATTTGCACAATATTTAGTAGCAGAGATATTTGCTAGAGATGTAAGCTGGTGTACGCAAATAAACAAAAACAACAAATATAGAATCTATATTCACGAACAAGCCCACAATTGTCCACGACCAGCGAGTTCTATATCCTATTACAGAACCGCATCACGAAGTATTTACAATTCGCATTTGCGTTTAAAAACGTATAGTCCCAAAACGCCAAAGTCTCAAGCGGAAGACACCTTTTGAAACAATATTTATATAACATTGCTCTGTAAAATAATTTCAATGACAACGTTTACAATAATTTGGCAATAAAACTTCATAGTGTCTTTGCCAATTGTGTTTTGGCAGTTTTTCAACATTTTACTCATCATCATCAGGTCGTATGTGCTTTGCAGAACGTTGCATTCACCACAGTACGTCTGAAAGAATCTCTTTCTGTAGTTAGATCTCCCACTTCTTCTGTTGCTATGTTTAAGGTCTCCTTGATGTCTTGAAACCACTTTCTACTTGGTCTCCCCCTGATGCGTCGCCCAGGAACCATGCTTTAAATTAGTGTTCTTTCCAACGTTATGTGTCTTTAGACGTGACTATATTTTAATTTCCTCTGTAGAATGGTTGTTAAAAGCCATTACTTTTTACTGTTTAAATCTTTTAATATGTCTTCATTGCATTATTCAATATATCTTAGGTATTTTTCTGCAGCGTTTTGTTTCGAAAGAATCAATTTTCTTCCTTGTTGTTTGCGATGTTGTCTATGATTCACAACATGCATTGCTATTGGAAAGATACATGTCCTCAGTAATTTTATGTTACTGCCTTGTTGGTACTGTGCCAAAAGTTTTTTTCAAGGCATTTAATTTTTGTGTTGTTATTGCTAATCTTCTTTTGATCTCTTTCTGCCAGTTTCCATAGTTAGTTACTACATATCCTACACATCCATAGTTTGTTACTACAGGCCTCAGATATCCATAGTTTGTTACTACAGGTCTCAGATATCCATAGTTTGTTACTACAGGTCTCAGATATCCATAGTTTGTTACTACAGGCCTCAGATATCATAGTTTGTTACTACAGGTCTCAGATATCCAAAGTTTGTTACTACAGGTCTCAGATATCCATAGTTTGTTACTACAGATCCCAGATATCCATAGTTTGTTACTACAGGTCTCAGATATCCATAGTTTGTTACTACAGATCCCAGATATCCATAGTTTGTTACTACAGGTCTCAGATATCCATAGTTTGTTACTACAGATCCCAGATATCCATAGTTTGTTACTACAGGTCTCAGATATCCATAGTTTGTTACTACAGGTCTCAGATATCCATAGTTTGTTACTACAGATCCCAGATATCCATAGTTTGTTACTACAGATACAAGATATCCATAGTTTGTTACTACAGATCCATGATATCCATAGTTTATTACTACAGATCTCAGATATCCATAGTTTGTTACTATAGATCTCAGATATCCATAGTTTGTTGCTACAGATCCCAGATATCCATAGTTTGTTACTATAGATCTCAGATATTCATAGTTTGTTACTCTACTTTACTCTGCTCTGCAACCTTTCTTTGTTTGGGAGATGAAATATTAATTCGGATGATTCCACTGGCACGGGCGGTTGAGCAATTATGGATTTTCATTCATTTGCAGTGATACCGGGGCCTACCATAACCATAACCATAACTATAACCTAAATTCTAAATGCAGGCAACACAAATTAAAACCATTATTGTTTAATATTTTTGTTATCTACTCAACTCCCTTCCGTTATGTTCTTCCAAGAACATTGTATGTTGGCAATGAAGTTTGCGCCAGCGACGCCAGCTCGTGACGTATAAGAAAAAAAAAAGTATATGGTGTAGCCAACCTTTGATACAGAGGCGGCACTCAATGATGATGCAAAGATCAATGAAAATTAAGGATTTATAGCATAAAGGTTGGATACCACCATATTCCCCATACGCCTATCGAATTAATTACTTTAGTTACCAATTGTACCAATAACGATTGATTTATGCTATAAACACTTAATTCCCGCTTGATCTTTTCATCATCATCATCAATTGTACCAATAACGATTGATCTATGCTATAAACTACCCTTATTTCTCGCTTGATCTTTTCATCATCATCATTATCATCAATTGTACCAATAACGATTGAAGATTATTGTTCCAGTACAATTTACTAAAGTAAGTAAGGGCTCCCTTCAAGCCTCGAAAGACGTATAGGGAATATGGTGGTAGCCAGCCTTCGATGAGGAGACGGCACTCAATAATGATGATGACAAGATCAAGCCAATATTAAAGATTTATAGCTTAAATCAACCGTTGTATTTCCCTTTATTATTGCCGCTACTTTTCGAAATTGTTTACCGGAAACTAGAGTGGGTTGAGTTGCTGACCAATTTTATCTTGAAGTAAACACATTTATTGATTGGGTTTTGTCCAAGTTCTCTAGTCACATGATGTATAAATGACATGCCAGTAAACTTACTTAATTAGGTCAACAATCTGGAAGAGTTCGTGTGTAGAGTGGAGTGGAGCAGAGCAGAGCAAGAATAAGAATAAGAGTAAGAGTAAGAGTAAGAGTAGGGAGTGGAGTGGAGTGGAGTGGAGTGGAGTGGAGTGGAGTGGAGTGGAGTGGAGTGGAGTGGAGTGGAGTGGAGTGGAGTGGAGTGGAGTGGAGTGGAGTAGAGTAGAGTAGAGTAGAGTAGAGTAGAGTAGAGTAGAGTAGAGTAGAGTAGAGTAGAGTAGAGTAGAGTAGAGTAGAGTAGAGTAGAGTAGAGTAGAGTAGAGTAGAGTAGGGCATGCGGGAGTACGAGAAAATGAAAGAGCGGACAGGTTGGCTAGCTGCGCTGTCGTTGATGACGGGCACCAATGGATCGGGCGGACATCATCAATGCCCTCCAGATGTGGGAAGAGCACAGGACTTCGACAAACACAGATCCACGTCAGTCGTCACTTCTTCGGATGATGGAAATGGAAGTTAAGATAGGCACAGCCAGAAATGAGAAACTTAGCCCATTATTTTATGTTGTTTCTCATGAGTTTTGTTAAATATTACTATTGATAAAACCCCGCATTCCTGTACCGTTAATGATTGTTTCTCAATTTGGAGTTTCGCTGAAAAAAGTATAAATGATATCTTTAGTTGTCATTTTTATGTTTAGTAAGAACCACTGTAAACTGCTTATCGTCTTGTTAATTAATGTTCTTTATTCTGACCCTTCCAACTCAATCATTTGAGCTTTTGTAATTGGACATTCATAGATAAAAATAATAATACAAAGACAATCAATAACATAAAATATTTTGATGATACTGTACTACTAGCAGAAAATCCTAAAGATCTACACCAATTACTTAATGAAATAAACATGACAAGCAAAAAATATGGACTAGATATAAATATCAAAAAGACTAAAATTATGATCATAAACAAAGAAAAAAAGAACTTCCGGTGTGTGACTGTGCTGGCAACACGACACAATTTCGATGGGAGTCAAATTTAAGTTATAAGTGAATTTCAATGCCCGTAGAAATAGAAATTCAAGCGTTCTTGTGCTATTTCAAATGGATTTTATATGTGATTTATATAGTTTGTGCGAATAGTACCTTACATCATTGTGCTATTACGATATTACGATCACGAACGAAAATGTCTAAAGTGTAAAAGCAATGAGAGTAAAAAATAATGATTATAACCCAACCACTATAAAAACGACAAGAAAGGTAGACCAATCAGCAGCAGGAAAAACATAATAATCAGATGGAGAGAATACTTTAAGGAATTATTAAACCAGGGAAATACAAACGGAAATACAGAGTTTAAACATAGGCAGTATGATGAACAGGAACCGAATATACTTAAAGCAGAAGTAGAATGGGCATTGAAACAGAATAAAAAGAACAAAGCAGCTGGTATAGATGGAATAACAACAGAAATGCTACTAGCCTGAAAGGAAACAGCTATAGATTGGCTTACTATCATATTCAATATGGCTTGGGAAGAAAGAAAAGTCCCAGACGATTGGCAAAAAGCTATCATTGTCCCATTTTGGAAGAATCATCATCATCATTGAGTGCCGTCTCCGCAACGAAGGTTGGCTACCATGGAGCGCCATTTTGCTCTATCTCTTGCTTTGATGGTGCACGTTGTCATCGGTTGATTTGTCCATCTTTTGATGTTACTCGTCCATGTTAATCTTGGTCTGCCTCTGCCTCTTTTACCTTGTATTTTCCCCTCCAGGATCACTTTCAGTAGGCTGTTGTGTCTTTTAACATGGCCTAAGAATCGCATTTGTCTTGTTCTAATTGTGTTCAGAAGTTCTCTTTTCATTTTTAGTTGTTTTAAGACTTTGTCATTTGTTTCTTTTCCTTCCATCCAATTCTACCTATTCTTCTATATATCCACATTTCAAAGGCTTCAATTCTCTGTTCTGTTTTCTTGTCTAATGTCCATGTTTCAGCACCATATAGGAATATTGAGAAGATGTAACATTTTGCTATTCTTAGTTTTAGCTCTGGTGTTATTTGTTTTGATGTTAGTATGTCCTTCATGACATTAAAATTACTTTTTGCCATTCCTATTCTTTTGTTTATTTCAGTTGTACATTTTCCATCACTGGTTATAGTATGTCCAAGGTAGTTATAGTTCTGAACTGTCTCAAGGTCTATTCCTTCAATTTTGATATCCACTTGTGGGTTTTAGGTATTTTCTTTGTTTATGATCATAGTTTTAGTCTTTTTGATATTCATATCTAGTCCATATTTTTTGCTTGTCGTGTTTATTTCATTAAGTAATTGTTGTAGGTCTTTAGGATTTTCTGCTAGTAGTACAGTATCGTCAGCATATCTTAGGTTATTGATTATCTTTCCATTAATTTCTAGGCCTTTGGAAGAATAAGGGAAGTAAAAGGGAGTGTGAAATGTACAGAGGAATATCCCTATTGAGTCAAGTTGGTAAAATGTTTGCTAAAATATTGGAGAGGAGAGTAAGATACATAATAGAACCACAATTAAGTAATAATCAATTCGGATTCAGAAAAGGCAAAAGCTGCACTGATGCTATATTTACATTGAGACAACTATGTGAAAAAACAATAGAATATGACAGAAACCTAAATATAGTGTTTATAGATCAGGAAAAAGCGTTTGACCGTGTGGACAGGAACAAACTTTGGCAAACTTTAGAAACATACGGGGTAGCAGGACAACTACTAGAAAATATAATAGCACTATATAAAAACAGTCAAAGTGCCGTCAGAACATCGGAAGGTCTGTCAGAATGGTTTCAGGTTACAACAGGTGTAAGACAAGGATGTGTCCTCTCACCACTCCTCTTCATCATATATATGGACAAAATAAATCAGGAAACAACCAACAACAAGGACAAATCAAATAATAACATAGAGGTAGAAAACTCCAACATCAATGAGCTACTCTTCGCAGATGACCAATGCCTAATATATGAGGATGAAAACCTGCTACAACAGCATTTAACATCTCTAGATAAAAGCTGCACAAACTACAGTATGAAAATTAACACAGCAAAAACAGAGGCTATAAGAATAAGCAAATTGAGACACCCATTAAACATCAAGATCAAAGACAAAGAAATAAAACAAGTAGAGGAATTCAAGTATTTAGGCGCAATGTTCACAGAAGATGGAAAACTAGACAGAGAAATTGACATGAGAATACAAAAAGCAAATGCTGTCACATACCAGCTTTCACCATTGTTAAGACATCCAAACATTTCTATGCCAGCTAAACAACAAATGATAAATAGCATCTTCATACCAACTTTGTGCTATGAAAGTCAAACATGGACCCTTTCTAAATCCCATTTAAGAAAGATCAATACATGTGAGATGCGATGCTTGAGAAAAGTAACAAACAACACAAGAAGGGATAGAATACCAAATGAAACCATAAGAAAAATGGTAGGAACAAAACCCTGCCAAGAATATATAGAACAACAACAACTTAAATGGTTCGGCCACCTGGTCAGAATGAATCCTCACCAATCACCATCAAGGGCGTTCTTCTCGAGAATGCATGGGAAAAGACCAAGAGGAAGACCCAGAAGAAGATGGATAGATGCAGTGACAGAGACATGTAACAACAAAGAAAAATCACTAATTCAGACAATTCGAGCAGCACAAGAACGACAAATGATATAAACCACGACACCTTTTAGGTATCAGTGACAGAGAAAAGAAGAAGAAGAACAAAGAAAATACTCAAAACCACAAGTGGATATCAAAATTAAAGGAACAGAGCTGGAGACAGTTCAGAACTACAACTACCTGGGTCATACTATAACCAGTGATGGAAAATGTACAACTGAAATAAACAAAAGAATAGGTATGGCACAAAGTAATTTTAATGCCATGAAAAATATATTAACATGAAAACAAATAACACCAGGGCTAAAACTAAGAACATTTCCTGTGTGTTACCGGGGCCTCGTTATGAGGGAAGTAAAGAATAGTGACACTGTGACCTTCCAGGCATGTCGTAAGAGGCGACTAAGGAGGTTGATCGATGGCTTGACAAGCTGTCATTGTAAAAAGTATTGTTATGGAAACAGCGCCATATATTTTAGAGCAGTGATCTCTGCAAAATGTGCCATTTTGGCACGCAAGGTTTCTGTTTTTGAGATTGTGGTTCTGCCCTATGTGCCGTCTTCGGCTCGAAAGGACAATAGATAAAACTAAGAATAGCAAAATGTTACATCTTCTTAATATTTCTATATGGTGCAGAAACATGGACATTTGACAAGAAAACAGAACAGAGAACTGAAGCCTTTGAATTGTGGATATATAGAAGTATAGGTAGAATTGGGTGGATGGAAAGAAAAGAAAAGAAATGATGAAGGCTTAAAACAACTAAAAATGAACATATAACTACTAAATACAATTCAAACAAGACACATGCGATTTTTGGGACATGTTAAAAGACACAACAGTCTATTAAAGTAATCTTGGGGGTGGGGGGGGGGGGGATTATACAAGGTAAAAGAGGCAGAGGCAGACCAAAACTAACATGGACGAGTAACAACAAAAGATGGACAAATCAGTCTATGACAACCTGCACCATCAAATCAAGAGACAGGGCGGAATCGCGCTCCTTGGAAGCCAACCTTCGGTACGGAGATGGCACTCGATGGTGATGAATAGGACATTAAGAACAAACATAGTGACTGCAAATAAAACGCCCGACTGGCGCTTGACCTAATTTTCTAGTCACGAGATGTTGATGACGTACGTTACCAGCCAGAAATGGTTTTGTGGGTGTTTGACGATTTGCCAGAGTTCGATAAATACACTTTTAGTGACATCGTCAAAATTGGTGTTGAAAAGTACCTAGCTCTGTGGTGGAATGCCAGGAGAGTCAGCTGTGTACTTGTCTGTAAAAAATATTGAATGTGTTTGCAGTCCAACATTGAATAATCTTCTTGGTATAGTAGCAGTTCCGGTACAATTGGTAATTAAAGTAGAGGCTCCCTTCACACCTCGATAGGTGTATGGGTAATATCGTGTTAGTGACCATCTTTTTTCTATCACCACGGCACATTTTTGGGTGATGTGGTCGGTATCACGACAGGCCGCTTTTAGTTCCCCAAAAAGTATCAACCTCTGGTAGTAGCTGTATTAAAAAGCAAAGGTCTATGTTTTTTTTTTGTTTTTTTGTTTTACTTGTATGGGGAGTATTGTGTTAGCTAGGGCCAAGCTAAGAAGAATAGCCAAATGTTACATCTTAATATTCCTGTATGGTGCAGAAACATGGGCATTAGACAAGAAAATTGAAGCCTTTGAAATGCGGATTTATAGAAGAATAGGTAGAATTGGATGGAAAGAAAAGAAAACAAACGGTGAAGTTTTAAAACACAGAGTAGAATGGCTATCCATGGTAGCCAACCTTCGTTGCGGAGAAGGCACTCGATGATGAACCACAGTTAGAACAAGACAAATGACATTTTTGGGGCATGTTAAAAGACACAACATCCTATTAGAAGTAATATTGGAAGGGAAAATATAAGGTAAAAGAGGCAGAGGCAGACCAAGACTAACATGGACGAGTAACATCAAAAGATGGACAAGTCAACCTATGACAAACTGCACCATCAAAGCAAGAGACGGAGTGGAATGGCGCTCCATGGTAGCCAACTTTCGATGCGGAAACGGCACTCAATTATGATGATGATGATGATGATGATGATTGTGTTAGTGGCTTTATTTGTATAGTGGCATCGGCACGTGACGATATATTCAGAATCACATCAGACTTTGAGGATCACAAGCAATCTGGATTATAAAGTAAATAAAAAAAACAGCGCCACATTAGGGATTTGAACGCCGACTCTTGTAATCAGTAGAGGGTCATTTTTTCCTGGAAGAAGAAGGTTCAATGTACTCGAAATTTTTAACGGATCCATTACTTGTTATCTCACCCTCTTTGTTTCGCAAGTACTTCTGCACTATAGGGAGCCGCGATAGCTCAGTGGTTAGTGAACTGGACTACAAAGGACAAGGGGTAGGGCTCGGTCCCAACCGACTGCTTCCGGGTTCACCCAGCCTTAAATGGGTACCGGATTTTTTTCTGGGAATGTAAAACTGCACGGGCGTAATACCGACCACATTACCCCAAAAATCGTGTGTTGAAGGTCTGTAAAATATAGGGTCACTAACACCATATTTCCCTATACGCCACTTGGCGTGACGGGGATACTTTACTTTTTTTTTTTACTTACTCCTGCACTACTGAATTAAGCTACAAAGGAATGATCAACGCCTTCCGGGTCCGACCAACATTAAATGTCTTTTTATGTGTTCCAGTTAGTCTTCCATTTTTCTATGTATCTCATTAATTGCGAATAAAAATTCGTTAATCTCCTCTGTCTCCGATGGGGTGGCTAACTTACATAGGTGGTCCATGTAAGTAATAAACAATATGGGTGATGGTACGAACACTTGTTTTACTGATGTTCAAAGTGCATTTCTTATGGCTTCTTCGATTTCTTCATTAGACAGTTAGGTTCAACATCTCTCTGCATTCTTGTGTAATTTGGTGTTGTATATTTGGTAGTTGATGTCATGTTCAGTAGGTCTTCGAAATGTTCATCTCTGACGCACATTTTGGTCGTTTGATAATGGTTGTCCTCTATCATTTACGAGTTCAGTCTGTTTTCGTTGCTTTTACTGTTTTATATAGGTTTCCTGTAACTATCTTATTGCTTAACTTCTAATCGAACTTTGTCCATGTATTTCGCTTTGCTTTCATTGACCAAAATTGTAACTCTTTTTTCCCGTTGCAAATGCATATTTTTTTTATATTCTTCTAGGCTTTTCTTCTCCTTCCAATCTGTGCATAGTTTCTTCTTATATCTAATGGCTTTCATACTGGAATGAAACAATCCGTGATGAATTTTGTCATTCTATCACGGAGGGCTCTTCTCCCTTCTTTCTCCCTTCGTTTCTTCCTTAGTTTGCTCCGTATACTCTCGGTGCGATATTGGTGACTGTTTTCTAAAACTGTTTCCACTCTTCTTCTACCATGTTTACATCGTTAAGGCGGTACCTCAATTCCTCTTTCAGTTAGTTTTTTTTTTTTCTATAGTGTTCCTTGATTCTTCGTCATTTTAGTTTTTTCAGTAGCTGTTCTTTTGTTTGATTGGGAATCTTCTCTTTGTTACTGGCTTTCTAATTGTGATCATTACCATTTATGATCCGTATCGTCTATACTCAGCTCAGTGGTTAGTGAACTAGACTACAAAGGACAAGAGGTAGGGTTCGATCCCAACCGACGGCTTCCGGGTTCACCCAGCCTTAAATGGGTACCGGATTTTTTCTGGGAAAGTAAAGCGGCACGGACGTAATACCGACCACATTACCCCAAAAATCATGTGCCGAAGGTCTGTAAAATTTATGGTCACTAACACCATATTCCCTATACGCCACTTGGCGTGACGGGGGCACTTACTTTTTTTTTTTTTTACTTATCGTCTATACTCTATGTCCATATCACTGATCAGACAGCTCAGCTGTCTGTAACTTTCTTTTTTTTTTAAATTGCAAGCATCCTTCAGTGTAAAATATTGAGGTTACTACAGAATGAAATCAGTGATTGTGAAAAGGCAACAATAAAACACGTCTGGTGTTGAGAATGAGGTCATGACGGCCGCTAGGCAAACAACGAGCTCTTGACAGAAGTGGGAACAGGCTCACAAGACGTGAGTTACATTTCTTTGTGTATCGACAATGGAGAATGAGCAAATATAGAACACACCAAGCCATCGTTCTGGATGTCAAGTTAAATAACGCGCCATTTTGGTGGGTGCCACTGATTAAAGCCATAACCTTGGTGGTTGGTGTTAGGAATAATGGATGAGAAACATGGGGTATATTGTTGTTATTAATGAATTATACTTGTACAAGTAGTGAGGTATAGATGTGTATGATTAGATAGCCACCTGTTGTCAAGCTCTGTATTAAGAGTTTCCTGTTACTTATTATAGATTTGTATATTATGCCTTCCAAGTAGGAGAAAGTGAGGTATAGATGGGTATTTATGTCTTCCAAGTAGGATAGAGTGAGATATAGATTGGTATTTATGTCTTCCAAGTAGGAGAGAGTGAGGTATAGATTGGTATTTATGTCTTCAGAGTAGGAGAGAGTGAGGTATAGATTGGTATTTATGTCTTCCAAGTAGGATAGAGTGAGATATAGATTGGTATTTATGTCTTCCAAGTAGGAGAGAGTGAGGTATAGATTGGTATTTATGTCTTCAGAGTAGGAGAGAGTGAGGTATAGATTGGTATTTATGCTTCCAAGTAGGATAGAGTGAGATATAGATTGGTATTTATGTCTTCCAAGTAGGAGAGAGTGAGGTATAGATTGGTATTTATGTCTTCCAAGTAGGATAGAGTGAGATATAGATTGGTATTTATGTCTTCCAAGTAGGAGAGAGTGAGGTATAGATTGGTATTTATGTCTTCAGAGTAGGAGAGAGTGAGGTATAGATTGGTATTTATGTCTTCCAAGTAGGATAGAGTGAGATATAGATTGGTATTTATGTCTTCCAAGTAGGAGAGAGTGAGGTATAGATTGGTAATTATGTCTTCCAAGTAGGAGAGAGTGAGGTATAGATTGGTATTTTATGTCTTCCAAGTAGGAGAGAGAGTGAGGTATAGATTGGTGTTTTATGTCTCCCAAGTAGGAGAGAGAGCGAGATGTAGATTGGTATTTTATGTCTCCCATGTAGGAGAGAGCGAGATGTAGATTGGTATTTTATGTCTTCCAAGTAGGAGAGAGAGCGAGATGTAGATTGGTATTTTATGTCTTCCAAGTAGGAGAGAGAGCGAGATGTAGATTGGTATTTTATGTCTCCCAAGTAGGAGAGAGAGAGTGAGATGTAGATTGGTATTTTATGTGGTCCAAGTAGGAGAGAGAGCGAGATGTAGATTGGTATTTTATGTCTCCCAAGTAGGAGAGAGCGAGATGTAGATTGGTATTTTATGTCTCCCAAGTAGGAGAGAGTGAGATGTAGATTGGTATTTTATGTCTCCCAAGTAGGAGAGAGAGTGAGATGTAGATTGGTATTTTATGTCTTCCAAGTAGGAGAAGAGAGTGAGATGTAGATTGGTATTTTATGTCTTCCAAGTAGGAGAGAGAGTGAGATGTAGATTGGTATTTTATGTCTTCCAAGTAGGAGAGAGCGAGATGTAGATTGGTATTTTATGTCTTCCAAGTAGAAGAGAGAGTGACGTATAGATTGGTATTTTATGTCTTCCAAGTAGAAGAGAGAGTGACGTATAGATTGGTATTTTATGTCTTCCAAGTAGAAGAGAGAGTGACGTATAGATTGGTATTTTATGTCTTCCAAGTAGGAGAGAGCGAGATGTAGATTGGTATTTTATGTCTTCCAAGTAGAAGAGAGAGCGAGATGTAGATTGGTATTTTATGTCTTCCAAGTAGAAGAGAGAGTGACGTATAGATTGGTATTTTATGTCTTCCAAGTAGAAGAGAGAGTGACGTATAGATTGGTATTTTATGTCTTCCAAGTAGAAGAGAGAGTGACGTATAGATTGGTATTTTATGTCTCCCAAGTAGGAGAGAGCGAGATGTAGATTGGTATTTTATGTCTCCCAAGTAGGAGAGAGCGAGATGTAGATTGGTATTTTATGTCTTCCAAGTAGAAGAGAGAGTGACGTATAGATTGGTATGTTATGTCTTCCAAGTAGGAGAGAGAGTGAGACACGGTCATATCTAAAATTGCCTCATGGTGAGGTAGAGCCTGACAAGTTATACCTTCCAAGTAGTTTAATTTGGTCACAAGATCAGCTTAATTAAACATGGAAGAATTCCATAATGCTCAAATGCAACCCCAGCACACAACTGCTAACTATACCAGTTGTCGTCACCACAACGTGCAGCTCTAATACATTTATTTTGCTTAGATGGCAGTGTGCTGAAGTGCAGGTCTCGCACAGCGAGATTAACATATCTTTCACTGTTTGCATTTTTCTGTTCTTCGTTTGTGAGGTTTCCCCAGTATTGTGTACACGCCATTGTCCCTAATTTGTTGGTTTGTCCGAACGCTGTACATATACCAGTGTCCCTAATTTGTTGGTTTGTCCGAGTGCTGTACACATACCATTGTCTCTAATTTGTTGGTTTGTCCGAGTGCTGTACATATACCATTGTCTCTAATTTGTTGGTTTGTCCGAGTGCTGTACATATACCATTGTCTCTAATTTGTTGGTTTGTCCGAGTGCTGTACACATACCATTGTCTCTAATTTGTTGGTTTGTCCGAGTGCTGTACACATACCATTGTCTCTAATTTGTTGGTTTGTCCGAGTGCTGTACATATACCATTGTCCCGGATTTGTTGGTATGTCCGAGTGCTGTACATATACCATTGTCCCTGATTTGTTGGTTTGTCCGAGTGCTGTACATATACCATTTTCCCTGATTTGTTGGTTTGTCCGAGTGCTGTACATATACCATTGTCCCGGATTTGTTGGTATGTCCGAGTGCTGTACATATACCATTGTCCCGGATTTGTTGGTATGTCCGAGTGCTGTACATATACCATTGTCCCGGATTTGTTGGTATGTCCGAGTGCTGTACATATACCATTGTCCCGGATTTGTTGGTTTGTCCGAGTGCTGTACATATACCATTGTCCCGGATTTGTTGGTATGTCCGAGTGCTGTACATATACCATTGTCCCTGATTTGTTGGTTTGTCCGAGTGCTGTACATATACCATTTTCCCTGATTTGTTGATTTGTCCGAGTGTTGTACACATACCATTGTCCCTAATTTATTGGTTTTTATCTAACCTCGGCAGATTCCTTATAATTGTTCGCAGTCACTACTCTGTCATGAAACTCCGCAATACGAAACTCCACATTACTAAACTCCGCAGTACGAAACTTCGCAGTACGAAACTCCACATTACTAAACTCCACATTACTAAACTCCGCAGTACGAAACTCCACAGTACTAAACTCCGCATTACGAAAGTCCACTGTACGAAACTTCGCAGTATGAAACTCCGCAGCATGAAACTCCACAGTACTAAACTCCGCAGCATGAAACTCCGCAGCATGAAACTCCACAGTACTAAACTCCACAGTACGAAACTCCGCAGCATGAACTCCACAGTACTAAACTCCGCAGTACTAAACTCCACAGTACGAAACTCCGCAGCATGAAACTCCACAGTACGAAACTCCACAGTACGAAACTCCTCAGTACGAAACTCCACAGTACTAAACTCCTCAGTACGAAACTCCACAGTACTAAACTCCGCAGCATTAAACTCCACAGTACGAAACTCCACAGTACGAAACTCCGCAGCATGAAACTCCACAGTACTAAACTCCACAGTACGAAACTCCGCAGCATGAAACTCCACAGTACTAAACTCCACAGTACGAAACTCCGCAGCATTAAACTCCACAGTACTAAACTCCACAGTACGAAACTCCGCAGCATGAAACTCCACAGTACTAAACTCCACAGTACGAAACTCCGCAGCATTAAACTCCACAGTACGAAACTCCACAGTACTAAACTCCGCAGTTCGAAACTCCGCAGCATGAAACTCCGCAGCATGAAACTCCACAGTACTAAACTCCGCAGAATGAAACTCCACAGTACTAAACTCCTCAGCATGGAACTCCACAGTACTAAACTCCGTAACATGAAACTCCACAGTACGAAACTCCGCAGCATGAAACTCCACAGTACGAAACTCCGCAGCATGAAACTCCACAGTACGAAACTCCGCAGCATGAAACTCCACAGTACTAAACTCCGCAGCATGAAACTCCACAGTACTAAACTCCTCAGCATGAAGCTTCGAAGTACGAAAATCGGCAGCATGAAAATATGAAAATTCACAGCATGAAACTCTTCAGCACGAAACTCTGCAGCATGAAACACCGCAGCATCAAGCTCAGCAGCATCAAGCTCAGCAGCATAAAGCTCCGCAGCATCAAGCTCAGCAGCACGAAACTCCACAGTACGATACTCCGCAGCATCAAGCTCAGCAGCATCAAGCTCAGCAGCATCAAGCTCCGCAGCATCAAGCTCAGCAGCACGAAACTCCACAGTACGATACTCCGCAGCATCAAGCTCAGCAGCATCAAGCTCAGCAGCATCAAGCTCAGCAGCACGAAACTCCACAGTACGATACTCCGCAGCATCAAGCTCAGCAGCATCAAGCTCAGCAGCATCAAGCTCAGCAGCACGAAACTCCACAGTACGATACTCCGCAGCATGAAGCTCAGCAGCATCAAGCTCAGCAGCATCAAGCTCAGCAGCATCAAGCTCAGCAGCATCAAGCTCAGCAGCATCAAGCTCAGAAGCACGAAACTCCACAGTACGATACTCCGCAGCATCAAGCTCAGCAGCATCAAGCTCAGCAGCATCAAGCTCAGCAGCATCAAGCTCAGCAGCACGAAACTCCACAGTACAAAATCCGCAGCACGGGTAGAATCCATGACATTTTAAAAACTTCTCCTTTTTCTGCGATCATGGCTCAGTCAGACTAGGACTCCGTTCTCTCTTATGAAGGCAGTTGTCTGTTTAAGTGATTCGGTGTCGTTCTCAGGTCTGTGTACAGGAGGCAATCCTGTAGAACATGTTTTGTTGTCATGTTATACAGGGTACAGTGGCATAGGCTGGTATTTCCTATTTTGAATTTAGTGAACATGTGATTTCACATTCTTTTGTGGTCAGTGTTGGGCGAAGTAAGATGACTTGATCCCTCCTTGATAGTTGGAGGTATTCATCCCTTTCGTTATCCATCCCTCGTTTCCATTTTTCATGGCCTTTCATGATGTATTTGGCTTCATCGTTGCTGACCAGATGGTTCTCTTGTGGTAATCTCCCTCCCTCTTTAGCTAATTTATCTGCGCGTTCGTTTCCTTGTATATTACAGTGTGATAGTATCCATTGGATGACCACTCTCTGGAAGTTATTGTACAGTTGGTCTAGGGCTGTTCTCAAGTCATGTAGCTCATTGTTCCTGGGGTTTTTAGAGCTATTAGGACTGATAATGCATCAGTTAGTATCACCAATTTCTTGTGCACGGTATTTTTGTGTTGAATAACCAGTTTTACAGCGTTTTTTATGACTTCAGTTTCTGCTTTATAGTTGTTTGAGAATTTCCCAGTAGCTATTGACTTGGTGATCTCTTCCTGGTTATTCAGCCTCAAGAACACACCTCCTCCTCCATCTCTGGTGGCGTTTGCAGCAGAGCCATCCGTGTATATGTGTGACCAGGAGTCATGTGGGTTGTCGTTTATGTGTTTTTCCTGCTATATGCTTTCTCTCTGTGTCTGTTTAGGTGCCTTTTTTCATGATTCCTATTATGTTTTCTTTAAGTTCTGGTATTTTATGTTTCCGATGAGGAGTCATATCAGATGGCTTATGGGTTTCGGCATTGTTTGGGACAGTACTAGGTCACTAGTTGTCAGTTATTTTCAACTTCTAAAACAATATTACCGGACATGGTAAAGTCACAGATAAATCATGGAGTCGAAGATAAACATTCGAACCCGCCACCTTGTTGCCCAGATACTGATGTCTTACCTCTAGACCACCCCCTATCTTTCAAGTAGAAAAATACTGACAGGGAGGTAGGAAACAGTCCAACATTTAAGAAATGCAATAAAATGGCGATACTTCTTCTTCTTCCTTTCAACTCCCTGTGGAGCACAGGTCTTCAAGGAAAACTTTCACAACGTTAAATAAGGTGGAAGGGTAAAAGGTAAGTTCAAGTTATGAAATGTTCCTTTAAGGCAAGATATTCGCCTTTCTTTCAAAAGATAACAAAAGAAAAAACAATGTCCAAAATGTACGTGATGGAATATGATTTTATTTACCCAGTGAAAAGTTATTTTAGGGTGGGTTTGATCGATGTCTATTTATATCAAAGTTGATCGATAAATCGTAATCCACGTGTTCAATTTACGCGCATAAAAAAAATAAAAATATAAAACCGGAAAGCCTATAACTTCTGCACTTGCTTTAGTACGATTACGAAACAAATACACATTTACCATAGAACGCACTTTACATCAATTCAACATCTTTTAAAGGGCGAGCAAGTACTAGAAGAAAATCGTGAAAGCTAACACAAACAAACAATAATATTGAAAGATGGAGGTGCAAAAAAAAAATATTAATATAAACGACACGACGTGCTAATTGAAAGAATTGTCCAGGGGGTCATATATTCTAATTCCGCCTCTGACCTTATATAATTTGTGCTGCACCTAACACTGCACGACGCTGTATTGTTTGCGCGCGTTTATTATCAACTCGTTCTCGTTTAGATAAGCCCACATTAGCCAGCATGATCCCAAAGAGACGACTACGCGTCGAACTCTTTTATTTCTCACGGATTAATCGGAAATTTCGCGTCCACAGTGCCCATTTCTACACACAAAAAAGCACAATCGCAAATTCTACTTCTTCTTCTGCGTTTCTTCTTCTTCGTTGAAGTATGTTTCTGTCATGTTGTTGTTTTTTCAATAAAGTGTGTATGTTATCAGCATTGATATCAACAACTAAATATATCTATAAATAAGTAAAATCTTAATTCAGCCAGTTTAACCAGCATAACTTGTTGGCGAAGAACAATTACCACATTATCATAACATTATCATGCATACATTTTTTTTTTTAATGGAGGAACCGGATGGTCTACGGGTTAGGTGTTCTGGACAGGAAAGTACCGGATTCGTAAACCATCACATCATCATTATGTGCCATACCGGTTGGCAGAGGCGATCATGTCCTTCCACAATCTTCTATCCACAGCGCATCGTATCCATTTTGTTGGCTGTTTCCCACCTCATGACACCAAGCTATCTAATATCTTCTCTGTTTGTCGTCCGCGATCTCTCTTTTCCTGTATTTTACCAGTTGTAACCTTGCAAAAACTCGAGCTATTCGATCTACTCCTACTCTACTCTACTCTACTCTGCCCTACTCTACCCTACTCTACCCTACTTTTCTCTACTCTACTCTACTCTACTCTACTCTACCCTACCCCTACCTCTACCTCTACTCTACTCTACCTCTACTCTACTCTACTCTACTCTACTCTACTCTACTCTACTCTACTCTACTCTACTCTACTCTACCTCTACTCAAACATTCCAACTTTCATCTTCTCATGATGAACCATCACAGGCGGTAGAATTTGCCGCTTCGAGAATCTGCTTCTTTGTTACTTTACTCCCATTGTCACTGGGCAAGTGATATTCGATATTTAGCCCTTTCGGATAGGGACAAAAAACTGGTACTTAATACAATACTTACCTGGTATTTAACAAGACGACAATAGTAGTCCAAACTGACAGCAGTCCGAGCAAAATTGTCAATCTAAACAACTCATGCCGTGGACAGATGTGTCGGGCGAAAAGACGCATATATATATCTCTGCTTTTCCGTAAACTAGCGACATAACGCACAGTCACGCCCTCTGAACGGCTGAACGCTAGGAAGCGGAAGAAATAGTTATACAAATATTTATTGCTAATATAAGTCCTACTACTTTGAAAGATTTTTTCAAGAATGTTACACTGTTCAAGAGTATGTACGTTTATCTCATGTTACATTGTTCAAGAGTATGTATCGTTTATCTCACCATTTAATTTAAATAGTAAAATAATAAATGCTACAATATTTAAAGGATTTCTAAAAAAAAAAAAAAAAAAAAACATTTGCATTTTTTTTAAATTGAAGAAATGATAACTTCCGTTTGTATTTTGGAAAAATCCTTTTTAAAAATAGAATAAACAAATAAAAGGAAATCAGTTATCAATGTACAAATAGAAATAACCATGGTGTTGAATATATACATTTTAAAATATTGAAATATCATTCTCATATATATATATATATATATATATATATATATATATATATATATATATATATATATATATATATATATATATAAATATTTTAATATTTTAAAATACTAACGAGCTTAGTCTGTTCAAGTGAGCAGGGATCGAGAAGGAAGGCAATCCGGTATTCAATAATGTTATGCTGAGGACGGATGTATTGGGGCGGAACGGCGCAAATTAAACGAACCACATTGTACCTACGTCACTTAATGTCCTTTTAAAGTCAGACGATGAAGATGACCAACGGCGGAGAATTCCTTGAGGCGTTAGGAAGACGTAAGAAATGAACATGTTCTAGAGTTTTCACAAATAGCAATACATGAAATGTACAGCTTTCGAAACTGGAAAATTTCATCTGCCAGCATTTACGAACATCAACCACTGGACAAAGAACGCCATCTATAAGTTTAAATTTCTAAACCACATGTTGTGAACGTCTATGGTTTCCATGTCTCGCGCATGACATTATTGTCTATGAAATCTTGGACGAAAAAAACTTCCAATTATGTCTATTGGCATTGTGATTGCCTTTTATTTATTTATCAGAATGAATTTTGTGTGTGTCTTTTCTTTACTTCACTTTATCAAGCATGTAATGGGAATAAGCTAGAGCCAAGCGAGCTGGCAATGAGGTAAATTAAATTCCATTACATAACGCAGATAGGACGTTATCAAGTCTTGTTAGATCAAAGATAGTTTAGTGATAGATAACGTTGAACGGTTCGTTATGAGAAACTAGAGGAGTCCATTAATGTAAGCAGGCTTTGTGGCAACAATAAATGTCATTGAGGAAGAGATCGAGTGAGAAATGGTGAGTGTAAGAAAACAAAAACAGGGAAAGAACTGGAATAAAAACATAAAAGTCACTACTAGTTCACCGGCTCATAGACAACAGGGAAAGAACTGGAATAAAAACATAAAAGTCACTACTAGTTCACCGGCTCATAGACAACAGGGAAAGAAAGTAAGAGAGAGAGTGAGTGGCTGAGTGAAGGTAAAAATACACAAACATAGAGAGAGAGAGAGTGAGTGAGTGAGTGAGTGAGGAGTGAGTGAGTGGCTGAGTGAAGGTAAAAATATACAAACATAGAGAGAGAGAGAGTGAGTGAAGTGAGTGGCGAGTGAAGGTAAAAATACACAAACAAGAGAGAGAGAGAGATGAGAGAGGAGTGAGTGAGTGAGTGAGTGAATGAATGAATGGGTGGATGAATGAATAGGTGAGTGACTGTGTGAGTAGGTGAATGAATGGGTGAGTGAGGGGTGAATGAAAGGGTGAGTGAGTAGCTGTGTGAGTGAGTGGGTGAATGAATGGGTGAGTGAGTGAAGTGGTGGGTGAGTGAGTGAGAGTAAAAATACAAAAACTGAGAGAGATCTGAAATCAAAACATCAAGGCCACCATTTCACCGGCTCATAAACAACAAAAAGAGAGAGAGAGAGAGAGAGCGAGAGGAAGAGAGAGAGTTGGTAAGTGAGAGTAAGGGTATTAAAAAAATCAGAAAGAAATGGAATAAAATATTACAGACAAAAAAGAGTAGGTTAGTGAGTGAGAAAAAAAAATACAAAAACAGAAAAAAAGAACTGAAATAAAAAGGCTCACAGTCAACAAAGAAAGAGAGAGAGAGAGAGCGAGGAGAGAGAGAGAGAGAGAGAGTACAATACAATACAAAATATAGAGAAAGAACTG
Organism: Megaustenia siamemsis; assembly: GCA_032433765.1. NCBI lineage: Eukaryota > Metazoa > Mollusca > Gastropoda > Stylommatophora > Ariophantidae > Megaustenia > Megaustenia siamemsis. The sequence continues at coordinate 28,843,739 of JAVIAB010000051.1, forward strand.
AAATAAATCACCAAGGCACTAGTTCGCTGGCCACAGACAACAAGAGAGAGAGAGAGAGAGAGAGAGAGAGAGAGAGAGAGAGAGAGAGAGAGAGTAAAAATACAAAAATAGAGAAAGAGCTGAAAATAAAAACACCAAGGTCACTAGTTCACGGCTCACAGGATAGGAAGAAAGAAAGTGATAACTCGATGGGAACACGTGTCTTGGTGTGTTCGAGCTACCGGTGTCACGGAACAACTAGACATCACGTGACAAAAGACTAGTTGGCGTGACCGCAGCGTTGGTGACATTTGGGGACAACAAAATCAAATTTGAGATCGTCGACTCATTGCTTGGAGATGACATTGCTTGGAGATGATGATTGAATCAAGGTCTTGTGGTTTGAGTGTGCTACAGACGGCGTATACAAGTGAGCTTGTGGGGTGGGGAAGGTGGCGGTATGAGCATTAAACTCGCTCGTGCGCTGCCGGGGCTCGAAAGGGGAGTAAAGAATTGTTGTTCGTTAGAGGCGACTAAGGAGGATTGAGGACTAGCTGTCCTGTACTGTAAAAAAAAAAAATAAGCAGCAAAAATTTCACAAACATGAACAAGTCAAGAAAAGAAAATAAGTAATCCGGCATCCAGGAAAAATACTGATGGAAACAAATAAAGATAATGGGAAATATATGTAATGATTTTACGCAAATGTCAAGAAATAGAACGTCTTGGAAAGTGTTTGATGAAAACCAATGCTCAGAAGGGAGCTGAGAAGAAGAACAGGAACAAGAAGAGAAGAACAAGAGGAAGAACATTATTGAGCTGAAGGAAGTAACAGCAAAAAGAAAAGAAAATGAACGGAAGAAGATTTCGAGGATTTTGATGCGTGCCAGCGAGAGATATCAGCAGTATATGGTAGACATGTCAGAAAACTGAATGTCAGAAAACTGAATCACTTGAAGTTTTCTTTCACCAACTGCCTACAATAAAGTGCTGGGTAAATATCAGACACTGGGTATTTTTGTGAAGCCAAATGTCTGGACACTCACATGATCATTAAAGGCCTCACTTTGGTGGCTTGGATGTATTGCGTATCCACTGCTTGCTTTAGTAACATTTATACAAATGCTGCTACATGTTAGAATGAAGATGTCCTGAGGAATCTACATTCTACTTATTCTTGAGACTGATATTTTATTGAAGTGGTTCAAAATCGGGACACCGAACAAAAATATAATATTATAGAATAGTCAATTGCTGTTATACTATTGATATCTTAGTCCAATAACGTTTATGAGAATAAATATTTCAAAATTTGACAAGTTCAACTTGTGTGTGTGTGTGTGTGCGTGCGTGCGTATAACTTAACCCTACAATATTGTAAACACTTAAGTTACAATGTGTCCAATGATATCCAATGATCATGTCATGTTTAAAGAATGAGATAAATTTACCGAGACTACTAAAATATCATTAACAAACGGTTGTGGCCGAAACAATTTTTGTCTGATGAACTCAGCAAGAGACCAGCCGGTTGAGAGAGGAAACGCTTTTCTCAAGGTTTTTCTTGGAAGCAAATTTCTCAAATTGCCATTATTGTGTAAGGAAAACTTTCGCAGTATCGCCCACTATGTCACAGTAAAATCCATATGGTCTTCGCTTCATTGATACCGACTATTGGAAGAGTTGAAGCAAAGATACGCAAAAGAACATGTATGTTACTGTTTTTGTATGATCAATTCAGCCTCCGACTATATTAATTAGACCCCATTTGTTACGAAAAAATGTGTGAAATGACATTGTCTGTTCCGTTCCAGTAATAACTGCTGAATCTGAATTGGCTTGGAGCAGGAGCGAGGGATCCAAGCCACTAATCCATATCGTATATGTCAATACGCTATGTAGGAATGTTATATCAGCACTGGTCTGTACAGATAAACTTAGATACGGACACAAGCTAATTCGAAAGCACACCTACACAAAGCTCAAGGTTAGAAACATAAACACGTGAACGGTCTAAACAGATCGGATTACACATCCTGACTATTTTAACACATTGGAAGGGACCAACTACATTGACGGGACTTCACTAAACAAACACTTTACGATTCATACAGGAACTATTAAAGACACAAAAATATAGAAAATGTGACTTTAAAGACTCAGACATGGACCTTAGCTAAAGACAAAATAAGAGCAATTATAGAAATAAAAAAAAAAAAAAACAAAGACTGAAAACTGTATGTCACCTTTGATATACGCACAGGACACACGTCTAGAGCTTGCAATAAACAGTTTTATATAATGATAATAATACATTTTTATTATTAAAATAGTGGAAATAGCAAATGTAGTTAAAATATCAGTGGTGGTTCTAATCTGTTATAGTTCATCATCATCATCGAGTGCCGTCTCACATCGAAGGTTGGCTACCATGTAGCGCCATTCTGCTCTGTCTCTTGCGTTGATGGTGCAGGTATAGGCTGACTTGTCCATGTTAGTCTTGGTCTGCCTTCCTTACCTTGTATTTTCCCCTCCAGGATTACTTTTAGTTAGCTGCTGTGTCTTTTAGCATGACTAAAAATCGCATTTGTCTTCTTTGAATTGTGTTTAGTAGTTCTCTTTTCATTTTTAGTTTTTTTAAGACTTCATCGTTTGTTTTCTTTTCTTTCCATCCAATTCTACCTATTCTTCCATAAATCCACATTTCAAAGTCTTCAATTTTCTGTTCTGTTTTCTTGTCTAATGTCCATGTTTCTGCACCATACAGGAATGTTGAGAAATGTATAATTTTGCTATTCTTAGTTTCAGCCAGGTATTATTTGTTTTGTTGTTAGTATATTTTTCATGGCATTAAAATTACTTTTTGCCATACCTATTCTTTTGTTTATTTCAATTTTACATTTTCCATCATTGGTTATAGTATGTCCCAGGTAGTTGTAGCTCTGGACTGTCTCCAGATGTATTCCCTCAACTGTGATATTTATTTGTAGGTCTTGAGAATTTTCTTCTTTTATGACATAGTTTTAGTCTTTTTGATATTTATATCTAGTCTATATTTTTTGCTTGTCATGTTTATTTCATTCAGTATTGTTGTAGATCTTTAGGATTTTCTGCTAGTAATACAGTATCGTCAGCATTTCTTAGGTTATTGATTATCTTTCCATTAATGTTTAGCCTGGCATCTCTGTGAGGTTTTTAAAGATTTGCTCAGTTTGATAGATTGAACAAGTTTGGAGATAGGGTGCATCCCTTTCTTACTCCTCTTTTTATATCAATAGGTGTAGAGTTCTCTTTGCTATATTGTATTATTGCTGTTTGCTCCTAGTGTAAATTACATATTAATAGTATGTCCATGTTATCTAGATGTATACCTCTTAGGCAGTCTATAGATTACTATCTGCTATAGTAATGGATGCACATAAATGATAATTTCTAACTAAAACACGAACCAAAGGGTTCATGTAATAATGTGTATGTAAAAAGTGTGTTTCCGGGGTTCTTTATAAGGGAAATAAAGAATAGTGACACTATGACCTTCAAGGCATGTCGTAAGAGGCGACTAAGGAGGTTGATCGATGGTTTGACAAGCTGTCATTGTAAAAGTGTTGTTATGGAAACAGAGCCATATATTTCAGAAGCAGTGATCTCCGCAATATGTGCTATTTGGCACGCAAGGTTTCTGTTTTGAGATTGTGGTTCTGCCCTATGTGCCGTCTTCGGCTCGAAAGGACAATAGATAGATAGATAGAAAAAGTAATAGGAAACTTTATACAGAGCTTCGCAGCAAGAGAACATGTGATCATCAACGACCCCCCCCCCTCCTCCAATCGAGGAAGTGTTTCAGCCCTTCAGCTTCTGACACTCTAATGGAGGTGGACTCGCCTGGCTCGTGGCTCCTTCTGCTGGCTGCTTTGAGCTCAAAAGCTTACAATACACTCAGCATAAAATAATTAACTTCGCTTATTCTACGCAACACTTCTGATCGAATCTACAGTATGTATTATGTATATCATAAAGAAATTGAACACGGCGTTATTCAGTCAAGTCATAGCTACTCTATGTATACATTTATCCATACCATGAAACTAGACTCACTAAGCCACTGAGTTAGTGAAACATGTATGTTTATTCTTTTAACGAATAACACGAGAACCACTCCGCAATATCTGCCGCTACGAACAACTAAAATAAACCTGAGGAGACAAGAGTGTGTACTCACTGTGTACCTCTCTGACTGTTGATGTATTTGTTTTATACAATCCGGCTATTGATATGTTCAACGTCCCAAGTAATCACCTCGTTCCCTTTTATTCAACACACAGGTCAAAGTTTCGACTTTCCCGCTGTGCTGCAACAATTACTTAAAACGCTTCCTGTGTTTCAACCTTCACCTACACATGAGGCAGGTCTAGTGTAAAAAAATCGTTATCGGGAACTTCCGCTGGTAGTGTGTAATGAACAAAATAACGCTGGCGTTTTTCTCTCAGATAGCTGTAAACACCTCACACCTCGTTTCTTTTGTTATCTTGTGTGTGTGATAATAATGAACAATACAACTCCAACATTTCTTGTTTTGTTGTATGATAGGTATTCATTCATGTTTTTACTATACGTTAATTTATTATTCTCGCTGGTGCATTTCTTTAACATACAATTCATTCAGAGTAATGAAAGAAAAACAAACAGTTCTACAGTTGAACTAATATTTCTGGAATAAAATTAAACATGTTGCTGTGCCTCACATTTACACTCCACTAAAGTGAGCACGACTATTACCAATAAAGAAAAGAAAATGAAAATACATAGTGTAAAGTTCCTTTATTACAGAGTAGACGCTTTCTAATGTTTGGTGTTAAAAAAAAAATAACAACAACAAAGATGCAAAGTAAAAATGAATGTTCATTGAACAGCTTTTTAAATAAAAGAAAACAGATACGTATCGACATTTCTAAAATATAGAACATTCCTGAGCGGATTATTGACAGAACTGTAATTACAATCAGGCAATGTGATGGAGCGAAGAGAAGGCAGCAGGAGGCCAAGATGATGGCCACAAAGAACCTTCGGAGTTTCGACAAAATCGCTCGAATTGGACCAATGAAGTGTGTAGAAAAGATAATCGGGAGGGGAAGCACATCGGTATCTAATGCCATTATTAACCCGGGGCTTCACAAAATTCATTGCACACAAAAAATGGGTAATTACGTCACCAATATATACGGAGACTCACAGACAGATAGATATGCTTGAATTGATGGGCCGAACATCGACAGTTGCTATGGCAACAAAGACTTTTTTTCAGGTGATTGTTCTGTGTGATCTTATTCTGCTGAAATAAATAGTTGCCCTAAAGACTCGCCTGCCTGTAAGCGACCGGAATATGCCCAGAAGTTCCATCTTTAGGGAGGGGTGTGGCAAAGAGGTATCACTCCACTCTGTATTTTCACAAAAATTCTCACTAAAGAAATATACATTTTCTGGGACATTTTCTGTCACCTACGCTGGTCATGTAACTCGATGGGTGCACATATTAGCAATGACCCAACTCGAACAAATCAAAGAACTAGAACATGGCTACAAGAGAGGAATGTGGCTGTACTGAAGTGGCCCTGCAACAGTCTCTACTTCTCATTTTTAAATATGTGGGCACTATTCGAGAATTAGTGGTTAGTGAACTGGACTATAAAGGACAAGAGGTAGGGTTCGATCCCAACCGACGGCTTCCGGGTTCACCCAGCCTTAAATGGGTACCGGATTTTTCTGGGAAATTAAAACGGCACGGGCGTAATACCGACCACATTACCACAAAAATCATGTGCCGAAGGTCTGTAAAATTTATGGTCACTAAGAACATATTACTTATACGCCACTTGGCGTGACGGGGGTACTATGCTTTTTTTTTTTTTTTATTCGAGAATCATAAAAAAAACAAGGACGCATACATGTTGAACTATTAAAGAAAGTAGCTGAAAAATACTGGGAAAGTATCTCAAATTATCAACAAACATCCAGAAAAGGCAAAAGCTGTACTGATGTTATATTTACATTGAGACAACTATGTGAAAAAACAATAGAATATGACAGAAACCTAAATATAGTGTTGATAGATCAGGAAAAAGCGTTTGGTCGTGTGGACAGGAACAAACTTTGGCAAACTTTAGAAACCTACGGGTAGCAGGACAACTACTAGATAATATAATGGCATTATATAAAAACAGTCAAAGTGCCTTTAGAACATCGGAAGGTCTGTCAGAATGGTTTCAGGTTACAACAGGTGTAAGACAAAGACGTGTCCTCTCACCACTCCTCTTCATCATAAATATAGACAAAATAAATCAGGTAACAACCAACTAAAGGAAATATCAAATAATAACATAGTGGTAGAAAACTCCAACATCAATGAGCTACCCTTCGCAGATGACCAATGCCTAATATATGAGGATGAAAACCTGCTACAACAGCATTTAACATCTCTAGATAAAAGTTGCACAAACTACAGTATGAAAATTAACACAATCAACAAAGCAAAAGCAGAGGCTATAAGAATAAGCAAATTAACACCCATTAAACGTTAAGATCAAAGATAAAGAAATAAAACAAGCAGAGGAATTCAAGTATTTAGGCACAATGTTCACAGAAGATGGAAAACTAGACAGAGAAATTGACATGAGAATACAAAAAGCAATTGCTGTCACATACCAGCTTTCACCATTTTTGCTAAAACATCCAAACATTTCTGTCAGCTAAACAACAAATGATAAGAAGCATTTCCATACCAACTTTGTGCTATGAAAGTCAAACATGGACCCTTTCTAAATCACAGTTAAGAAAGATCAATACATGTGAGATGCGTTGCTTGAGAAAAGTAACAAACAACACAAGAAGAGATAGAATACCAAATGAAACCATAAGAAAAATGGCAGGAACAAAACCCTGCCAAGAATATATAGAACAACAACAACTTAAATGGTTTGGCCACCTGGTCAGAATGAATCCTTACCAATCACCATCAAGGGCGTTCTTCTCGAGAATGCATGGAAAAGACCAAGAGGAAGACCCAGAAAAAGATGGATAGATGCAGTGACAGAGACATGTAACAACAAAGGAAAGTCACTAATTCAGACAGTTCGAGCAGCTCAAGAACGACAAATGATATAAACCACGACACCTTTTAGGTATCAGTGAAAAGATAAAAGAAAGAAGAAGAAGAAGAATAGAAAAAATGCTGAACAGTAATCTTGGCCCACAGCCTGTCGTGTTTCTGACAGATGCAAGATCAGTACTTCAGACACTATAATCCAGAACATGGCCACATCTACATACTCTATTGACTGAATTCTGCCAGCACCACAGGTTGCCCTGCAGTGGATCCCATCTCACTGTGGAATGGGCCACGCAAAAAGTATTAAAAAACAGTAAACTTTACACAAGAAATAACATTGCAGATATAAATCATCATCATCATCAAGTACCGGGCTTGCTGGCGTAGATGATCATGTCTCTCCACAACTTTCGATCTTGACAGTTATTTATCATTTCTGTTGTTGACTTTCTGCCAAAGCCATTCTCTTAAGCTGTCTGGTATCTTTTCTCTTTGCTTCCTCTATCTCTTCATCCCTCAATTTTTCCAGTTGTTACAATATATTCCAGTTGTTCTCTTCTCATTACATTGCCAAAAAACGATGATTGTTTCTTCCTAATATCGGAAATTAGCTCCCATTTTGCTTTCGCCTCCAACAGAAGTTTCATTACTCTTCTTAGCTGTCCATGGTATTCTCAACATTCATAAAACCACATTTCTACAGACTCCAGTGATTTTCTTGTCTGTTGTCCTATTGTCCATGATTCATATATGTTAAGACTGGCTCTACATATAAATACTTCAGGCGAAAGAAAGATAGATATATTTTTTTCCATTTCATGAACCATTTTGTCCAGTTATATATTAGCATCTGCGTAATGATCAGTTATGAATTTGTATAAATGTGCTAACAAGCCATGCTTAGTGCACCCACTTGGCCAGACGATGTTCATACCTGCCTGAAAAATAAAAAAATAAAAAGACTAGGATTTTGTATATGGGAAATAACCGAGGAAAAAAATATATTAGATTTGCATGAATCGTGTCCCTTGAATAACAACACCAAAGTGTTCATAGACTACACCACAGCTTTCGATAGAATACACCATAACCAACTTATAGATTGCCTAAAGGATATAAATCTAGACGACACAGACATACGACTAATATGTAATTTGTACTGGGAGCAAACAGCAATAATAAAATATAACAAGGAGAACTCTACACCCAAGGACATAAAAAGAGGAGTAAGACAAGGATGCATCCTATCACCAAGCTTGTTCAATCTATACACTGAGCAAATCTTTAAAAACATCTCAGAGATGCAAGGCCTAAACATTAATGGAAAGATAATCAATAACCTAAGATATGCTGATGAAACTGTTCTACTAGCAGAAAATCTTAAAGACCTACAACAATTGCTTAATGTAATAAACATAACAAGCAAAAAATATGGACTAGATATGAATATCAAAAAGACTAAAACTATGATCATAAACAAAGAAAATTATCAAGACCTACAATTAAATATCACAGTTGAGGGAATACATCTGGAGACAGTCCAGAGCTACAACTACCTTGGACATACTATAACCAGTGAGGGAAAATGCAAAATTGAAATAGACAAAAGAATAGGTATGGCAAAAAGTAATGTTAATGCCATGAAAAATATACTAACAACAAAACAAAAATCAGCAGGGCTGAAACTAAGAATGGCAAAATGTTACATCTTCTCAGTATTCCTGTATGGTGCAGAAACATGGGCATTAGACAAAAAAACAGAACAAAAAATTGAAGCCTTTGAAATGTGGATTTATAGAAGAATAGGTAGAATTGGACGGAAAGAAAAGAAAACAAACGATGAAGTTTTAAAACAACTAAAAATAAAAAGAGAACTACTAAATACAATTAAGACAAGACAAATGAAATTTTTGGGGCATGTTAAAAGACACAACAGCCTACTAAAAGTAATATTGGAAGGGAAAATATAAGGTAAAAGAGGCAGAGGCAGACCAAGACTAACATGGACGAGTAACATCAAAAGATGGACAAGTCAATCTATGACAGCCTGCACCATCAAAGCAAGAAACAGAGTAGAATGGCGATCCATGGTAGCCAACCTTCGTTGCGGAGAAGGCACTCGATGATGATGAATAACAACATAATTTTCGAGCCAAATTAGTTATTTGTGACGTCCTTCCGACTGTTACTCTTCCTCTCAACCGAAAAGAAGTTTAGTAGGTGTTAGATACTTTTGTTTGCGGTTTGCAGCTTCTTCTTTCTTGTCTTCTTTCTGCTGGCGTTCACACGATGACTACTAAAGGAATGAATAATCTTCGTTGTTTGTCCTTAAAGGGTCTCCTTAAGTGGACGCAAATGCGTTGTGTTTAAAACTGTCACATTTGCACCTTTCGACCCAACACATCCAACGTCAGTACATTTTTGAGTACCGGGCTGCTTTCCCTCTTCGATCTCTATTCTCTCGACCAGACTAGTTTGGTTAGTCTATTTCTATAGCCACAGAGATGTAGTTGTTTCTGGGTGGTTCTGGTTCAACGATCAAGGCGCAAGTTATCAGCTACGAGTCTGAGACAGGTGCCAGTTCTGTTGCTTTCAGGTACTTTGCCTTCTCTTCCCTGTCTAATCTACCTTTCAGCGTCTAGGGAAGAGACAGCTTGCATTATTTTATTTTTATTATCTCCTTTTGCAGTCACATCTTCGAGTGTTTATATAGTTTACTGAATATCCATTTTTTTAAAGAACATCCTTTAGGTTTCTTGTTTTAATAGCTTTATTTATGGCTTGTGTTTACTGTATTTAGTTGTTCTTGCACGTTGTTATTTGGCAAACCTATTTAATTTGTTGCTTTTGAATATATTGCGTATGTGGCATACAGTAAGTTACGAGTTTCAGTCATATATAGATATAAATGTATACACCATGGGTACATTTCCCCTCGACGCTGAAAGACAAATGAAGAAGGAAAGAAGAAGTAGAACATGTGTACATTTAATATTCCATAAGCAAGACCAGACTATTCCTTTATATCTCTCTCATCGTTACATTCGTGACCGGTTGTGGTATATTGTTGTCTTTCCCTCTTTTTATACTTGTTCCTTCGGTTAAATTTGAAAGCTTATATTCTCAATTAATTTCGTGACCTATTAGATGATTTCATCAGCTATCGCCTTGCCATTCTCGTCTCCGCAGAACATTTCTGTAGTTTGTTTACTTTATTCTTTATTTCTATTTTTTATGTTTTGGAGAGCGTGGGTGGGGATTACAATTACACGCATTTGTGTTTTACATTACGGAGTTTACTGTAAGTCTATTCAAGTTTTAAGTAGAACTTTGTGTCGTGTTTTCCGTTTGTTTGTTTTTATCAAAATATGTATTATTCTGCTTTAAATAGAATTGTTCTACTTCGTTGTTTATTACATGTTTAGTAAAAAAAAAAGTAAAGTACCCCCATCACGCCAAGTGGCGTATAGGGAATATAGTGTTAGTGACCCTATATTTTACAGACCTTCAGCACATGATTTTTTGGGTGATGTGGTCGGTATTACGCCCGTGCTGCTTTACTTTCCCAGAAAAATCCGGTACCCATTTGAGGCTGGGTGAACCCGGAAGCCGTCGGTTGGGATCGAACCCTACCCCTTGTCCTTTGTAATCCAGTTCACTAACCACTGAGCTATCGCGGCTCCCTTATTACATGTTTGCTCTACTATAACAGCAGTTTCATTTAGTGGGTTTTTTTTTTCATTTTTAGTTGTTTTAAGACTATCGTTTGCTCTCTTTTCTTTACATCAAATTCTTCATATTCTTGTACACATCCACATTTCAAAGGCTTCATTTTTCTGCTCTATTTTCTTGTCTAATGTCCATGTTTCTGCATCACAAAAGAAAGCTGAGTAAATAGAACATTTTACTATTCTTAGATTTAGCCATTATGTTATGTCCCTTGTATGTTTTCAAAGGCATTAAAATTGCTTTAGAGTGATTAACTCCCTTGTAATAATCCTTTTTTTTTTTTTTTTTCTTTTTTCTGCAGCTCGAAATTATGCTTTACAAGATTACATTCAGCTGATAAATTGTAAAGGAGGAATGAAAGAATGTAACTGAAGTAAATCTCTCACTCTCTCTCTCTCTCTCTCTCTCTGCGATCAAGACTCAATCAGAGTAGGATTCCAGACTCTCTCATGAAGTCAGCTGTCTGTTTAAGCGAATCGATTGCCCCATATTTTTTTTTTTTTTTTTTACATTTTGATTTCTTTTATTGTATGATTACTTCCCTTGATTTATGTGTGAGAATGAGTGTGTGTAGTTGTGTAAGTGCATGTGTGTCAGCTCATGTGTGTATGTGTTTGTATAGAATGGTATTGGCCAATTCCTAAGACAGCAGCCTCCAAACACTTTAGAGAGAAACAAAGCTGTGAGAGATCCCAGTAGCTTCTTCATCTCTTCCACCAATTTTGAATGGCCTGCGATGATTCCCCCATTGTCCCATGAACAACAGGACATGTAACAGGGAGTACTGCCTCAGTCTCAGCTGCCTGAACATTCTAGTCATGTCCTTGGTGGTATACACAACGTCACTGGAATCTTCATTGTTTCCATTGTACCTCACAGACTTGAAGATCATATCCTCATTCTCTGCAATCTCAGCACACAAGGGACTATACAAAACAGACTGACTTAGATGCATCTCTCAGCTCAGAGTTTGGCTTCGTGATCCATGTCATATCCATGCTAGATGGTTGTAAATGTGTACCTTCATTTTTATTTGATTTGTAATAATGTTGTCCTGAATCCATCCACTGAAGATTGTCAAACCAAATATATTGTTGTGAGAAAGTGTTTTTTGTGGTTTTGGAAAAATTAAATGAGCACACACACACTACACATAGCACACACACACTACACATAATGAATTTTTAAAAAAGTTATTGTTTGTTCTTTTTTGAATTGGTTTTCTTTCGTGGCGTCGGCATCTCCTGCATAGAATCGTCTTCCGTGTCCGTATTGATAACTAAACGCCCCATTGTGGGGATTTCAATCTGTGTTAGCTCTTCTTCGCTCTCGAGCTCTGATGATGATGTTGGATTTCTCTAATGCTGGCTGTTGTGCCGGCGCTTTTTGCCGGCCTGGACAGTGACGTCACTGTTTGGTGTTTCGCTTCTTTTGGTGCTGTCGGCTTTGGTATTGTTTTCTACAGTCTTTTTGACTGTCTGGTCGACAGCGTTTGATTCCTCTGATGGGAGGTCTTGTTTGTTGTCTCCGTCAACAACTATTTGCTCGGCAATAACTATTTGCCTCTCCCTTTCCTCTCTGAGTCGCCTTTCTTGTCTCTGTTTCCTCAGTGGACATTGACTGTCCCAGTGAGCATCACTGGTACAGTGCGTACACTGAGTTCGGCGGCCTGGAAGTGTCACCCACGTGGTGACAATTCTCCCACTTCGGGATCTCACCTTCATGTAGTGTGGGATTGTGATGTTCTCTACTTGATTGTACCTAAAAATCCAGTCGCACGTGATTCCTATTCTTCTGGCCTCAGCCTCTTTGTCCCCTGTCATTTTGGCGACAAGTTTTTGGACGAGATCTTGGTCGATGGTTGGGGGTAACCAATGGATCACCCCCTTCTGTTTTTCTTTTTCCACGTGCTCGATCTCGATTGATAGTTTAGGTGTGGCCAGCTCTATTTTCTTTCCTTCCAGTCGTTTATAATGAGTAATGTGTGCCGCCGAACTTAGAGTGAAGTACCACTTGAAGGGGCTGTCCAAGCGGTACAAGGCTGTGATGCTGTTCTGTCAGATTCCAAAAGGACCGGACAGAACTCCCAATAACAAGTTAAAGTTCACCATAGAAATTTCCTGACCTGTAATGTTAATAACTAGAGTTCCACTTCTGTGAATGAGGTTTCCCTCAAAGTCACCCTCCAGGTCGATCATAGGCACCTCCATATTAGCGTGACCTATATGTCACCACAGAATACACAATAATGAAGCACAATCCAAAGAAAAAACACTTTTGGCACAAAAATGGCGGGTTTGAAAATATTCACTAGAATTTCATAAACCCGGACCACTCTGGTCTTGCCCCATATAGTTTCTCTTCCAGGGAGGTGGGTGTGGACCACTTGCTCTTCTCAGGTCTGTGTACTGGGGGCAATCCTGTAGAACATGTTTTGTAGTCATATTGTCCAGTGTACAGTGACATAGGCTGGTTGTACTTATTTTGAATTTGGTGAATATGTGATTTCTTATTCTATTGTCGCCAGTGCGAAGACGAAGTATGATGACTTGATCCCTCCTTGATAGTTGGTGGTATCCGTCACTCTCGTTATGCTTTGGATGTTCTCGTTTTCATTTTTCATGGTACTGACCTTTGAGAATGGATTTGGCTTCATCATAACTGAGCGGATGATTCTCTTGTGGTAATCTCCCTCCCTCTTTAGCGAGCGGATGATTCTCTTGTGGTAATCTCCCTCCCTCTTTAGCTAATTTGTCTGCGCGTTCCCGTGTATATTACAGTGTGATGGTACCCACTGAATGACTACTCTCTGGAAGTTATTGCATAACTGGTCTAGGGTTGTTCTCGAGTCATCTAGTTCATTGTTCCTGGGGCTTTTTAGAGCTGTTAGTACTGACAGTGCATCAGTCAGAATCACCAATTTATTGTGCATTTTATTTTTGTGTTGAGTAGCCAGTGTTGCAGCATTCTCTGAGGGCCTCAATAAATAATACACGCTAAATAGTGACATGGAAAATATAAACCACAAAACATTGGTACTTTGATACTTTCAACCAGGAGCCATAAATCATTGGTACTTTGATACTTTCAACCAGGAACCATAAATCATTGTTACTTTGATACTTTCAACCAGGAACCATAAATCATTGGTACTTTGATACTTTCAACCAGGAACCATAAATCATTGGTACTTTGATACTTTCAACCAGGAACCAAAAACCCGTGTAATTTGATACTTTCAACCAGGAACCATAAAACACTTGTAAATTTATACTTTCAATCATGATCCATAAAATAATGGTACTTTGATACTTTTAACCAGGAACCACAAAACAATGATACTTTTATACTTTCAGCCAAGAACCACAAAACGATGATACTTTGCTGCTTTTAGCCAGGAACCACAAAACAATGATACTTTGATACTTTCAGCCAGGAACCACAAAACAATGATACTTTGATGCTTTCAGCCAGGAACCACAAAACAATGATACTTTGATGCTTTCAGCCAGGAACCACAAAACAATGATACTTTGATACTTTATACCAGGAACCATAAAACAATGGTACTTTGATACTTTCAACCAGGAACTATATGTCACTGGTAATTTGATACTTTCAACCAGGAACCATAAATCACTGGTAATTTGATACTTTCAACCAGGATGCTTCTTGAGACTTCCAAGAAAGAACAGGAGCATACACATAGGAGACATACGTGGATCCAACCCCATTAGAGTGTCAAGGAACTAAAGAACTGAAACACTTGCTTGACGAGGGGTCGCTTCAGATAAACTCCTGTAAAAGAGTTAAATATAAAGAGTTATCAATCGCTCTCACAGATATATCGTATGGGGCTAGACGTATTAAACTTGACTGTTCTTGGCCACATGATTACAAATAGAGGGGGGGGGAGTATCTTTCTCACTTCTAAAACAAATAAACAAACCAGAATGATGGTCGCAAGTAAAATGGGAATTTCAAATAGTTAGCTTCTCGCTTGTTCAAAAATTTGGTAAAATAAAGTGTGAAACCTAGAATAAAATTAATCACCGAGTTTATTAAAATGTGTCAAATGGTCAGAACAAACTTAATCATCGTCTTTATCAAAATGTGTCAAATGGTCAGAACAAACTTAATCGTCGTCTTTATCAAAATGTGTCAAATGGTCGGAACAAACTTAATCGTCGTCTTTATCAAAATGTGTCAAATGGTCGGAACAAACTTAATCGTCGTCTTTATCAAACTGTGTCAAATGGACAGAACAAAATTAATCGCCGTGTTTATCAAAATGTGTCAAATGGAAAGAACAAAATGAATCGTCGTGTTTATCAAACTGTGTCAAATGGACAGAACAAAATTAATCGTCGTGTTTATCAAAATGTGTCAAATGGACAGAACAAACTTAATCGTCGTCTTTATCAAAATGTGTCAAATGGTCAGAACAAACTTAATCGTCGTCTTTATCAAAATGTGTCAAATGGTCGGAACAAAATGAATCGTCGTGTTTATCAAACTGTGTCAAATGGACAGAACAAAATTAATCGCCGTGTTTATCAAAATGTGTCAAATGGACAGAACAAAATGAATCGTCGTGTTTATCAAACTGTGTCAAATGGACAGAACAAAATTAATCGTCGTGTTTATCAAAATGTGTCAAATGGTCGAAACAAAATGAAGTAAATCCGTGAGCAAGTTTGGGTCATGAACCACTTTTAACCTTAACTAGTCTGTGGATACAGGCAGATTGTTTGACCCAGAGCCGGATTGAGTCCTCCCGACAATAAATCTTAATAAATGTCCATTTCCAAACTTCACATTGACTGCTGTTGCTCCAAATTTAACAGTTTGACTGGCAGTTGGTCGCTAAATCAAATTATACAACGCCGTCATGTTCTGGGACTTGGTGGCTGTAGGGAATGTGTTCCTCTGATTTGTGACAGTGTGGTTTTAATAAACAGAACTTTAGGGCGGTTAATTGTGTATGAAAGGTCACTATTTGGGAAAAAGGAAGTATGGAATTGATCTTTTTGAAAGTAGAAGGTAGGGACGATGAAGCTTGAATGTTAAGATAACAAATATATTTAAAGGGTCTCAAAGTAGAGCAAGTTTTTTAAAGATGGTGGTGGACAAAAGATACAGTAAAAAGTATTGGGCAGATGTAGATTTTTATAGTCTCCGGGGTAGATTTAGTATTTTATAGTCACCGAAGTAGATGTACTTTTATAGGCTCCTAAAGTAGATGTAGTATTTTATAGTCTCTGGAGTAGATGTAGTATTTTATAGTCTCTGGAGTAGATGTAGTATTTTATAGTCACCGAAGTAGATGTACTTTTATAGGCTCCTAAAGTAGATGTAGTATTTTATAGTCTCTGGAGTAGATGTAGTATTTTATAGTCTCTGGAGTAGATGTAGTATTTTATAGTCACCGAAGTAGATGTACTTTTATAGGCTCCTAAAGTAGATGTAGTATTGTATAGTCTCTGGAGTAGATGTAGTATTTTATAGTCTCCGAAGTAGATGTAGTATTTTATAGTCTCCGAAGTAGATGTAGTATTTCATAGTCTCCAAAGTAGATGTAGAAGTTTATAGTCTCTGAAGTAGTTGTAGTATGTTATAGTCTCTGAAGTAGATGTAGTATTTTATATTATCTGAAGTAGATGCAATATTTTATATTCTCTGAAGTAGATGCAATATTTTATAGTCTCTGATGTAGATGTTGTATTTTGATAGTGTATGAAGTAGACAAATTTACTGTTTGCATGTGATCTTCAAAGACCAATGGAGAAATTATCAATGAGGCCAATACAAAAAGAGAGCCTGTAATAATGATCCGAAAGATACAATAGACATTGCGGGGGTGGGGAGGGGGAGGGGGGAATCATGAGAAGAGGAAAGTTGGAATACTTGGTTGTTGTTATTGTTGTTACATGGTATTTTGCCAACTTCTTGGCGAGGCACGATCTGTTCAGCCTCAGACTAAGTCCTTTAGGTTGTATTATACCGCAATTGTCATCTTCAAATGAAAGCAAAAAGCACTTGTAATACTTGGTTACAACTGGCGGAATATAAGGACAAAGAAATCGAGAACGATATGGAGAAAATATATTAAATAGCTTGATGTCGTGGCATGGTAAAAACAGAATTGATATAAAGCAATGAGAACAGATTACTGTGAACGGACATGATCGCCTACGCCAACCGGATTGGCACATCATAATGATGAATGTATTCCCCGTCTTGTGTTGTAGACTGCACGGTTAGCATCAGGACCGATAACTGTGCCGACATATAAAAGTCAAACAGCGGGGGACGTGGGCGCTAGATTTGTTCTATCGTTTTCCCCGAGCTATTTCTTTGTTCCTTGGGCCCTAACCCGCGCTATAGCAAGTGACTATCGTGCCACATGGCGGCTTGGGCGGCAGTAATAAACTCGTTCCACCTTATCCAGTCCTCGAATTGTTTTCTCAAGAGGTTTCCAAGTTCTAATTTGTCCCTTTCATCTCTCTGTCTTTGCCCCATACATCATTTAATTGTCCAATCATAGTCTCACCTGCGATTCTGGTCAATTCTAGTCCGCCGTCTTTATCTCTTGAAAATATCACAACCAGACATTTTTGTGGAATGTCAGTTTTTGAGAGACAGACGCCGGCTTTTTCTACACAAACCGCGCTCTAGTGTTGCAATGCACCAGCGAGTGATATTCTTTAACGATGACTTTGTGCTAACGTTCATAATGGAGCGTTTGTACAAGCTTTATTAGCTGCGCACTTACACATTCATTTAACACTCCCCCGTACAGAGTTTTATTAAGCAGCGCACTTGATCAAACCCTCATAATGGCACTTTTGTACAAACTCGTATTATCGACACTTTTGTACAAACTTGTATTAATGGTACTTTTGTACAAACTTGTATTAACGGCACTTTTGTACAAACTTGTATTAACGGTACTTCTGTACAGACTTGTATTAACGGCACTTTTGTACAAACGTGTATTAACGGTACTTCTGTACAGACTTGTATTAACGGTACTTTTGTACAGACTTGTATTAACGGTACTTTTGTACAGACTTGTATTAACGGCACTTTTGTACAAACTTGTATTAACGGTACTTCTGTACAGACTTGTATTAACGGTACTTTTGTACAGACTTGTATTAACGGTACTTTTGTACAGACTTGTATTAACGGCACTTTTGTACAGACTTGTATTAACGACACTTTTGAACAAACTCTATTAGCTGCGCGCTTGTACAAAAATGCAACAGTTTCAAGAAATTGTAAGAAAAGCTTAATGAACAAGAAGGGGTGACTATAGAGGTTGGATAACAAGCGAGCAACCGGAACCATCAATAAATAAACTTAAAAGATACAGCGCCTCACATTTTAGAAGCTGTTCTGAATTTACTAACATCTGTTACACTAAATAATCAAATCATTTGGAAAAAAAAGATATGAACTTAAAAATAAGGGGGGGAAAGTTACATAAGGGCATGTGGAGGGAAGTAAGACCCAAACCTCAATCTAACAAACTTGTAACATATCTTATAGGTGGTTATGTCTTTGTGTGCATGTCTATGTTAGTCATGTGTCATATATCTTGATGTGTGTAGGTGTTAGTCATGTCTCGTATCGCTGTGTACATGTCTGTGTTATTCACATCTCATATCTTTGTGTGTGCATGTATGTGTTAGTCACCTCTAGTGACTCGAGCAGATGGTGCTCGTAAACCTGGGAGGGCCGACCATCTAAGGGCAGAATCCCCCAACAGAAAAGACAATCTGCTGCCTTGCAGGAAGATTGGGAACAATCAAAGGCTAAGGAAAGCAAACCTGAATAAAATGCTGGCTGAAATCGGATGCACTGGGCCACTGGCGCAGAACACAGTGCAACGTTTTTAACGGGTGTTCAATGAGAGTGGATCTGGCAGACTCTAAATGTGATGTTCTGTCTGTGAGGGCGATCAACACACTTAAACAGATAGCTGACTTCATGTGAGAGTCTTGAATTCTAATCTGATTGAGTCCTGATCGCAGAGAGAGATATGTCGTTAGTGTGTTCTTACTTGAAATGTTTCTCTGTTCTGCCGAGACACAACTATTTTAACAGACTATGACTCTATGTGAGAGAGCAGGAAATCAACAATAGCTCTAGACCAAAGACTAAACGTTTTCCAAGAATAAATGTCTTAAAAGACTGCTAAACATCAATTGGTCAGACTTCAAACCAATTACAAAAATTAGACATGAAACTAAACAGGACTATGTATACAATTTCGTTAGAAACCATGCTGGAAATACATTAGCCACGTTCTCAGAATGGACGTTAGAAGGCTACCTCACCAAGCCCTTATATGGAGACCAGAGGGTAAAAGAAAAGGAGGAAGACCGAACGAAACCCTGCATATAACCATCATCAAAGAGAGCGCAGCTGTGGGTCTCAGAAACAAGCACGAACTAAAATAGGTTGTGTCTGACCGCCAGACACTGAAAACTATGACTTCTGCCCATGCGCCGTAATCCGCCCAAAAGGATAATTAATCAATCAATTCTTCTTCCTCTTCTTCTTTTCTTCTTCATCTGCCTTTCAGCTGGGTCTATTGTTAGCTGCACAAGTTCCTCCCGTTAGTTCAAGAGTTAGCTGCACAAGTTCCTCCCGTTAGTTCAAGAGTTAGCTGCACAAGTTCCTCCCGTTAGTTCAAGAGTTAGCTGCACACGTTCCTCCCGTTAGTTCAAGAGTTAGCTGCACAAGTTCCTCCCGTTAGTTCAAAGGTTAGCTGCACAAGTTCCTCCCGTTAGTTCAAGAGTTAGCTGCACAAGTTCCTCCCGTTAGTTCAAGAGTTACATGCACAAGTTCCTCCCGTTAGTTTAAGAGTTACCTGCACAAGTTCCTCCCGTTAGTTCAAAAGTTAGCTGCACAATCCCCATCCCCCCTTAGTTCAAAAGTTAGCTGCACAATCCCCTTCCCCCCTTAGTTCAAAAGTTAGCTGCACAATCCCCTTCCCCCCTTAGTTCAAAGTTAGCTGCACAATTCCCTTCCCCCTTAGTTCAAAAGTTAGCTGCACAAGTTCCTCCATGACGTTCAAGGGCTTAGCTGAACAAGTCCCCCCCCCTTTCCCCCCCCCCCCCCCGCAGTTTCCAGAGCTATTCGCACAAGTTAAGCTGCACAAGTTCCTCTCGTTAGTTCAAGAGTTAGCTGCACAAGGTCATCCCATTAGTTCAAGAGTGAGCTGCACAAGTTCCTCCCGTTATTTCAAGAGTGAGCTGCACAAGTTCCTCTCGTTAGTTTAAGAGTGAGCTGCACAAGTTCCTCCCGTTAGTTCAAGAGTGAGCTGCACAAGTTCCTCCCGTTAGTTCAAGAGTGAGCTGCACAAGTTCCTCTCGTTAGTTCAGGAGTTAGCTGCAAAAGGTCATCCCGATAGTTCAAGGGTTAGCTGCACAAGTTGCCACCGTTAGTTCAAGAGTTAGTTGCACAAGTTCCTCCCTTCAGTTCAAGAGTTAGCGACATAAGTGCCTCCCGTTAGTTCAAGAGTTAGTTGCACAAGTTCCTCCCTTCAGTTTAAGAGTTAGCGACATAAGTGCCTCCCGTTAGTTCAAGAGTTAGTTGCACAAGTTCCTCCCTTCAGTTCAAGAGTTAGCGACATAAGTGCCTCCCGTTAGTTCAACAGTTACCTGCACAAGTTCATCCCGTAAGTTCAAGAGTTAGCTGCACAAGTTCCTCCGTAAGTTCAAGTGTTACCTGCACAAGTTCCTATCTTTAGTTCAAGAGTTAGCTGCACAAGTTCCTCCCGTTAGTTTAAGAGTTACCTGCACAAGTTCCTTCCGTTAGTTGAAGAGTTACCTGCACAAGTTCCTCCCGTTAGTTCAAGAGTTACCTGCACAAGTTCCTTCCGTTAGTTGAAGAGTTACCTGCACAATTTCCTTCCGTTAGTTGAAGAGTTACCTGCACAAAGTCCTCCCGTAGGTTCAAGAGTTAGCTGCACAAGTTCCTACCTTTAGTTCAAGAGTTAGCTGCACAAGTTCCTCCAGTTAGTTCAAGAGTTACCTGCACAAGTTCCTCCCGTTAGTTCAAGAGTTACCTGCACAAGTTCCTTCCGTTAATTGAAGAGTTAGCTGCACAAGTTCCTTCCGTTAGTTCAAGAGTTACCTGCACAAGTTCCTCCCGTTAGTTCAAGAGTTACCTGCACAAGTTCCTTACGTTAGTTCAAGAGGTACCTGCACAAGTTCCTCCCGTTAGTTCAAGAGTTAGCTGCACAAGTTCCTCCCGTTAGTTCAAGAGTTACCTGCACAAGTTCCTTCCGTTAGTTCAAGAGTTACCTGCACAAGTTCCTCCGTTAGTTCAAGAGTTACCTGCACAAGTTCCTTACGTTAGTTCAAGAGTTACCTGCACAAGTTCCTTCCGTTAGTTCAAGAGTTACCTGCACAAGTTCCTCCCGTTAGTTCAAGTGTTAGCTGCACAAGTTCACCCTTCCAAATCTGTGTCAGTCTGAACACGTCCCCAGTAGCGGACATCGATTTATCGTTGTTTGGGACATCAACAAATTACATTATCCTTTCCGGTATGGGGCACTTTGGACCGCAGACACAGGGAGCGATTGTCACAATCAGGCCCGCTGACAAATGGCGACACTTGACCTCACAATGCACGTGGCTCCTCGCTTTATCGGAGGATATTGTGCAACATCACTGATCATAAAAGAGCACCTCTCAATTTACAAGTCTCTTTTTTTCTCCCACACACCCCCCTCCCGCACCATAACTTTAAGATCGGCTATTGTTTATGGTGCTGTTGCTGTTTAAGGTTCTGTTGCTGTTTATGATTATGTTGCTGCTTATGGTTCTGTTGATGTTTATGGTTCTGTTACTGTTATGATTATGTTGCTGTTTATGGTTTTGTTGATGTGTATGGTTCCATTGCTGTTTATGATTCTGTTCTGTTTATAGTTCTGTTGCTGTTTGTTGTTCGTTTGCTGTTTCTGTTTCTGCTGCTGTTATGCCGCTGTTGCTGTCTATAAACCTGTTGCTGTGTATGTTTCTGCCTCTGTTATGTCCCTGTTGCTGTCTATAGACCTGTTGCTATGTATGTTTCTGCCTCTGTTATGTCCCTGTTGCTGTCTATAGACCTGTTGCTATGTATGTTTCTGCCTCTGTTATGTCCCTGTTGCTGTCTATAGACCTGTTGCTGTGTATGTTTCTGCCTCTGTTATGCCGCTGTTGCTGTCTATAGATCTGTTGCTATGTATGTTTCTGCCTGTGTTATGCCGCTGTTGCTGTCTATAGACCTGTTACTATGTATGTTTCTGCCTCTGTTATGTCCCTGTTGCTGTCTGTAGACCTGTTGCTATGTATGTTTCTGCCTCTGTTATGTCCCTGTTGCTGTCTATAGACCTGTTGCTATGTATGATTCTGCCTCTGTTATGTCCTGTTGCTGTCTATAGACCTGTTGCTATGTATGGTTCTGCCTCTGTTATGCCGCTGTTGCTGTCTATAGACCTGTTGCTATGTATGTTTCTGCCTCTGTTATGTCCCTGTTGCTGTCTATAGACCTGTTGCTGTGTATGTTTCTGCTGCTGTTATGTCCCTGTTGCGGTCTATAGACCTGTTGCTATGTATGTTTCTGCCTCTGTTATGTCCCTGTTGCTGTCTATAGACCTGTTGCTATGTATGGTTCTGCCTCTGTTATGCCGCTGTTGCTGTCTATAGACCTGTTGCTATGTATGTTTCTGCCTCTGTTATGTCCCTCTTGCTGTCTATAGACCTGTTGCTATGTATGTTTCTGCTGCTGTTATGTCCCTGTTGCTGTCTATAGACCTGTTGCTGTGTATGTTTCTGCTCTGTTATGTCCCTGTTGCTGTCTATAGACCTGTTGCTGTTTATGTTTCTGCTGCTGTTATGTCCCTCTTGCTGTGTATAGACCTGTTACTATGTATGTTTCTGCTGCTGTTATGTCCCTGTTGCTGTCTATAGACCTGTTGCTGTGTATGTTTCTGCCTCTGTTATGTCCCTGTTGCTGTCTATAGACCTGTTGCTGTTTGTAGTCCTGTTGCTGTTTATATTTTTGCTGCTGTTATGTCTCTGTTGTTTTCTATAGACCTGTTGCTGTTTATGTTTTTCTGCCGCTCTTATGTCCGCTGCTGTTTAAAGTCCTGTTGCTGTTTGTAGTCATGTTGCTGTTTGTTTTTCTGCTGCTTATATGCATCTGTTGTGTCTATAGACCTGTGGCTGTTTATGTTTTTCTGCCGCTGTTATGCCCATTGCTGTTTATGTTTTCCTGCCGTTGTTATGCCCGTTGCTGTTTATAGTCCTGTTGCTGTTTGTAGTCCTGTTGATGTTGATGTTTTTCTGCCGCTATTATGCCCGTTGCTGTTTATAGTCCTGTTGCTGTTTATAGTCATGTTGCTGTTTGTAGTCCTGTTACTGTTTATGTTTTTCTGCCGCTATTATGCCCGTTGCTGTTTATAGTTCAGTTGCTGTTTGTAGTCCTGTTACTGTTTATGTTTCTGTTGTTGTTATGCCCCTGTTGCTATTTATTGATCTGTTGCTGTTGATGGTTCTGTTGACCTTTTCGACGCTGAAGTTTTAATGTAATAGAGACAAACATTTGCAACAAAGCATCACAGTTATTGCAACAGTCATACCTCATACAAGAACACGATAGAGACAGTCGGCAACACGTTGTTGCCTTTCTTCTTCTATTGTGAATGTTAACTCTATATATAAAGGTTTTATTGAGAATGTCAGCTTTATAGTTCTTTTATTGTGAATGTCAGCTTTATAGTTCTTTTATTGTGAATGTCAGCTTTATAGTTCTTTTATTGTGAATGCCAGCTTTTTAGTTCTTTTATTGTGAATGTCAGCTTTATAGTTCTTTTATTGTGAATGTCAGTTTTATAGTTCTTTTATTGTGAATGTCAGCTTTAAGTTTTATTGTAAATGTCAGTTTTATAGTTATTTTATTGTGAATATCAGCTTTATATAGGTTATATTATGCATGTCAGATTTATAACTCTTTTATTGTGAATGTTATCTCTATAGCGGAATTATTGCGAATGTCAGATTTATCGTGCTTGTTATAGATCTTTAATGCAAATACAGATTCATTTAAAATGAACTGTCTTTAGGGTGTAAACACCATACAACGGCTTCTTTTGTAACGTGTTCCCTGGAAATAAAACTGTAAAAAAGGTTTTTATTTGTTCTGTACTTCTCACGTTGTTATGGGTTTATTTGTTGATATATGTTGATATATGTAAAGAATTTGAAAAGGAACCGATAAACTTTAAGTTTATATTACATTGATATGTTGCACTAATAACTGACCAACTGTGTAGAGATTGACAAGGACAAGTAAACCCGTTGGCCAAACACACCGAGGAGAAACCGAGTGGGATGCCTGGGTGAGAGATGCAGCTTTATTCACGATAAACATAATTTTGCGCCTAATTAGCGCCCTTCTAAGAGAGGAAGAGGTGTAATCGTCGGGCGAATGCAATAGCAGAAGAGATAGAGTAGTTATAGTAGTAGTATTAATAGTAGTAGTAGTGGTAGTAGTAGGAGAAGTAATAGTAGTATTTGCATCAGTGGTAGTAGTAGCAGCAGTAGTAGTAGTGGTGGCAATAGCAGCAGAAGTAATTAATAGCAACAGAAGAAGTAGACGTGATATTAGTAGTAGAAGTAACAGTAGATATAGTAGTAGTAGTAGTAGTAGTAGTAGTAGCAGAAGTAGTAATAACAGTAAAAGTAGTAGATTCAGTAATAGTAGAAGTAGTGGTAGAAGTAGTAATATACACTGTTGTAGTAGAAGTTGTAGGCATTATAGTCATAGGAGAAATAGTAAAAGTATAAATAATAGTGGCAGAAGTAGTACACATAGTGTAGTATTAATATCAGTAGTAGAAGAAACAGTACAGGAGTGTGGCGATAGTGGAAATAGTAGAAGTTGTCGGTATAATAATAGTAAATATTGTAGAAGTAGCAGAAAAAGTGGCAAAAATAGTAAAAAGAGAAGTAGATGTTGTACAAATATCAGCATTAGTAGAAGTAGTAGAGATAGTAGTAGTAATATAGTAGTGAAATGTATAGTAGTAGTAAGTAGACGTAGCAGAAGTAACGGTAGCAGTAATATATGGCCCCTTTCGGATTGTCAGACGGTCTAGTGGAAGCTATTGTGTATTTTTTTTAAAGGTCTTGTTTTTGTCGAACAGCTTCTCTCTTTGCTAATTCTACCAATGTTTAACAAACACACACGGTCACAGAATGAACAAGTCCATTGCATTGATCCACAGGGTTTACCATACTTTTTCTTGAGTCTTTTCTCTTCTAAGTTTTCTCTTAGCACAGTCTCAAAAGATGTTATACCATTCCTTATACATGCTCTCCATGATGTGCGATCACTTGCAAGATGTTCCCAGTCAATTTCATATATGGAGAAGTCATTCAGAGATGATTTACAGATATCTCTATATCATAGTTTAGATCTGTCGATTAGTCTTTTTCGTGTATTAGTTCACCATATAGTATTTCCAAGGGGATGCGTTTTTCTTCCATTCGCTGGACGTGCCCCAGCCATCTTAGTCTTCGACATCTGAGCATCGACATGATTGTTGGGGTCTTAGCACGTTGCAGGACAGTTAAGTTGGTTATTTTGTCCTGCCATTTGATGTGCATTATTCTGCGGAGACATCACATGTGGAAGACATTTAGTCTTTTTTTCCTGGTTTGAGAATGTTGTCCGGGTTTCGGATCCATATAGTAGTGTGCTAAGCATACAAGTTTGATGTATTAAAAGTTTAGTCTTTAGTGTTAGTTTCGTGTTGTTCCAGGCCCTTTCTGTGAGTTTGCCGAAGGTCGTAGCTGTCCTACTAATTCGGCTGTTTATTTCATCATCAAGAGAAATGGTTTGCGTAATTGTGGATCCAAGATACGTGAATTTCTGAACTGATTCTAGTGGACAATCTTTTAGAGTGATTAGCAGTAATATTAGAAGCAGGATAAAAGTAGAAGAAACATTAGTAGTAGTGGTAGTGTGGTAATTGTAGAAACTGGAGTAGCATTTGTAGTAATAGTAATAATTGTGGTGGTGGAAGTAGTAGTAATAAAATTAGATATGCTAGTAGTAGTATTAGTAGTTGGTAGAAGCAACTGAAGTAGAAATGCTAGTGGTAAACGTGGTGGTAGTACTGCTGGCATTAGTAGAAGTAACAACAGTGGTAATGGTGGTGGAATAATAGTAGTAGTTAGTGGTGTCTATTCATCCATCCATCCATCCACATCCATGTATCCATGTATGTATGTATCTATCTATCTATCTATCTATCTATCTATCTATCTATCTATCTATCTATCTATCTATCTATCTATCTATCTATCTATCTATCTATCTATCTATCTATCTATCTATCTATCTATCTATCTATCTATCTATCTATCTATCTATCTATCTATCTATCTATCTATCTATCTATCTATCTATCTATCTATCTATAATCTATCTATCTATCTATCTATCTATCTATCTATCTATCTATCTATCTATCTATCTATCTATCTGTCTGTCTGTCTGTCTGTCTGTCTAATGTCTGTCTGTCTACATATACAATGTGTATATATGTATGTGTATCTATGTGTGACTTGGTGTATTGTGAACTATAATCTAAAGTCAGAAATATTATCAAAGAAATGCAAGTTAATCGACTTAATTAACCACCACAATTTGCTTGCCTGTAATCATGCTCTGTAGTGGCTCCTTTTGTTATATATTGCTCTTTAAAACAGCTACTCTTCACGCTTCTAAGGGAAACAACTGTAGCTTTTAATTAGTTGATATCAAGTAACAATCCGCAATTTGATTATCTCACCCTAACAGCGTCCAGCCTACATTACAGTTCTTGTGATGTATTCTCAACGGGTGACGCACAAGTCCTTTAACTCTGTCACATTTCATATGCATTACCCTAACATCTTTTGGGACACGCGTCTTGTCTCCCTTGATTGTCTGTCTTAAAAGAAGCATGTCTCTCGTGCAACAAATTGAAATATTTCCCATGAGCCCTTGGCCTAGACTACGAAGAAAGACCCAGGAATTGAGGACCAGTGATCGCATGGGCGTAGAGAATTACTCAAGCAAGCGGCTAAAGACTTCAACAAAGGAATTTGTCATATTGACAAACTGGCAAATAATGAAATCACGAACTTCAGGACTCGTAAATGAGAAAGAACTTCTTGCCTTGTCATAATCTTGCATTCACTTGCATAGCCTGCATATCTGTCTGTCCGTTCATAATTCTTAAGCGAATTGTCCTGCAGTCTAACGGATTATTTCCCTTGTGAGCATTCAGAGTTCACGTCTTTCAGAATCTTAAAACGATGTAGTCATCTCATGAACAAAAAACAAAAACAAAAATACATTAGTAACAAGTGAAGTGAATTTTGTGACAACTGTCACTTTTTAATTTTGTTAAGATCATGATTTCAGTTTTTTCTGATTAGCAAAAGTCATGTTCATAGTGTGTGTATATGTATATGGGAGCCGCGATAGCTCAGTGGTTAGTGAACTGGACTACAAAGGACAAGAAGTAGGGTTCGATCCCAACCGACGGCTTCCGGGTTCACCCAGCCTTTAATGGGTACCGGATTTTTTCCTGGGAAAGTAAAGCGGCACGGGCGTAATACCGACAACATTACACCAAAAATCATGTGCCGAAGGTCTGTAAAATTTATGATCACTAACACCATATTCCCTATACGCCACTTGATGGGGTGACTTTACTACTTACTACTATATATGTATATGACTGCTGTTGTTTGCGTTCGCTCGATGACTAAAGGAGTACAACTCTTCCTCATCCGCCCTTAAAAGAACGTTGAGTGGGCGTGTCTGCGTTGTGTTGTGGTTTGTAGTTTAACAGTGTTATTTGCGTCTTTCGGCCCAACACATCCGATTTGAAGACGACATTTTTTAGCACCGGATTTGTCCACCCTCTTCGTTCCCTACTCGCTTGGCCAGACTAGACAGGTTAGTCTGTTACTAGAGGCACCACGGAGAGGTGGAGCAGAGTCTGGATGGTCCTGGTTCACCGATCCTGCCGCAAGCCATGAGCTGTGGATCGCTGACAACTTCCAGCTCTGCTGCTGTGCCTTCACCTCCTATATATGTATGTGTGTGTGTGTGTGTTGTTAATATTATATCAGTGTGTGTGTGTGTGTGCCAAAACGATAAGCTCCAAACAAGGAGAACGAGGGTTCGAATTCCCAATAGAAGAGAACAAATGCTCCACATCAATAAAAGCAACAAGGCATACTAGATACCGGATCTCTATTAAGTATAGAAGTTGATGTGTTACATAAGATGAGTTTTGAGGATCTCATGAAAGACTGCAATTTTATAAAGTAGGAGGAAACTTTTCACATATAATTAAGGTATAAATAAACAAACAAATTAACATTTGTTTCCATCTTACTGTAATTTTGAACTGTAAATTTTGTTTAATTTCGATAAATACAATTTTATTTTATGGTTTATTATTGTTTATTATTGTTTATATTTTTATATTTCCCCCGTGTTCTGCCGGAGCCCGAAAGGGGAGCAAATAATAGCGGCGCTATACCCTACCAGGCATGTTCTTAAGAGACGAGAAAGGAGAGTTGGGCATGGGACTGGCTATCCTATACTGTAAAAAAAAAAGCCGAAAAAACTTCCCAAACATAGACAAGTCAAAGAAAAGAATAAAAGTAAATCCGCCATCCAGGAATGATAAAGAAGATGACGGTGGAAGACATGGAATGATCTTAAAAGGTTGGCAAGAAACAGAACGACTTGGAAAGTGTTTGTTGAAGACCTATGCTCCACAGGGAGCTGAAAGGTAGAAGAAGAAGATTGTTTATATTTTGAATTACATATATATTGGAAGGTGGGGACCAAAGCCTTTTAAGCTCTTAGGGCCTCTAGGAGCTTAACCCGGCCCTGATTAGCTGGGAGCTACGAGTACGTCCAGGGACAAGAAGAGACATGATTTTGAGAGGTAGCATGGTTACTAGCAAACAGTATCCCACATCATGATTTAACTATCAGGTACACCAACAGAAGAGGACGCCGACAGGCTGCTGAACAGATGGACAGGTGAAATATATGACGCCACACAAAGCAACATGTGAAGATAACCAAAGAATATTGTCAAGAACACCCAACTTCTTCATCAGCGCTGAAAGAAAAAAGAGGATAGAGTTTAGAACACAGTTAATCTATGTCAAACATATAACATACAACATCCAACATATAACACATAACATATAACATACAACATCCAACATGTAACACATAACATACAACATACAACATATAACATACAATATATAACACATAACATACAACATGTAACATACAACACAACATATAACATGCAACATACAACATATAACATACAACATACAACATACAACATACAACATTTAACATACAACATATAACATACAACATGTAACATATAACATACAACACATAACATACAACATCCAACATGTAACACATAACATACAACATATAACATACAACATACAACATATAACACATAACATACAACATGTAACATACAACACAACATATAACATGCAAAATACAACATACAACATACAACATTTAACATACAACATACAACATATAACATACAACATGTAACATATAACATACAACACATAACATACAACATATAACATACAACATACAACACATAATAAACAACATTGAGAAGCTGGGACGACGATTATTATCATCAGAAAAAGAATGAATTTAAAATAAAGAGCTAAGAAAATGGAGATGGAGAAAACACAGTAAAGTAAAGTAAAGTAAAGTAAAGTAAAGTAAAGTAAAGTAAAGTAAAGCTCCTCCCCACATCTCGTTTTTCCAGCACATTCGGCTACTACTCCGCTACGACAGTAGCCAGTTTAGAGCTGAGGACTAATCAAAGCAAGTCAGATTGAGTAACGATTGTGTTGAAATCCTATAGCAACGGTCGTTGTTACGACACACAACACTCATGACGTTAAAGAAACGTAAGCTCCAGACAACGCCTCATGCTAAAATGAGGATCAGACGAGACAAACACAAGTTATAACTGCCTACCATTAAACATGAACACAATTATACAATGAAAATAATGATTCAAGAGGTGCAATGGCTTAGTAATCTTATATTGATTCTATGATAGCTTATCAATTAAAAATATATATTTAAAAAAACCATCATTACGACACATAGTACCATTGCTGGGGTATGTCAGGGAGCTCACGATAAAACCAGAGGGATAATCGCCGCTTGGACAATGCGGTCGTCACGACGTGTGAGACTCAGGAGTTTTATTTCACCCCTGCTTATCAATAATATAATTAAATTGGTCTCAGTCTGAATAGTAAGAAAACAGAAGAAATTATCATATTGAAGAAACAATCATCACCATCATGCAGCATAACAATAAACAGGACAAATCTGAAACAGATGTAATGCGTCAAATACTTGGGAACAATAACAACATCAGATGGAAGATGCACCACAAAAATAAAAGGGCGAATAGCTCAGGCCAAAATAGCATTTCAGAAAATGAAAAGTATCTTATGCAACAAATCTATGTCAATAGAAGTGAGAAAGAGAGTTCATTGGTGCTATATATAGAACCACTACTGACTTATGGAAGCGAATCATGGACAGTAGACAAACAAATGAAAAGATGATTAGAGGCCACAGAGCTGGGAATTCTCAGAAGAATGTTGAAAGTTCCCTCCCTGTACAACTAAAAAGACCAATGAGAAAATTCTGAAAGAGGCCAATACAAAAAGGGAGCTCCTAAAAAAACGTCAGAAAGAAACAATCAACATTTTTCGGGCACATCATGAGAAGAGGAAAGTTGGAATACTTGGTTACAACTGACAAAATAAAAGGAAAGAGATATCGAGGATGACAAAGAGAGAAAATACTGGATAGCTTGGTGTCATGGCATTGAAAACAGTCAACAATAGAACTGATATGATGCACTATAGATAGAAGATTGTGGATGGACATGATCGCCTACGCCAACTGGTATGGCACATGCTATTGATGATGATCAATAATACTGTTAAAATCGATACAAAATAAATGTTTACACAACTTACACACGAAGTCTCTTTATGCAGGTTCACTTTGACAACCTCACATTACTGAAAAAAGTTCTGCTCAACAGCAAATATATAGAGTTTTAACACAAAAATATGTGTACAGCTCGTTATGCACAAGTCGACGGCGAGGATTGGCAACAACCTGAAGCACTGCTATGTTCTACATTCTATCTATCTATTGACCTTTCGAGCCGTAACCGGCCCATAGGGCGTAGACCAAGATACACCTTCTCCTATATGAATTTTTGTTCTAGCAGTTTTCTTTTAAAGATATTTTATCAAATCTCGCCATCTGTCTCTGTTCTGTGCAAGCAGTTCTATCTCATTGAGGGAGCCGATTCCTGCTGCTCTTGCCTCTCTCATCAATGTTCTTCTCAGTGTCTCCCTGGGTCTTCCTCTTTTTCTTTTACCTGTTGTTTCCCATATGAGGGCTTGCTTTGCTATTCGATTATTATCTCTTCTCATCACATGTCCAACGTATGACCATCGTCTTTTCTTTATTACTGAAGATATTAGTGGTTGATTAGTCTACATTCTACAACATATCAATAAAAAACATATGTTGCACACAGTACAATTGTGCCATGTGGTTATATGTGCGTGTATATGTGATTTATGTAATGTGATTTGTAGGGTAATGTTTGATGTCTTTAATTTAAGGTGTAGTAGTGTTGTGTAACACGGAGAACAACAAAAACGACAATCATGAAGATACAGACCTTCATAAATGGATGATTGCGTAGAATTAAAATCACTATTGAGTTATTTGCGGGTCATCATCATTGCACTCCGAACATGTTCATAGGTGCTCAGATCCCCTCCTCAGCAATTCCCTCAGTGTCCATCGACTGACGACTCCAGTTCTATGTTGGTTGATAAGTCTTCTTACACGGCCACCAAGTTTCTCATTTCTGGCCGTGCCCAACTTAACTCCCATTTCCATCATCCGAAGAAGTGACGTGGATCTGTGTTTGTCGAAGTCCCGTGCTCTTCCCACATCTCGGAGGGCATTGATGATGTCCGCCCGATCCATCGGTTGCCCGTCCTCAACGACAGCGCAGCTAGCCAACCTGTCCGCTCTTACATTTCCCCGTACTCCCGCATGTCCAGGGACATAGACAATGGCGACCTTACGTATTTTGGATTTCTGCAACGACTCTACCCAGTGCATGCGTACAGAGCCCGCCTCCACTTTTTTTTATCATGCTCATCGAATCACTCAGTATACAAGTCTTGTGACTCTTACCATTTGAATTCCTTGGTCACTACCATCGCCCCCATTGTCATGTTACTCGTGGTCATGACGTATGCACCACTGTCTTCCTTGACTATTCTGCCTGCCGAGCGTGCTGTAAATGCCCATGCTACTCGTGGCCATGACGTATGCACCACTGTCTTCCTTGACTATTCTGCCTGCCGAGCGTGCTGTAAATGCCCATGCTACTCGTGGTCACGACGTATGCACCAGTGTCTTCGTAGACTATTCTGCCTGCCGAGCGTGTTGTAAATGCCCATGCTACTCGTGGTTACGACGTATGCACCACTGTCTTCGTAGACTATTCTGCCTGCCGAGCGTGCTGTAAATGCCCATGCACTTGTTTGGTGTCGTCTTACAGCACGTTATGCACAAAAGAAAGTGATATTGGTGTCATGGCACGAATAACAGTCAACAGCAACTCAAATAACATACAACATCTAATCAAACAATTTGTTTAGATTTGTATTGGTGATTTCTCACCAATTGTTGTTTATATAAATGTATTGTATGGATATAGATAATTGTATGGATATATATAAAAATATATCTTGTGTTTTGTATGTGTTGTAAGGGTAGTTCTGTGTGTGCTGGAATGTGTTTGTGTTTTGTATGTTTATTGTATGTCTTACAAAATCACTAACATAGAATTATTGAAAAGTATCAGTCAAATACCATTGGATAAAGAGATACAGTGAAGACGATGGCGCTGGATAGAACACACACTGTGGAAGCCAACTGAGAGTATTACACAACAGACTTTTCCTGCTACAAATCATTTCTTGGAATCCCCAAGGAAAAAGACTAAGAAAAAGACGAAAGTATTCTTGAAGACAGATAGATGCAGAGATGAAGATGATGGAGAAGACATGGAATGATCTTAAAAGATTGAAAAGAAACAGAACGGTTTGGAACGTGTTTGTTGAAGACCTATGCTCCACAGGGAGCTGAAAGGTAGAAGAAGAAATGCTGCTTTTTCGTGATCAACGACCGTTCTGTGTTTAACTTGTTTTGTATGCGGTGAATGTGCGAAATGATGTGTGTCATTTCTGGTTTATGGTGTATGTGTGAATTATATTATGGGCATGGCTCATGGATTGTATGTGACTTATGATGTGTATTTTGTTAAATGTTTATGTGTGGATTATGGTTTGTTGTGTATGTAGTTTGGTGTGTGTGTGTGTGTGTGTATGTGTGTGTGTGTGTGGTTTGTGATGTGTCGATTATGGTATGTGTGATTTATGGTGTGCGTGTGTGTGGTTTGTTTTTCTCATAGACATCTATAATTTTACAAATCTATTTATATATTTCTATAAATATATATTGCTGAACATGTGCTGGTATGTGTTATGTGTGTGGTTCTTTGTGTGCTAATGTGTGGTTCATTGTGTGCTGGTGTGTGTTATATGTGTCATTCTTTGTGTGCAGGTGTGTGTTATACGTCTTGTTCTTTGTTTGCTAATGTGTGATTCTTTGTGTGCTGGTGTGTGTTACATGTGCCATTCTTTGTGTGCTGGTATGTGTTATATGTGTCATTATGTGTGTGCTAATATGTGTTATACCGGTGGTTCTATGTGTGCTGGTATGTGTTATAGTGTGACATCTGTGTGTTGGTATGTTATACTGTGATATCTGTGTGCTGGTATGTGTTATAAGGGTAGTTCTGTGTGTGCTGGTATGTGTTATACGTGTTGTTCTTTTTTGTGTTGGATTATATTGACTGTGGTTTTTGGTATTTATTATTTGATATTTCTGTGCTTTGTCTTACATTCATGATTTATTGTGTTTGTGGTCTGTGTTTTGTTTGTGATTATGGCGTGTGTGGTTTATTTTATGTGTGTTATTTGCGGCGTATGTGGTTTGTGTTTTATCAGTGTGATTTAAGGTATTTGTGGTTTGTGTTGTATGTGTCGTATGGTGTGTCAAGTATTTTGTCTGTCAGGTTTATGATGTGGTGATTTGTAGTTGTGTAGTTTATGGCATGGCGTATATGTGTGTGATATGCATTCGTACGGTTTGTGGTGTGGATGTGCTTTGAAATATGTGCGTTGTTTGTGTTTTGTGATGCATATGGTTTTAGATGTATGGTGTTTATAGTGTGCCAAGTTTGAAATTTGTTGTGCTTGATTTGCGGGTATTTCTTGCGTGTTTCTGTTTGTATATATTCTATGCGAGTGTGTATAATTTTGTTTGTTTATTGTATGTCAAGTGTGTGGTGTATATTGGTTGTGGAGTGGGATATGTGTAGTTTGTGATGCGCGTAGTTTGTGATGTACGTAGTTTGTGAAGTGCATATTTGTTGCTTGTTCATTTTTGTGAGATGTATGTGTGTGGTATGTCGCATGTGTATGGTGTATGCGGATTCTGGTGTAAGTATGTAGTCTGTAGTGTGTATGTGATTTAATCAGTTTATAGTGCCATGTAAAACTATGATTTCTGCCCTATGTGGTGTATTCGGCCCCTTTAACATAACCAATCAATCAGTCAAATGTGTGCATCTAGTATCTAGTGTGTATGTATGTGTGTGTAGTTGGTTTGCGTATGTAGAAGGAAGTGGGCGTGTTAGTCATGTGACATGATACTTTATGTTTAAATCAAGAATCTGAAGGCGGATTGAGCGACCAAGAGCCAGTGACCAATCAGTAACACCGAACACTCTGACATGCTAATATCCTGTCTGCGTCCAACTGGGACAGCGTGGACATTGGACAATTGGGAGCATTGAGTCTCAGCTGACCGGTTTCGTTTCCTGTTACATCCCTAGCAATCAGTAGCCTGAGTTTATGACGACTGCAACTGCTAGTGGAACTATATTTCAGACAGATCACCTCATCATGAATATCTCATCATTATGATCATCTCATCTTTTCTGCATCCTCAACAT
The DNA here is from genome assembly GCA_032433765.1 of Megaustenia siamemsis. Lineage (NCBI taxonomy): Eukaryota > Metazoa > Mollusca > Gastropoda > Stylommatophora > Ariophantidae > Megaustenia > Megaustenia siamemsis. Next base: position 28,878,835 of record JAVIAB010000051.1, read on the forward strand.
CAGTTTCTGACATGATTTTTTTTTTTTCGTTTGCCAACATTCATCTCTAGCGAAGTCCCTAGAGCATAGGAACTTTGCGTGTTAATCCGTTTTTCCCTTGTACGTGCACATTGGTCTCTCGCCGCACAGGCAGATAACTCCGACTTCGGAGGTACTCATATTTTGTTTCCATCGATGAGTAATTCACGTTTCAAACCGAGCTTCACCGCTGAGACATTTATTTTCACATTTAGCTTTACTGCAGCTTCGCATTTTTATGCATTCATTCATTTTCATTTGTTTGCCTTGATCCCCTCCTGAGTCCTGGGGTAGGGTAGTTGTCAGAGAGAGAAATCACCAATAAAAATCTGAACTGGTGCAGCCGAGATTTGAACTCACCTCATCTCTGTCTCGAGACCAACGTCTTGCTACGATATCAACCACTCCCTCTGTCATGATATGACCCACGCAATGACAGATCTGAGTTTATGAAGCCTCATTCAAATCCTTGTGATTTTTTAAAGTTTTTTCCCACTTACATTAAATTTTCTTATTAATTAACTAACCAATGATAATACTCAAAACTTACAAGTGTATAAAACCTTCAAAGTTGAAGGAATAGACTTGGAGATTGTATCTCAGCTACAACTACCTTAGACATACTATAACCAATGCTGGAAAATGGAAAACTGAAGAAAACAAAAAAATAGGAATGGCAAAAAGTAATTTTAATGTCATGAAAAATATACTAACATCAGAACAAATAACACCAGGGCTAAAACTAAGAATAGCAAAATGTTATTCTTCTCAACATTCCTGAATGGTGCAGAAACATGGACATTAGATTAGAAAACATGACAGAAAATTGAAGCCTTTGAAATGTGGATTTATAGAAGAATATGGAGACTTGGATAGAAAGTAAAGAAAACAAACGATGAAGTCTTAAAACAACTAAAACGAAAAGTGCTAAATACAATTCAAACAAGATACATGAGATTTTTGGGGCATCTTAAAAGACACAACAGCCTACTAAAAGTAATTTTAGAAGGAAAAATACAAGGTAAAAGAGGCAGAGCCAAACCAAGAGTAACATGGAAGAGTAACATCAAAAGATGGAGAAGTGAGCCTATGACAACCTACACTATCAACAAGAGACAGAACGGCATGACACTTCATGGTAGCCAATTTTCGATGCGAAGACGGCACTCAATAATGATGATATTAATTAACACTTTTCTCTTATTTGTTATGAATTGTGGTAACAAAGTGGCATGTGCTCGAAAATACCGACCACGTTGATCTGGGTTCAGTTCTCAAAAATTGTCATTTTTCCCGGGTTAACCGGATTTCTCAGAATGGGTGTAAATGCTGTTTTATTAGAAAATAGATCGACACGGCGTAGTACTGACCACAACATCCATATCATAAATGTACAGATGGTCAACGAAACAAATATTAGCACTAGTATAATGGTCCAAATGCACCACTGGACGAAACAGGTAGACTTTATTGATTCTTCTAAAATATTTGTGTTGCTAATATCACAAATGTTGCACCAGATTATCAAGTGTCTGTATCTGAAGCTGTATGTCTCATAATCATTACAATTCTAAAATATAAATAATGCACCAGTTAAGGCAAGTGACAATTTTGTGTGGACACAAAAAATGAAGAGTTAAGCAACAAATACATTTTAAGAAATAGTCGGTTCTTTTTATGTTAGCCCACAAATGTTCTTTCTTTCTTTCTTTCTTTCTTTCTTTTTTTTTTTCTTTCTTCTTTCTTTCTTTTTTTTTTTTTTCTTTCTTTCTTTCTTTCTTTTTTCTTTCAACTTTCTACTTTCTTTCTCTCTTTCTTTCTATCTTTCTTTATTTCTTTCTTCCGTTCTTCCGTTCTTCCTTCCTTCCTTCCTTCCTTCCTTGCTCTCTTTCTTTCTTTCTATCTCTTGCTTGTAATCACTCACCGAATACACATCTTTACAGTCCGTCTTTAAGTGACGTTAATTTGAAGAAAGCGCTGTGGCGTGATTTACAGCAAGCCGTGATATTTGTACTTTTTGGCATAAACACCCGAATTCCGCACGATATTTGTTCAGTACAGGGATGCCTCCCCTCATCGATCTGGACTCACTTCGCTTGACCGGTTAGTCTGTTCCAAAAGAAACGGCAGAAGGTGGATTAGATTCTTAATCAACTTTTTCCTTCTGAGTCGGACTCAAGGAGTCAGCTATGAGTCGCTGATCACCCTCACCTCAGGTACTGGCGTCATGAAATGTTATACACTTTCTATAACTGTTGCCAAATTGTAACACTGAGCCTAAATGAAGTTGCTGTTAGCTTAATATAGTACCAGCTTCCTACCAGCTTTACCGCAGCACTGCAATTATTTGCCTGTTCCCTAATATAGTACCAACTATTTAAAGGGCTAAATAAGTTAATCTAACGAGAGTGGATGCAATACTCAATAATCAAACTGAGCAGCTGCTAGAGAAATGACCGGTGTGACTAAGAACAAGTTTCAGCGTTTACAGTTGCCACGACCAAACAATTTGTAAAAATATTCTTGTATTCATTTGTCCGGCTGGAGTCCCCTCTCGGATTAAAAAGCTCATTGATCATTTATTTTCAAGAATGTATTAATTTTTCTTCTTATTTAAAATTACCCTAGGAAATTACATGTCGTCTACTCTTCGTTTTCCAACTACCATAAATTCATTAAAGTGCTCAACTTTTTATCGGCTGCGTCCTAATAGCACTATATTTTTGTTTAAATCCGACGACTCGTGTACATGGTTTGAACAAGGGTACTTCTGAGTGTGAGGATCGTACTTTAGCCTCATCGTGACGGCGGTTCCAAGAAGTTTAATGAATCGACCGTCTTAAACTAACGGTGGGAGCCTTGTCGGAGTTCTTGTGTGAGACAAGTTAACGTGCTGGCTTAGCGTCAGAGTGGTTGTGTGTTCAATCCTAGCCTTACCATTTCCTGTTGTACCATCTGAAATTAAAAGTAGGCACTCGGCTCGCTGATTTAAGTAGGCGACACTAACCATCGTACTACCAACAACTTATGTAGTCGTTAAAATAATAGTTTGCCTTGAACCAAACCTTAACCCAGGTAAGCTTTCTCAGTGATTCTATGAGTTTTCCGAAACACCAAAAAGGGTTTTGCTGGAATGCATTTGTTGGGCAACCTCAGAAAACATGGCTGATTCTACTTCACTTTTGTGCCGAGACATTCGAGTATAAGAGGAAACGAACGGGGCGACAGCTTTCCTGTTTGAACTGCTGCGGAGAATGGACGAGCCAGGTTAACATTCTCAGTGCTCTCAAAGAGACAGGATCGGTAAGTGATTCGGGCTATGTGTGTGAATCAATGACATTGAAAAGACTGCAAGAGCATCACGTCATAAAGGGTAATACCAGACAATAACACTTTGCAGAGTCAAAAAAGTCTAGCTATTCAAACTGGGGTTATTGAATTATTGAGTTATTTGCGGGTCATCATCATTGCACTCCCATGTCCATAGGTGCTCAGGTCCCCTCGTCAACAAGTCTCGAAGTGTCCAGCGACTGACGACTCCAGTTCTATGTTGGTTGATAAGTCTTCTTATACGTCCACTAAGTTTCTCATTTCTGGCTGTGCCAATAGTAACTCCCATCTCTTTTATCCGAAGGAGTGACGTGGACTCATGGTTGTGGAAGTCCTGTGCCCTTCCCACATCTCGGAGGGCATTGATAATGTCCAACCGATACATAGGTTGGTCGTCTTCCCCGACAGCGCAGCTAGCCAACCTGTCCGCTCTTTCATTTCCCCGTACTCCCGCACGTCCAAGGACGTAGACAAAGGTGAACCTACGTATTTTTGACTTCTGCAATGCCCCACCGCGTGCATACATAGCCCGCCTCCACTTTTCTTATCATGCTCATCGAATCACTTAATACGCAGGCGTGGGTGTAGTCTGTGAGAAATTTACAATTTAAAAGACAATAGTCTCTACAAAATATCACATTTTATAGGCAAAAGTAACTTCCTGTTTATTATATTTATATATAAGAAAAGGAGATGGGGACCTCTAGAAGTAAATACTTAAACACTATCGGAAGGAGGCCACAGTAGAAAAAGGGTCGAGAAACAGTCTAACAAATTTCCTTTACTTAATTTTCTTATCGTGTCTTGAGTTTAATGCCAAGACAGGCACTGGTAGCACCACGTTGAAATGAAGATTGTATTGTAAAGTGACCGTTTTATCTCTAGAGTTATATCTTTTTAGACAATAGTTGTGATAACTGGCCAATGATTTGAAAGGCTTTGTTGCATCTTGTGTCTATTTCTGCTGCTTATCAATTGTCGTTTGTCACCAGACTTCTTTGATATATAAATTCCTCTACTTGTTTTAGTTAACTGCTGCCTGTTGTTATGTTTATTTTCTGCTCCTCTTTTGCGATATTAATGACTTCTATTGATGTTGATTTTCGTGCTGTATTGGTTGCCTGAGCTGTTACGTCTGTTTATGTAATATTCATGATGGTCCTAAAACAAAGACCACATGTTTACCAAAAGAGTAAATTAACTAATGTTATTGAGTTATTTGTGGATCATCATCACTGCACTCCGAACATAGGTGCTCAGATCCCCTCCTAAATAAGTCCAGCAGCGTCCAGCGACTGACAACTCCAGTTTTGTGTCTGTTGATAAGTTCTCTAATGCACTCACTAAGCCACGCATTTCTGGCTGTACCCGTCCTTAACTTCCAATCTCTTTCATTCGAAGGAGTGATGTGGACTTTTGGTAGTCAATGTCCAGTGCTCTTCCCGTATTTTGGAGGGCATTGATGACGTATACCTGAACCATTGGTTGCCCGTCTTCGACGACAGCACAGCCAACCAGTCTGTCCGCTTTTTCATTTTTCCTGTACTCCCACGTGTCCAGGGATGAAGACAAATGTGAAACTACACATTGTTGACCTCTGCATTAGCTTAAGTAAAAATAAAAAAAGTAAAGAGCCCAGTCACGCTACGTGGCGCATAGGTAATATGGTGTTAGTGACAATATTTTGTATAGACCTTCGGTACAAGACTTTTATGGTAATGTGGTTGGTATTACGCCCGTGCCGCGTTACTTTACCCCCCCCCCCCACCAACAAAAAATCCGGTACCCATTTAAGGCTGAGTAAACCCGGAAACCGTCGATCAGGATCAAACCCGACCTCAGTCCGTGGTAGTTCCGTTCACTAACCATTGAGCCGTTGCTGCTCCCATCGACTAATTTACTGAAATGTAATTACCTAGACCAAAATATCAAGTTCTAACAGGTAAAATGCTGTACAATACAATCACTTAATGCACACACACAAACTCTAATCGATCTAATAGTTAATTACCGTTTCCCTTAATTACTTCGTTGCTGTTGATAAAAACATTTCCCCCATATATTCTTTTAAATTCTTAGTTTTCTTGAAATCGGTGTACTCTTTGCGACTGTTATCGTCTATCACTGATATAGTTTTAACTGTCGCCAACAAAACATGAGACAGCTGCCAACATTTGTGTCTGTTATACATGGTGGACAAATTATATTTAGTTATTTTTTTTTTCTGTTGTTGATTATTTGTCATTTTTTCCGAGTGCTGTAAACGTACCTCTTCCTCTGAAATAATTCGCTGATTATCGCCTTGGAGGTTTAGTTTCCCTCTATAGTAATATTCATTTATTATTATTTGTCTCTGGACAAATTATAACCAGCCCGTTGCACACATTCACTTACGTGTTTATGAAATTCAATGTTCTTGAAATCCGCCACACTGCCAACATCTTGTGAGCATGCGCACACAAGAAACAACATTAAATACAGAGTGTTATGGTTTCAATTTCGTTACAGTTGGTGTTTGTGTAATCGTTTCTGCTTGGATGTGTGTATCTGACAGTATGAATGTGTGTGTGGATTTGTGAGTGCGAAATAATGCGTGGGTGTATGTATTGGCCGTGTTTGTGAAATTTATGTAATAGGGTCAACATCATTTTGCCAAAATATGTTGTTTTTAAAATGGTTATACTGGCTTGGCCACTTACACCGTATGTGAGATGGATGTATACCAAAGATATACTCGATGGGCAACTAGCAGATGGCAAAAGAACTAGCGGGCTCCCAAAACTTCGATTTATAGACGTGTGTAAACGCGGCATGAGTGAATACTCTGAATATAAACCCCGCATCCTGGGAAGCAATAGCTGCAGACCGCAGTCTTTGGAAACACACTCTAAAGCTTCAACTCAAGCTAAAAGCAGTCAGATTTATAAGAAAAGAGAATACACAGCGAAAGGAAAGAAAATAATAGCATTTCCAGGGTGCTGCAAAATCCATAGTCAACTGTGACTGATGAAGGCGCTCTATATATATATATATATATATATATATATATATATATATATATATATATATATATATATATATATCGCAGGTGTAAATAAATATAGTAGCTTGTGTTACGTGTTGAGTAATATATCGTAAATTATGGTATGGCTCTTATTTGTGATCGAAGAAAAAGATGGACACACGCACAAACTTGTTTCAGCACATTTGTTGCCATCTAGTGAAGTTGGTGTTACAACTCTTACTTGGAATTAATCAGTAAAAATGAAGAATATAAATATAACAAAATGTTGCAAATTGGGACAAGAATCCTGAGGAAAAATGAAGACCCGAAAAAGTGAGTGACAAGATCAACTCTTACATTGTCAAGTTCTCAATTGCAAGAAAAGACATCAGCAAGCAGCGTAGATCAGATATGACAATGTGCTCCCACTACAAATCGATAACTGTTTGTCCTGAACGCGAGATGGCTGGTGATCTTTGCGACTTGACCTTCCCTCCAGTACCCAATCGACAGCATCGCTGGAACCACCAGCAGCAGAAGTAGCGGCAACACTGGCTTGTCACAACATGCTTGTGAATTATGACTTAATCAGCTCATCAAAAGTGGCCTATCAAGCGCTGCAACGGTTCTCAAACAGTACAACATGTACCTCTTGAATTCACTATATAATTTATATTTTTGGTTTATACTTCCTACTTCTTTAACAAAAATTACTTTGTGTAGCTACTTATTTTAACTTCTTATTTTATGTATGTCAGACATTGCTACCAAATTATTTTATACATTGCACCATTTCACAGATATTGACACCAAATTATTTTATATATCGCACCATTTAACATATATTGATACCAAATTATTTTATATATTGCACCATTTAACAGATATTGATACCAAATTATTGTATATATTGCACCATTTAACAGATATTGATACCAAATTATTTTATATATTGCACCATTTAACAGATATTGACACCAAATTATTTTATATATCGCACCATTTAACATATATTGATACCAAATTATTTTATATATTGCACCATTTCACAGATATTGATACCAAATTATTTTATATATTGCACCATTTCACCAGTTTCAGTTTATTTATGGTGTGTGTGTAATATTGTACCTCACGGAGCTGCCGATGCATGCCAAAACATGTCTCCCACTGGTTTCGACAGACTTGGTTGACCAGGTGATTTTTTTTTCTTTTCCTTGGCGAATGGCGATCTTTTCAACCAAAGACGTCTCTATTATTTGACCGGACCAAATTGTGCATTTAAAAAAATTCATTATAAACTCTATTTAAAAGTACATTATAGTTCATTGTAAATATAAATTCTTGAACTGACTGCATGACTAAAGAGTATGCTCTGGAGATATATCATAGAGACAACGATTATTATCCTCTCGTCTGAATGATTGGAAGGAGCCAGTAGTGGGGTGTACACTTCTACAAGGTATGGTGACAGATTTACAAAAAAGGAACAAAACAAAATACTGATATTTCGGCCCACATGCGGCCTTCTTCAGAGTACGAGAACAACAAAAAAAAATGATGAGGCACAGATAAATACTACGCCATCTAGGATGATTGGGACAGGTAAGTTTAGGAGAAGTGGATAAGAGATGAAATGGTGACACGAGTGAGAGAGAAAGAGAGAGAGATGTGCTACATGTTGGAGAATAGATACAATGTGGAAATATGAAAGTACGAAATGCTTGGAGCATGTACTGACTAGATCTAATCTGTCCGGATTTCAACCTAATGACTGATTAGCCACTGAACTTTTCTTGGAAGATTATAGATGACGTTAGGATCAGTGGAACTTGGCTAACAAAGACTCTACTATTAAACACAAAGCAATAAAAGCCTGTTTTAAGTCTTTAAACAATTATTACGGGGTAACCTCCAAAAGCACAAGTCAACAAATATACCACTCCACTGACTGCAACATCAGCTATGTCCACAAGTGTCACAGCATACCACGCCACTGACTGCAACATCAGCTATGTCCACAGCAAGTGTCACAACATAATCATCTACCCTGTAGAAACTAGGTCATCGTTTGATCGCATACATTAATTTTCTATTTTATTTTCATATTTTTATTATCCTTGGCAACGCTTATAAACAAATAATTATATTTTGCTCATTTGTCTCGCAATCCGCCACCTCTTACCCGTTAATCCCATTTGACTTCTTCGTGTGTTTCTTTTCATTTTGTTTTTATTTTAGTCAGTGAGTACCCGAATGCACACCTTCAAATGGCCTCTTTTTTTTAGCAGCCACCGTTTAGTTTTATAATCGCTAATTTATCTACTTTAGAATAAGTAATTTTTGTATGAAAGGATTTAATGTTACAATCGGTTCTTTCAAAGAATAATGTACAAAATGTTTTGTGACTTGGAAAGTGGGATTATTTGCTATGGTACTGATAGTATCAGACAAAGAGAGAAAATACTGGATAGCTTGGTGTCATGGCATGGAAAACAGTCAACAACAGAACTGATACGATGCACTGTGGATAGAAGATTGTGGAGGGACATGATCACCTACGCCAATCGGTATGGTACATGATGATGATGACTGATAGTATCACCCAGAAAGGTATCGATGATCATAGAAATATGTGAATACCAGCACTATTTTCTGCAGAAGATCATAGAAAGTAAAATCATAGAAATATGTGAATAGCAGCACTATTTTCTGCAGAAGATCATAGAAAGTAAAATCATAGAAATATGTGAATAGCAGCACTATTTTCTGCAGAAGATCATAGAAAGTAAAATCATAGAAATATGTGAATACCAGCACTATTTTCTGCAGAAGATCATAGAAAGTAAAATCATAGAAATATGTGAATACCAGCACTATTTTCTGCAGAAGATCATAGAAAGTAAAATCATAGAAATATGTGAATACCAGCACTATTTTCTGCAGAAGATCATAGAAAGTAAAATCATAGAAATGTGTGAATACCAGCACTATTTTCTGCAGAAGATCATAGAAAGTAAAATCATAGAAATATGTGAATACCAGCACTATTTTCTGCAGAAGATCATAGAAAGTAAAATCATAGAAATATGTGAATACCAGCACTATTTTCTGTCGGTGCCGATCAAATGGTGGACTCTTACTTGTTTGCCTTCTTTCTTTTAATATTATATTCTGCATTTTAATTTCCATTCGTCTTTAAACTATTCTGTTATTCCTTACAACTTTAATTATTTTTTTTATAATAATCATTTCTTGCATTGTCTGATACTGACGGAAGCCTGTGACCGAAAATTTATAATTTTGTACAGACATCTTTTTTCTAAAGCTGTTTTATACAAATTTATATTTATTTTTCCTTGTAAACCGTCACAGATTTTAATCTATATATTCTAGTATTATATGTTTGCATACGAGTTAGTTTACATTATAGATATGAAGATAGTCGTCAAGATAGTCTACATTTTAGCGGAAAGTTTTTTGTATACAAGGTAGTTATATTTTAGAAGTATTTCTTTGTACTGGAGATAATTTACATACTATTTGTAATTTATTTGTGCTGAAGATATCTACTTTCTAGCTGTGTTTTTTTTTATCCTTCTTCTTCTTCTTCTTCTACCTTTCAGCTCCCTGTAGAGCATAGTAAAGTAAAGTAAAGTAAAGTACCCCGTCACGCCAAGTGGCGTATAGGGAAATATGGTGTTAGTGACCCTATATTTTACAGACCTTCAGCACATGATTGTTGGGGTAATGTGGTCAGTATTACGCCTGTGCTGCTTTACTTTCCCAGAAAAAAATCCGGTACCCATTTAAGGCTGGGTAAACCCGGAAGCCGTCGGTTGGGATCGAACCCTACACCTTGTCCGTGGTAGTCCAGTTCACTAACCACTGAGCTATCGCGCTGTAGAGCATAGGTCTTCAACAAACACTTCCAAGCCGTTCTGTTTCTTTCCATTCTTTTAAGATCACTCCATGTCTTCCCCAACATTTTCATCCTGCTTCCATCTGTCTTCTCCAATAATATTTTGATCTTCCTCTTTATTTTTTTTCCTTGGGGATTCCAAAAAGGGCATGATGTGTAATACTCTCAGTTGGCTTCCGCAGTGTGTGTCCTATCCAGCGCCATCGTCTTCGCTTTATCTCTTTATCCACAGGTATTTGACTGGTACATTTCCAAAATTCTATGTTAGTTAATTTGTCCTGCCCCTTTATTCTGCGTAAGAAGCATCCATTCATGAAGGTCTGTATCTTCATGATTATAATTTTTGTTGTTCTACATGTTTCACGGCCTTATACTAATACTGACTTAACATTGGAGTTGAAAATTGTAATTGTTGTATTTAATTTAATTTATTTAGACTTCCATATGTTTCCCAGTGCAACGAATGCTGCTCCTGCTTTTGATATCCTTATTTTGGTATCATTTTCTGTTCCTCCTGCTTTGTCTATATTACTGCCCAGATATATGTAAGATTGTACGTCTTGTAGAGGTATTTCTCCTATTGTTTTTTGTTGCTTTGTCCTTGTATGGAATAATTTTTAAAACAATTGAAATTGGTATGCACTCAAAGGATGACTTGAAATATAAATCGACACTCGTCACTAGGCTCGTATTTCATACACTGTGAGAAACCTTGGCTTGTACCCGAGGCGACGAGTCCATAAGTCATTAGCCCAGGGATTCTTGGCTGGTTCCCGAAGCTGACACGAGAGAAGCCAATGGCAATTACAGAGAGGAAGTGGTCAGGAGTTATGGATCTGACGAAGACTTTTTTAGGAGGGAGCCTCGCTGCCACTTCCAGAGTTCACTAGATGTGACTAATGAAATGGCGCTCCCCCCCCCTCCCTTCCCCCCTCCAACTCTTAAACTTCCCAGCCAAAAAGTCAATCTGCAATCTTGAGCACGCCTCGATGTTTTCTTTTCATTGCAATGACGTCCCTGGATGATGGATATGATTTACTAAAATATTGGGTCAATGTGGATCACTCAATATCTCGTTTGCGAAAATGAATGACATTTGGATTATGATTTGTCATTGATAAAAATGGAAACTGTGACATTGATAATTTGGTACGGGATGAGGGAGAGATGAATAAAATTATTCAGCTTCAAATACATCTCAGAATAAAATAATTCTCAACAAATTATGTTATGTTTTACTGTTTTTTACTGTTATTGATGATACATTCTACTACATTACAAATTGAAACAAGGCAGGCAATTTCTTCATAGTTTATTTAAAATTAAGAAAAAATGTTATTTGCAAACTGTGCGTCTTTGGAAGTCTCAAAAACTAAAAGCAAAACTTAAAATGTACACTTCACTAAAAAAAAAAAAAAATAATAAAAAAAAAACTAATGTACAAAAAAGTATAAGAAAACACATAAGAAAAGAGGACAAGCATTAATACTAGTATTCACCACGATTGTTGACATTTGAAGTCTAAGATAATCTGTTCCATAAGACACTGTCTGTGGTTAAACAGATTTTGTCTCAAAGGGAAGAAAAAATCCAGACAATGAAAAATCAACAATTTGAGTAACAGGGGAGTAAACAACGACCGTGATTATAATCGTATCTCTCCATTCATAAAACAATTGCTCATAAAGTTACTTCTGATTGGCTACAATTGTTTTTTCTCCACCAATAAAAGATGAATGCCTTAGTAGCAGGTGATACTAGTTAAAACGGGCGAAACTATCCCCACACTTTATTTCCAGATAAGTAGTTTTCCCAGCGACCAACTCAGGCTTGATGAGTTTCACAGGAGAGCGCCAAAATACTATATTGTTTTCACTTTCATAATAGCATTTGAAGTTTAATATAACCTAGAAGATGTGTGAGGTTAAACGGGTCGTGCTCGCCAATGAGGCAAAACCCTCAAGACAGCAATATCAGTGTTATTCATCATCATCATCATCGAGTGCAATCTCCGCAACGAAGGTTGGCTACCATGGAGCGGCATTCCGCTCTGTCTCTTGCTTTGATGGTGCAGGTTGTCATAGGCTGATTTGTCCATCTTTTGATGTTACTCGTCCATGTTAGTCTTGGTGTGCCTCTGCCTCTTTTACCTTGTATTTTCCCCTCCAGGATTATTTTTAGTAGGCTGTTGTGTCTTTTAACGTAGCCCAAAAGTCTCATTTGTCTTTTTTAAATTGTGTTTAGTAGTTCTCTTTTCATTTTTAGTTGTTTTAAGACTTCGTCGTTTGTTTTCTTTTCCTTCCATCCAATTCTACCTATTCTTCTATATATCCACATTTCAAAGGCTTCAATTCTATGTTCTGTTTTCTTGTCTAATGTCCATGTTTCAGCACCATATAGGTATGTTGAGAAGACATAACATTTTGCTATTCTTAGTTTTAGCCCTGGTGTTATTTGTTTTGATGTTAGTATGTTTATTATGACATTAAATTTACTTTTTGCCATTCCAATTCTTTTGTTTATTTCAGTTCTACATTTTCCATCTCTGGTTATAGTATAGCCAAGGTAGTTGTAGTTCTGAACTGTCTCCAGATCTATTCCTTCAATTTTGATATCAACTTTTAGGTTTTGAGTATTATCTTTGTTTATGATAATAGTTTTACAAAGTGACATTATTATTTAATAAATGTGCCCATTGCAAGCATAAATTGTGCATCGAAAATTATAGAAGATATTTGAAATTGTTCCTTTTTCTTCTTTTTCGTTCGCTTGAAGCATTGTTGTTTCTTGTATACATTTTGAAGCTATTTTTTTTAATTTTTTTTTGGTAATTTATGGATATGCCCAAAGCTTGTGATATGATATGCCATAAATAACTTATTGACTGTATAAAACATATACAATATAGACACAGACATACGACTAATATGTAATTTATACTGAAAGCAAACAGCAATAATAAACTATAACAAAGAGAGCTCTACACTCATTGATAAAAAAAGAGGAGTAACACAGGGATGCATCCTATCGCCAAGCTTGTTAAATCTATACGCTGAGCAAATCTTTAAAAACATCAAAGAGATGCCAGCATAAACATTAAAAAGAAAATCAATAATGGAAAGATAATCAATAACCAAAGAAATGCTGATCACAGTATTACTAACAGAAAATCCTAAAGATCTACAACACTTTCTAAATAAAATAAACATGACATGCCAAAAAAATGTATTAGATATGAATATCAAAAAGACTAAAACTATGATCATAAATAAAGATGATGATGAGATGAAGTGGTCCATATAGTTTCTGTAAAGTTGTATCTATTGGCCAATGGGTTTTCCTCAGTCAATCATATTCAGTACAGCCTTGAAGTATGCGTTCAGCAGTCACATGTGACATGTGAGATTTCAATCTTGAATTCACTATACATGAGACTATTGTGTCCTGCTCTGAGGCGTATGATAGCTTGTTCTCAGCTGTTCATATTATGATAGGCACCTTCATGTTTAGCTTGTGGTCTTCCTGTTGATTTGACGAGCGTTCATTTAATTAAAGCCCCTTGATTTGTTTTTATTTGGTATGTACCAAGCTAAACATAACTGATACGATGCACTGTAGATAGAAGATTGTGGAAGGACATGATCGCCTACGTCAACCGGCATGGCACATGATGATGATGATGATGATAATGATCAATTTAAATTTGATCAAATCAATTAGAACCTGTTAAATATTAATTTTTTTAAAGTGTTTTTATTGAATGAACGTTCATTTAGAAAAAAAAATGTCCATACAGAACTACAAGGATCAAGCACACTTTCAAACATACACACATCCACACGCGCACGTTTTCACGCTAGACTATCACAGACATCTGTGACCTCTGAACTTCTAGTTCTCCACCCCGACTAATATGCCGTGCCCTCTGATAAATGTATTTACGACTCAGAGCCAGTGTTTTGACACCGCGATATTCAGACACATAATGCTGATGGTGTTTTCTTGTTCTCTGTCAGCTTCTAGAGACTGACTTCTATTTTATCATTTGTTTCTCCCCCGTTCTGCTTTGCGGTTTCCTAGTCACCAATTGGTCATAGCAGTGCCAGTATTCGGTGCCCCTAAAGTTTGCTTTTATTGTTCTGTAAACGATTATCATGCCGATATTCTGACACTGCTTATGGGTGTCCCTAATATATATTTGATATAGAGATATCTGTAAATCATCTCTGAATGACTTCTCCATCTGTGAATTTGACTGGGAACATCTGGAAAGTTGTCGCACATCATGGAGAGCATGTATAAGGAACGGTATAACATCATTTGAGACTGTGCTAAGGCAAAACTTAGAAGAGAAAAGACTCATGAAAAAGGATGGAAAACCCTGTGGACCAGTGCCCCTGACTTGTTCATTCTGTGGCCGCGTGTTTGTCAAACATTGGTAGAATTAGCCACGAGAGAAGCTGTTCGACAAAAACAAAACCTCAAAAGAATACACAATAGCCTCCACTAGACCGTCTGACAAGACAAAAGGGGCCATAGACATATATGTACATATATGTTTATTGGTGCCCCTAAATTTTGCTCTTGTTGTTCACACATTTCTTGCTTGATTACACAGAAGATCTCAGCACAGAAAACGGTTTCCATATTACCCTTGATGGAACATTGATTATTTTAGAAAAATGTATTAATAATGTACCTTGATGATTGTAAGAATGTTCGTGCACAACAGCTTGTTTTCACTTCAAAATTGTATTTTAGCTCTAATCTTTCAAAGTTAGCAGTTTTTATGGATTAAGATGTCCAGAGCATGGTGTATCCTTCTCATTCTTAAAATTGATAATTTATGGAGGTGATTTCAATTTGTGGCACGAGATACAAAACGTATCATTTTTCGCTAATTTCGATATTGGTGTATGAATGATATATGTAGTAATTAATGCTGGTAACGAACAGATCACAGATTGGCAAATTTGACACGGGAGACTGGTTGATCTTGAGGCAAGACGATGGTCTCAAGACAGAGACTGTGATTTAAAAAATAATATACATTTGTTTTGTTTATCTCCTTCGTTTAATAAACAAATTAAGACACCCATTAAACATTAAGATCAAAGATAAAGAAATAAAACAAGCAGAGGAATTCAAGTACTTGGACACAATGTTCACAGAAGATGGAAAACTAGACAGAGAAATTGACATGAGAATACAAAAAGCAAATGCTGTCACATACCAGCTTTCACCATTGCTAAGACATCCAAACATTTCTGTGCCAGCTAAACAACAAATAATAAATAGCATTTTCATACCAACGTTGTGCAATGAAAGTCAAACATGGACCCTTTCTGTATCCCATTTAAGAATGATCAATACATGTGAGATGCTATGCTTGAGAAAAGTAACAAACAACACAAGAAGAGATAGAATACCAAAAGATAGAAACCATAAGACAATTGGTAGGAACAAAACTCTGCCAAGAATATATAGAATAACAACTTAAATGGTTTGGCCACCTGGTCAGAATGAGTCCTCACCAATCACCATCAAGGGCATTCTTCTCGAGAATGCAAAGAAAAAGACCAAGAGGAAGACCCAGAAAAAGATGGATAGATACAGTGACAGAGACATGTAACAACAAAGGAAAATCACTAATTCAACAGTTCGAGCAGCTCGAGAACGACAAATGATATAAACCACGACACCTTTTAGGTATCAGTGAAAAGAAAAAAGAAGATCTCCTTCGTTCACATACGTTCACTCTAAACAGTAAACTTGTTTATTTTAAGATGGGCATTGTTCTTTGATTAAAAATTTGTAGGAAAAGATGATAAAAACCATTTGACATAGCAATAATACAGACATACGCACCTACTCAAGACTATACAGACGAACAAATAGAGGCATACGATGAAGATTTAAACACAGTTATGAAGCAAGTGAATTCATCAGATACCTTGATTATAATGGGTGATATGAACGCTAAAGTAGGAAAAAGGTAAATATAAGACCATTATAGGAAATCATGGTTTAGGAAAAAGGAATAACAGAGGAGAAAGATTAATACAATTTTGTGAAGAAAACAAACTGATAATATGCAACACCTTCTTTGAGCAAGAGAAAAGGAAATTATACACATGGAAAAGCCCTGGTGACAGGAATAGAAATCAAATAGATTACATAATGATAATAGACAGATTCAGGAACAGCGTCAAGAAAGCTAAAACCTACCCAGGAGCAGATATTAATTCAGATCACAATCTTGTAATGATAATAATGAAAATCAAATTAAAGAGAAACAAACAAAAAACTAATTCAACAACACCAATAGATATAACAGCGTTAAACCAGAAAGATGTAAAAAAACATATACTGTACAAGTAAAGAACACATATCAGAAGCTACTAGAAGAGGGCATTGAGCAATACAGAAGAGAAAATCCTGAGGAAAAAGTCACAACAAAATGGTAATGCATAAAAAAACAGCATGCAAAAATCTTGCAACACCTTGCCCAAAAAGGAAAGTAACAAAAAACAAAAATGGATAACTGACAAAATCTTAGAAAAAATGGAAGAAAGAAGACAAGCGAAAAACACTGCCACATACAAGGATATTGACAATGAAATACGGAGAATGTGCAAAAAGGCAAAAGAAGACTGGCTCAACCAAAGATCTCTAGAAGTTGAAACAATGGAAAGTAAACAAAACTTAAGATAGATGCACACAGAAATAAAAAGAATGACTAATAAAGACAAAAAAGCTGCAGGAAACTGATGTATTGCAAACAAAGAGGGAAGAATGCTAACAGACAACGAAGATATAATAGATAGATGGCAAGAATATATAACAGAATTATTTCATGACGAAAGGGACAAAAAGCCAGACATAAAATGTACATACAACTATAAAAAAAAATCCTGAAAACTGAGGTAGAAAAAGCTATAAAAACAATGAAAGAGGGTAGGCAGCAGGACCTGACAATATACAGATAGAGATGATACAGTCTCTAGAAGATTTTGGCATCGAGGTGACCACAAACATATGCAATGACATATACCATACAGGATACATACCAAACGAACTAACAACATCAACTTTCATTGCATTGTCTAAAAAGAATGGTGCAGTTGAATACAGTGGCACAAAAGAAACCATATTTGGCATGAGAACATAGATTGAAAAGTACATAGAAGTAAACAAACCAATATATGCCTGCTTCATAGACTACACCAAAGCTATCGATAGAATACACCATAACCAACTTATAGGTTGCCTAAAGGATATAAATCTAGACGACGCAGACATACGACTAATATGTAATTTGTACTGGGAGCAAACAACAATAATAAAATATAACAAGGAGAACTCTACACCCATGGACATAAAAAGAGGAAAAAGACAAGGATGCATCCTATCACCAAGCTTGTTCAATCTATACACTGAGCAAATCTTTAAAAACATCTCAGAGATGCCAGGCCTAAACATTAATGGAAAGATAATCAATAAAACCTAAGATATGCTGATGATACTGTTCTACTAGCAGAAAATCCTAAAGACCTACAACAATTGCTTAATGTAATAAACATAACAAGCAAAAAAATATGGACTATATATGAATATCAAAAAGGCTAAAACTATGATCATAAAAAAAAAAAATTCTCAAGACCTAAAATTAAATATCACAGTGGAGGGAATACATCTGGAGACAGTCCAGAGCTACAACAACCTGGGACATACTATAACCAATGATGGAAAATGTAAAATTGAAATAAACAAAAGAATAGGTATGGCAAAAAGTAATTTTAATGCCATGAAAAATATACTAACAAAAAAAAAAAATATCAGCAGGGCTGAAACTAACAATGGCAAAATGTTACATTTTCTCAGGTTCCGGTATGGTGCAGAAACATGGACATTAGACAAGAAACAGAACAGAAAATTGAAGCTTTTGAAATGTGGATTTATAGAAGAATAGGTAGAATTGGATGGACAGAAAAGAAAACAAACGATGAAGTTTTAAAACTGAAAATAAAAAGAGAACTACTAAATACAATTAAGACAAAACAAATGAAATTTTTGGGGCATGTTAAAACACACAAAAGCCTACTAAAAGTAATATTGGAAGGGAAAATACAAGGCAAAAGAGGCAGAGGCAGACCAAGACTAACATGGACGAGTAACATCAAAAGATGGACAAGTGAATCTATGACAGCCTGCACCATCAAAGCAAGAAACAGAGTAGAATGGCGATTCATGGTTGCCAACCTTCATTGCGGAGAAGGCACTCGATGATGATGAGGAAAAGATAGGAATTAAAATTCTTACATTCGTACATGGTCTCCCTCAGTCCTGCAGGTCCATATTATATGTCTGTATTCTGATAGTAAAGTAAAGTACCCCCGTCACGCCAAGTGGCGTATAGGGAAATATGGTGTTAGTGACCCTATATTTTACAGACCTTCAGCACATGATTTTTGGGGTAATGTGGTCAGTATTACGCCCGTGCTGCTTTACTTTCCCAGAAAAAAATCCGGTACCCATTTAAGGCTGGGTGAACCCGGAAGCCGTCGGTTGGGATCGAACCCTACCCCTTGTCCGTAGTAGTCCAGTTCACTAACCACTGAGCTATCGCGGCTCCCTGTATTCTGATAGTAGTATAAGTAATTTTGTAAAGAGATCTTGTGTTGTTTTGGCAGTGTGTTGAGCATAATCGATCTGCATGTGTCGACTTTTTGTGTGGTGTGTGATTTTAGCGCAAGTTTGATACTTCTTGTAGATTTTACCAACCTGGTCAGGTTGAGTAGATTGGGACGAAATAGCAAATGGCGTCCTTTTTCCCTCCAGCTTTGGAAATTGTAGTTCACACTTAGTACACTTCTTCTAGTAGTTAGGAACTTTTTCAGCGACCGGCTACAGCTGTGCGTTGAGACCAGCAGGTATCACGGACAAGAGTGTGCCCATGAGGTCTTCACCGGTTTCCCACAACTTGTCATGTAACTACGAGGCTAACAATAAACACATGTTACACCAGAGGTGGGGCGGGTACATTTGTAACGTGTAGCTTACATGATTGGCAGTATTCAATGAAAGTTAAAATGAGGCTGTTGCCACGACTACGGATCGTATAACTACACATCATGTGACTGACCTAGACCCAGACGGACAACCTGGAAGACGACAATTTAAATAGACATGAACAGCGTGAACCGGACATAGGGCACTTTGCGAAAATGGCTAAATATCGCTTGAAGTGGAGGAATTTTGTTGTTGTTTTACAAAAAGCTACAAGGTGTATCCGCCGCTGATTGCCCAGTCGCTTTGTGAATAAAGAAAGAATAAATAATAGCATTGTCTACGTCAATTAACCCGTCAGTGTCGGCCCGAAGCCCAGATGTAAACGGAGAAGACTGAACGTTGGACCAACAGACCAACCGCATCGAAAATGCAAATTCGCAGCAATGAAAGCATCACGAAGAAAGTTGATAAGGAAACAGTGCAAAGAGAAGGATAAACTCTATAACAAAGATCTGCTGCTGCTGCTGCTGCTGCTACTGCTACTACTACTGCTACTGCTACTGCTACTGCTACTGCTACTACTACTACTACAACAACTACTACTACTACAACAACTACTACTACTACAACAACAACAACTACTACTACTACTACTACTACTACTACTACTATTACTACTACTACTAAAAAATGGATAAAGCTACACACACAAAAATCTGGAGGAGATTAGAAGAGAAAGCCAAACTCTATCAGACCTATCTATGTCTCAATTTACAATTAAAAGAGCAAACACCTTTACTTGTCTCTGCAAGATCCGGAACTAATGGAGAATGCAGTAAGCAAAGGGATAACACATTTCACAATGAAGTGTACTTATCACAATAATCATATGATATGAGTACATACTTTTGCTTACAATACATATTGTGAACAGTTCTCAAACACAATACACCACACATCACATAGTGAAGTTAACTTTTTGAAATTAAAATTGGTAGAAAACGCTGATTTTTGCTACGAAAATAAACATTTATCCCACGTAATAATACATTTTTATGACATTAACTTTGATTAATTCAAATAAGTTAATGTTGATTTAAATTGTTACTGGATAATTATCTTACAATGAAAACTAGATGACAATTACTGCAATATAATAACATTTCTCGAGTTTCAATTTGTTTTTCAATTCTGATTTCTATGTTTCATTATATTCCCGTAGTCTCGAAATTGTGCCATGTGTATTTACAAAATAAAAATTGCTATCATTTCGATACAATACATTTGTATTGGCTAAATCAAAACTGCTATCATTTCAATACAAAAATGTTATATTTACTAAATCAAAACTGCTATCATTTCAATACAAAAATGTTATATTTACTAAATCAAAACTGCTATCATTTCAATACAAAAATGTTATATTTACTAAATCAAAACTGCTATCATTTCAATACAAAAATGGTATATTTAAAAAATCACAACTGCTATCATCTCGATACAATTAATTGTATATTTACTGAATCAAAACTGCTATCATTTCAATTAAAAAAAAAAAAAACAGTGTATTCCAAAAATCACATTCTCCTTTAGCTTGACCAGATTACATAACGAGGTTGTTGGTCACTCTGGCCTTCACCATCGAGCCCTTTAAAACAAAACCAGATGCCCCATCTGTGTCGTAACAACAGTCACATTATTCACGGTTGTCAGTTACCTTCCCTTGGTGTCGACGATATTGAGTGGTTGGTGGCGGTTCCGTGCGCTAATTTGGGTGTTGAAGTTAGTGGAATAAATCAGAACCATTGGGTCAGTTAAAAACATGGAGCAGGAGAACATAGGAATTTAATAAGTGCAATGACAACACTTCATTGAAAACAGTATCCAAATAATTACTCTTGAAATTATTACTGCTGTAATTGAAATGTACAAATATAAGAAAAGCAAGTAAGTTAAGATCTACAACAATTACTAAATGAAATAAAAATGGCAAGCAAAAAATATGGACTAGATATGAATATCAAAAAGACTAAAACTATGATCATAAACAAGGAAAATACTCATAACCTACAAGTGGATATAAAAATTGAAGGAATAGACCTGGAGACAATTCAGAGATACAACTACCTTGGACATACTATAACCAGTGATGGAAAATGTAAAACTGAAATAAACAAAAGAATTGGAATGACATCTGTCATTTTAATATCATGAAGAACATACTAACATCAAATCAAATAACACCAGGGCTAATACTAAAAATAGCAAAATGTTATGTATTCTCAACATTCCTATATGGTGCAGAAACATGGGCATTAGACAAGAAAACAGAAGAGAGAATTGAAGCCTTTGAAATGTGGATATATAGATGAATAGGTAGAATTGGACGGAAGGAAAAGAAAGAAAAAACCATTAAGTCTTAAAACAACTAAAAATGAAAAGAGAACTACTAAACACAATTCAAACAAGACAAATGAGACTTTTGGGCTACGTTAAAAGACACAACAGCCTACTAAAAATAATCCTGGAGGGGAAAATACAAGGTAAAAGAGGCAGAGGCACACCAAGACTAACATGGACGAGTAACATCAAAAGATGGACAAACCAGCCTATGACAACCTGCACCATCAAAGCAACAGACAGAGCAGAATGGCGCTCCATGGTGGCCAACTTTCGTTGCGGAGACATCACTCGATAATGATGTAAGATATAGAATCGCCTAGAATGAAAAAAAAAATATGGAATATATTTGCTGATGATTACTGCTCATTAAAAAAAAATCAATAAAATTAATAATTATGTGATGATGAAAAAGTATGGCACATTTGTATAGTTGAAATGACACGTGTCACTCGTTCACAAATAAACACATTTCCTGTTTGTTAGGTGCGCATGGCCGTGCAGCTAAAACCATTTCTTCGCGGGCTGAAAAGTCGGCGTACGGTGTTCAAAACTGGAGGACATTTTATTTTAACACGCAACATGTCCGGACGAGAAAAAGGAGGAAATTCTAGTGAATATATATAAACCAACCATGAGAGTCTAAGGAAGCGAAAATAATGATTTAAAAAAAACAGACGATTTTTTCAAGACAGAGTAAATGAAATAGAGATCACACAACATTTCAGACAAGAATAAATAAATTCCCACAGAAAACGAATCATGCCAAAGAAGACGCCAAACGCAGGAAAGAAGACAAGCCCAACTACTCAAGCTGTCCAGAACATTTCAGAAGAAAGACCTAGAACAGAGCCGGTCCAGATGTCTCCAAAACCTCAGCTAAAGGGGAACTCCCAATTTTCGATATCGTCATAGACAAGAAGCACGTAAAAGGCACATTGATGGTTAATATCAGCGGCCCAGACGCCTCCAAAATCACCGTTTCCAAGATGACGAGCATCCTCATAGGCCCCGCCGGGGTTATGTCCAACGGAATAAGCACCTTGTACCGCTTCAGTGATACAAGGAAGTGGTTCAAACCTGACGCCCATGAACAGAAACACCAGGAGCTCGGAGACAAAAACGATCAAGCTAACAGAACCAAACGTCACAATAGAGATCAGCCATCAAGCTAACAGAACCAAACGTCACAATAGAGATAAGCCATCAAGCTAACAGAACCAAACGTCACAATAGAGATAAGCCATCAAGCTAACAGAACCAAACGTCACAATAGAGATAAGCCATCAAGCTAACAGAACCAAACGTCACAATAGAGATAAGCCATCAAGCTAACAGAACCAAACGTCACAATAGAGATAAGCCATCAAGCTAACAGAACCAAACGTCACAATAGAGATAAGCCATCAAGCTAACAGAACCAAACGTCACAATAGAGATAAGCCATCAAGCTAACAGAACCAAACGTCACAATAGAGATAAGCCATCAAGCTAACAGAACCAAACGTCACAATAGAGATAAGCCATCAAGCTAACAGAACCAAACGTCACACTAGAGATAAGCCATCAAGCTAACAGAACCAAACGTCACACTAGAGATAAGCCATCAAGCTAACAGAACCAAACGTCACAATAGAGATAAGCCATCAAGCTAACAGAACCAAACGTCACACTAGAGATAAGCCATCAAGCTAACAGAACCAAACGTCACAATAGAGATAAGCCATCAAGCTAACAGAACCAAACGTCACAATAGAGATAAGCCATCAAGCTAACAGAACCAAACGTCACAATAGAGATAAGCCATCAAGCTAACAGAACCAAACGTCACAATAGAGATAAGCCATCAAGCTAACAGAACCAAACGTCACAATAGAGATAAGCCATCAAGCTAACAGAACCAAACGTCACAATAGAGATAAGCCATCAAGCTATCAGAACCAAACGTCACAATAGAGATAAGCCATCAAGCTAACAGAACCAAACGTCACACTAGAGATAAGCCATCAAGCTAACAGAACCAAACGTCACACTAGAGATAAGCCATCAAGCTAACAGAACCAAACGTCACAATAGAGATAAGCCATCAAGCTAACAGAACCAAACGTCACAATAGAGATAAGCCATCAAGCTAACAGAACCAAACGTCACAATAGAGATAAGCCATCAAGCTAACAGAACCAAACGTCACAATAGAGATAAGCCATCAAGCTAACAGAACCAAACGTCACAATAGAGATAAGCCATCAAGCTAACAGAACCAAACGTCACAATAGAGATAAGCCATCAAGCTAACAGAACCAAACGTCACAATAGTGATAAGCCATCAAGCTAACAGAACCAAACGTCACAATAGAGATAAGCCATCAAGCTAACAGAACCAAACGTCACAATAGTGATAAGCCATCAAGCTAACAGAACCAAACGTCACAATAGAGATAAGCCATCAAGCTAACAGAACCAAACGCCACAATAGTGATAAGCCATCAAGCTAACAGAACCAAACGTCACAATAGTGATAAGCCATCAAGCTAACAGAACCAAACGTCACAATAGAGATAAGCCATCAAGCTAACAGAACCAAACGTCACAATAGAGATAAGCCATCAAGCTAACAGAACCAAACGCCACAATAGTGATAAGCCATCAAGCTAACAGAACCAAACGTCACAATAGAGATAAGCCATCAAGCTAACAGAACCAAACGCCACAATAGTGATAAGCCATCAAGAGAGAGAGCAGTCAATGTGATGCATCCACTGGGTGCCGCCAACGTTGAAAAACAAACAAGTCCAAGAGATTGTATCCGAAATGACCGGGAACAAGGAGGCCCAGGTCAAACAAGACACTTACCAAGCAGACAAGTGGACTTTCTGGTACAAACCAACTCCAGATGTACAGATACCATACTATATACGAGTAAGAATCAAAGAAAAAATCGCCGAAACGATCAAGGTCTTCGTGACCCTGCCAGGCAGGAAAACACGATGTTCTCACTGTGGACTCGACACACACTGGGAAAACCGGTGCCCTAAGAAGCCAGACCTGAGATTGCAGACGACAGTCGAGGAACCAGTCATTATAGACACACCGAGCACAGCAGTACAGACCAACGATCCAAAGACAACCACCAGAGAAGCAGCAGTCAGCGACACATTTCCACCACCTACAAACAAGAAACGCAGCTAAAAACAAAAGAAGATAGAACAAAAAACGAACGAATACACGCAGTAACAGATGTCCAGAACAAAAGCCCAGACGCCCACATCAACAGATTCAGATGAACCTAGAAGCAAAACATCGACAGAAACGAAGAATTACAACACAAAACCCACACACGAACCTCCACAGAACGAAGAACAGCGATGGACAAACACAACCAACCATGCGGGGTGGGACGGCTTAGATTTCGATGACGAACATAACCAGCCACCCTACTACAGCGACTCCGAGTACGACTACCACCTAGAGTATTAATGATACCATGCCCTTCTCAGGGCAAAACAAAGACGGAAATTGTTCTAAAATGGTTATATTTAAACAATAAAAATTATAAGTAAAATCCTCTACTAAAGTCTTACTTTTACTACTACTACTTCTAGTACTACTACTACTACTACTACTACTATTACTACTACTACTACTACTACTACTACTACTACTACTGCTACTGCTACTGCTACTACTACTACTACTACTACTACTGCTACTACTTCTACTACTTCTACTACTACTACTACTACTACTACTATTACTACTACTACTGCTACTACTACTACTATTTTAAAAAAAAAGGAGGAAAAAACCGGCGGTAGACAGAAAGGATTTTTTTATTGGGAATGAAATAAAAATCCTGAGTCTCACACGTCGCGGCAACTGCTTTGACCAAGCGGCCTTTATCCCTCTGGTTCTATCGTGAGCCCACTGACATACACCAGCAATGGTACTATTTGTTGTGAGGATGGTTTATTTTAAATATATTTTTTTTATTGATAAGCTATCATAGAATCAATATAAGATTACTAAGCCGTCGGACCTCTTGACTTATTATTTTCATTGTATAATTTTGTAATACTGGATAGCTTGGTGTCATGGCATGGAAAACAGTCAACAACAGAACTGATACGATGCACTGTAGATAGAAGATTGTGGAGGGACATGATCGACTACGCCAACCGGCAGGGTACATGATGATGATGATAATTTTGTTCATGTTTAATGGTAGACAGTTATAACTTGTGTTTGTCTCGCCTGATTCCCATTTGTCGTAAAGATAGGTTTTTGCTTGAGAAACCATCTCTATGTATTCCACATCCACAAACAAATTTATTTGGATAATTATTTAAATTACTAGAGTAGAAAACATGGAGACTGGACAAGAAAACAGAACAGAAAATGGAAGCTTATGAAATCTGGATTTATAGAAGAATAGAAAAAAAATTAGATGGAAAGAGTTATTGAGTTATTTGCGGGTCATCATCATTGCACTCCGAATATGTCCATAGGTGCTCAGATTCCCTCCTCAGCAATTCCTCAGTGTCCATCGACTAACGACTGCAGTTCTATGTTGGTTGATAAGTCTTCTTACACGGCCACTAAGTTTCTCATTTCTGGCTGTGCCCATCTTAACTCCCATTTCCATCATCCGAAGAAGCGACGTGGATCTGTGTTTGTCGAAGTCCTGTGTTCTTCCCACATCTCGGAGGGCATTGATGAAAAGAAAAGAGAACAAACGTTGAAGTCTTAAAACAACTAAAAATGGAAAGAGAACTACAAAACTCACCTCAAACAAGACAAATGAGATTTCTATGGCATATTAAAAGATACAGCAGCCTACTAAAAGTAACCTTGGAAGGGAAAATGCAAGGTTTAAAGAGACAAAGGCAGACCAAGACTAACATGGACGAGTAACATCAAAAGATGGAGATGTCAGCATATATGTCAGTTGGGCTTTTTTTTCAGTTGAATTGTCTGTGGAATTTTTGTCCACTCAGATGTGGAATCTGGAAAATGAATGTCACATTATTGACAAGCTCCAAGAGAATGTCGTTGAGGTATTGTTCTCTACCATGCCACCAATTGTCCGCTGCCTCCTTCTAATTTCTCTCACACTCGGCAAATGCAATCGTCATTCGAGGTAATGGGATCGTCATGTCCTGAGCCGTTGTCTCGACGATGGGCTTAAGCCACTAGAAAAAAAAAACAATCTAATCTAAGTTTTCAAATTTGTGAAGTACTTATACCCAAACACTGACAACTTTATAGGTCATATGTGTACCTACGTGTTAGTGATCTTAAATTATAAGGTGTATGTGTGCCTACGTGTTAGTGGTCTTAAATTATAAGGTGTATGTGTGCCTACGTGTTAGTGGTCTTAAATTATAAGGTGTATGTGTGCCTACGTGTTAGTGGTCTTAAATTATAAGGTGTATGTGTGCCTACGTGTTAGTGGTCTTAAATTATAAGATGTATGTGTGCCTACGTGTTAGTGGTCTTAAATTATAAGGTGTATGTGTGCTTACGTGTTAGTGGTCATAAATAATAAGATGTATGTGTGCCTACGTGTTAGTGGTCTTAAATTATAAGGTGTATGTGTGCCCACGTGTTAGTGGTCATAAATTATAAGGTGTATGTGTGCCTACGTGTTAGTGGTCTTAAATTATAAGGTGTATGTGTACCTACGTGTTAGTGGTCTTAAATTATAAAGTGTATGTGTGCCTACGTGTTAGTAGTCATAAATTATAAGGTGTATGTGTACCTACGTGTTAGTGGTCATGAATTATAAGGTGTATGTGCGCCTACGTGATAGTAGTCATAAATTATAAGGTGTATGTGTACCTATGTGTTAGTGGTCATAAATTATAAGACATAAGTGTACCTACGTGTTATTGGTCATAAATTATAAAGTGTATGTGTACAGATGTGTTAGTGGTCATAAATTATAAGACATATGTGATATATGGGTTAATGGTCATAAAGTATCAACGCGATGTAAACGTGATAATGACTTTGCCGCCAGCGGCCAGCTTTGAGTTCCTAACTGAGACCAGATCATGCGTCATCATCTTCTTCGTCATTCGCCCTGAAAAGTGTCGCTCAGAACATCTCCTCATCATCAAGTGCCACACCGGTTGGAGTGGGCGATCATGTTCGTTCCACAATCTTCTAACTACAGTGTATCTTATCAGTTTTTATTGTTGACTGTTTTCCATGCCATGACGCCAAGCTATCTAGTATTTTCTCTCTTTGTCGATCACTCTTTCCTTGTATTTTGCCAGTAGTCAGAACATCTACCCAGCCATTTAGAAATTATATCATGTTTACCAGTGGACAATGGAGCATGAGCAGCAATGGGACAAATTATGAACAGAACATTGCAATGATACACACGGCTTCATATCCTAAGTAAATATAGCAACATGTGAAGAAATATCAATACCATATTTGTTATAACTGCAAACATGATAAAAACAATTGACACAACACATTAGGTAGATTATTATGCGATTTAAAAACAAAGAAATAAGTTGAACTAATATACAAAACGTGTCAAATCATTCGATTGCTATCACCACTATTGTCCAACAAGGAAATAACTCTAGAGGCAAAACGGGCACATTACAATACAATCTTCATTACAATGATGTGCTACTATTGCAAGTCCCGGATCCTAGATTTAAGAACAATAAGAAAAATAATCCCTACTGAGAGGGAATGTGTCAGACGAATGATAAGAAACAGCTTGAGGTTTTGAAAATAAAGTATAGGGAAAAAATAAGCTTGGAATAACCCCCGCCATAGAAAATATAAGGGAACCGCGATAGTTAGTGGTTAGTGAACTGGACTACAAAGGACAAGAGGTAAGGTCCGATACCATCGACGGCCTCCGTGTTCACCAGCCTTAAATGGGTACCGGATTTTTTCTGGTAAAGTAAAGCGGCACGGGCGTAATACCGAACACATTACTCAAAAAAATCATGTGCTGAAGAAGGTCTGTAAAATTTATGGTCACTAACACCATATTTAACCTAATTTCATTAAGAAATTAGGTTCATCAACATCATCAAGTGCCGTCTCCGAAACGAAGGTTGGCTACCATGGAGCGCAATTCTGCTCTGTCTTTTGCTTTGATGGTGCAGGTTGTCATAGGCTGATTTGTCCATCTTTTAATGTTACTCGTCCATGTTAGTCTTGGTCTGCCTCTTTTACCTTGTATTTTCCCTTCCAGGATTACTTTTAGTAGGCTGTTGTGGCTTTTAACATGGCCCAAAAATCGCATTTGTTTTGTTTGAATTGTGCTTAGTAGTTCTCTTTTTATTTTTTATTGTTTTAAGACTTCGTGATTTATTTTCTATTCCTTCCATACAATTCTACCTGATTCTTCTATATATCTACATATAAGAAATTAGGTTAAATACAAAAATAAAAATGTTCAACTTCAATGTTAACTCAGTCATATTATATGGCTGTGAAACATGGAGAACAACAAAATTGACATTCATGAAGATACAGACTTTCAGTAATGGATGCTTCATCATCATCAAGTACCAGGCCTGCTGGCGTAGGTGATCATCTCTCTCTACAATTTTCGATCTCGACAGTTATTTATCATTTCTGTTGTTGACCTTCTGCCAGGCCATTTTCTTAACCTGTCTGGTATTTTTTCTATTTGCTTTCCTCTAGCTTTTCGTCCCTCAATTTTCCCAGTTGTTACAATATATTCCAGTTGTTCTCTTCTCATTACAGGGCCAAAAAATGATGGTTGTTTCTTCCTAATATTGGAAATTAGCTCTGTTTGGTTTGGCCTCTTTCATAACGTTTTCAATACTCTTCTTAGCTGTCCATGGTATTCTCAACATTCTTCTGTAAAATCACATTTCTACAGACTCCAGTGATTTTCTTGTTTGTTGTCCTATTGTCCATGATTCACATCCATATAATGGATGCTTACGCAGATTAAGATAAGGATGGAAATGGCAGGACAAAATCACTAACATAGAATTATGGAAATGTACCAGTCAAATACCAGTGGATAAAGAGATATAACGAAGACGATGGCGCTGAATAGGACACACACTGCGGCAGTCAACTGAGAGTATTACACAACAGGCCCTTTTTGGAATCCCCAGGGGAAAAGACAAAGAGGAAGACCAAGAAATTCTTGGAGAAGATAGGTAGAAGCAGAAGTGAAGATGATGGTGAAGACATAGAATGATCTTAAAAGAATGGCAAGAAACAGAACGACTTGGAAAGTGTTTGTTGAAGACCTATGATCCATAGGGAGCTGAAAGATATAAGAAAATGAACACCATATTCCCTATACATCACTTGGCGTGACGGGGGCTCTTAATTTTTTTTTTCTTATAGAATATATAAAGAAACATCAGATAAAATGGTTTGGCCACGGGACAATACAGAACGATCAAAACACAACGATCCCTCAATAAACGTTACGAGAACACCAGACCCACGGGCCAACCACGAAAAAGATGGATTGACGGAATATTAGCAGCACTAGGAAACATAGCAGCAGCAGAGGCGAATAGAAGTAGCAAACGGTTGCAAAGTATATCTCCCCTGGACGTTGAAAGGCAAATGAGGAAGGAAAGAAGAAGAGGAATATACAAGTTAAACATCAAATAAATCTATAATAAAGGTGGTATAGACCTGTTGTGAGTAAAATATATTATGTTGCATATACCATACGATGCGGATCCTATGCGTGTTCTCATTTATTCTTTTTTTTTCTGCTTGATCCCCGACAACGATCATTTACAGCAGCGTATTTTTTGTTCATCATCATCGAGTGCTTTCTCCGCAAAGAAGGTTGGCTACCATAGAGCGGCATTCCGCTGTCTCTTGCTTTGATGGTGTAGATTGTCATAGGCTGATTTATCCATTTTTTGATGTTACTCGTCCATGTTAGTCTTGGTCTGCCTCTTTTACCTTGTATTTTTGTTTAGGTTTGAACAAATACGACAGTCTTTATTATTGACATCTACACATTTACAGCAGCGTGTTGTTGGTCATTTTGTTGTTGCCAGTTTATCAATTGTATTGCCTTTTTATTTACTGAACATCTGGTACTCGACTCTCCGAAAGAAAATGTAAAGGAATGAACAATCAATCAATCAATCAATTAGTCATTGAGGATATTCGACTTTGTCGAGTATTGAACCGTTTGAGCAGCATAAAAACCGTCAAGAAATGTTCAACGTGGTCTTATGTCATTATCAACACTCACTAACAGCGATCGCTTCGGTCGCCTCGAGAGCTTGACATCCGGTCTGCCAGATGGGGGGGCTAAGTAAGAGTCGTCACTGATCAAATAGAGATCGCCACTGTCATGTCTCAGTACTGGAGGACTGAACGAGGGCTCTGTCGACTACCCCGAGTTACTCGGACCAAAGGAGTCAAGATTTCACCTTCTCAGACAAGTACAGATAAGACGGCGCTAGGAAGGTGTCAATTGAAAGCAGGAGTAGCCAGTTTTATTTGCATATTACATAACGCTTGGCTAATAGAAATCATGTGGGTGGGACTGGTAGATTAGTTTTGTCCAATCGCAGCGACAGTCAAATTAATCAGAAACGCTGTCACATTCGAATTGTCCGAGAGAAGACACAAGTGATCGGGTTTACTCCTTCTATTTCAACTACAGTCATAAGATTTTATTCAGAAGTTTTTACCACTATCAAGACGAGTCAAGTTAACGTTATTTCTTTGAAGCAAAACAACGATGCACATTTCAGAGGTATGTTATCGATTTTTTTCTTCAATAAATTTATTTTCCTATTCTTGATCATACATAACACTTAGATCAGAGTTTTGTTTTCTTTTAACCATAAAAGTAGTTTACATTAACCACATTTTTGGTGTGAACTTGATAACGGTTAACACATGTTTAGGTAATTTGGATTCTCAAAAGTGATCCGTGATTCTATATAACTTATGTGATGTCTGTAGGGAGCCGGATACCCCTGTGGTAAGTGAACGGGATACTAAGGACAAGAGGTTGGAATCGATCCTCATCGACGGCTTCCAGGTTCACCCAGCTTTAATGGATACCGAATTTTTTCTAGGAAAGTAAAGTGGCACGGGCGTAATACCGACCACATCACCCCAAAAATCATGTGCCGGTCTGTAAAAAGTATGGTCACTAACACTATATTCCCTATACGCCACTTAGCGTGACGGGGCTCTTTACTTTTTTTTTTTTTTACTTTTATGTACTGTCTCACGGTTGCTGTCATCTAATTGTTCAGTCTGTAGCTATTTATTTCACCAACAGCTTTGTAATTGCCGCTGTTTCTTTTTTCTTTTTCAATAAAACTCTACTTGGAAGCAATGTTTGTAAATTATTTTTACATTTTTTTTAATGAGTCAATGAATGTCACGTAAAAATATTTTTTAAAACTATATTTACAGCATTATCTCTTTTTTGAAGTCTGTCGGGAGGGGGTGGGGGGTAGGGGATTGGGTCAGATAGATCTAGGAAATAAGGCCCGCTTGACCAGAGCAGTCGCCACGAAGTATTAGAATTATAGATAATAATAATATGACAAGAAAATCATTGGAGGCTGTAGAAATATTTTACAGAAGAATGTTGGAAATATCATGGACAGCTAAGAAGAGTAATGAAAACGTTCTGAAAGAGACCAAACCAAAGAGAGAGCTAATTTCCAAAATTATGAAGCAATCATTATTGTTTGGCCATGTAAAGAGAAGAGAACAGCTGGAATATTATTGAGACAACTGGGAAAATTGAGGGACGAAGAGATAGAGAGAATAAAAGAGAAAAGATACCAGACAGCTTAAGAAAATGGCTTGGCAGAAGGTCAACAACAGAAATGATAAATAACTGTCGAGAACGGTGTGGAGAGACATAATCACCTGCACCAGCAGGCATGATACTTGATGATGATGAAGAAATAAGGTGACATAATATGGACATTTTTGCACAGACACATTGACAGAAAATATAATCTGATTGTGACGTCTTGACATCTTTCCACACTGTCTCTTGTCCTCAAAGTGCTCGCTGTCATGGGTTCACATCTTGATGCTGTCAGTTAAACTTAGTTTTGTCTGTCACTCCCTCGTTTGTCCTTTAATTCTTCTTCCAACATGATTTGCACTAGTCTATTGTCTCCATCATCATCGAGTGCCATCTCCGCAACGAAGGTTGGCTACCATGGAGC
The DNA here is from genome assembly GCA_032433765.1 of Megaustenia siamemsis. Classification (NCBI taxonomy): domain Eukaryota; kingdom Metazoa; phylum Mollusca; class Gastropoda; order Stylommatophora; family Ariophantidae; genus Megaustenia; species Megaustenia siamemsis. Next base: position 28,911,722 of record JAVIAB010000051.1, read on the forward strand.
GCCATTCTGCTCTGTCTCTTGCTTTGATGGTGCAGGTTGTCATAGGCTGATTTGTCCATCTTTTGATGTTACTCGTCCATGTTAGTCTTGGTCTGCCTCTGCCTCTTTTACCTTGTATTTTCTCCTCAAAGGTTACTTTTAGTAGGCTGTTGTGTCTTTTTACATGGCCCAAAAATCGCATTTGTTTTGTTTGAATTGTGTTCAGTAGTTATCTTTTCATTTTTAGTTGTTTTAAGACTTCATCGTTTGTTTTCTTTTCTTTCCATCCAATTTTACCTATTCTTCTATATATCCACATTTCAAAGGCTTCAATTCTCTGTTCTGTTTTCTTGTCTAATGTCCATGTTTCTGCATCATACAGGAATATTGAGAAGATGTAACATTTTGCTATTCTTAGTTTTAGCCCTGGTGTTATTTTTTTTATGTTAATATATTTTTCATGCCATTAAAATTACTTTTTGCCATTCCTATTCTTTTGTTTTTTTTAGTTTTACATTTGCCATCACTGGTTATAATATGTCTAAGGTAGCTGTAGTTCTGAACTGTTTCCAGGTATATTACTTCAATTTTGATATCCATTAGTGGGTTTTGAGTATTTTCTTTGTTTATGATCATAGTTTTAGACTTTGATATTTATATCTAGTCCATATTCTTTGCTTGTCATGTTTATTTCATTTACTAATTGTTGTAGGTCTTTAGGATTTTCTGCTAGTAGAACAGTATCATCACCATATCTTAGGTTATAGATTATCTTTCCATTAATGTTTATGCCTGGCATCTCTGTGATATTTTTAAAGATTTGCTCAGTATATAGATGGAACAAGCATGGTAATAGGATGCATCTCTGTCTTACTTCTCTTTTTATATCAATGGGTGTAGAGTTCTCTTTGTTATATTTTATTATTGCTGTTTGCTCCCAGTATAAATTGCATATTATTCGTATGTCCATGTTATCTAGATGTATCTCTTTTAGGCATTCTATAAGTTGTTTGTGGTGTATTTTAACAAAAGCTTTGGTGTAGTCTATGAAACAGACATATATTGGTTTGTTTACTTCTGTGTACTTTTCGATTAATGTTCTCATGCAGAATATGGCTTCTTTTGTCCCGCTATTTTTCCTAAATCCAAATTGCTGCTCATCTAATTTAGTATTGATTTTATTCTGAATCCTTCCTTGTATAACTTTTAGCAAGATTTTTGTTACATGGCTCATTAGGCTTATTATTGTCTCCATGTGTATTCAAAATATTTCATGATTTCTAATAGTTTAATATTCATTTATTAATTTTCGGCTCCTTCATCATCTATTTGTATTTCTTGCCTCTATCCACCTATTTCTTTCAAATCGTATATCAACTCACATTTCAAGGGCTTCAACTTTTATTGTGTTGGCTTTTCAATTTATTGCACACGTCTCAACCCATAGAAATGGAAACTCCTTATGATTACATTATAGAAGTGGACAAGATTATTTGTTTCAACTCCTAACTCACTGGAATTGACACGTGGTCATGTATGTACCTGTTATCTTACTACGTGACCGTATGTTGCTCTGGACACCAGAATTCAAACTGCAAACACCATCTCCACAATTTGTGTGACTTTTGACAAGTGACCAGACACATGTAAAATAATGAGATCTCCCTTCTCTGTGACTCTGGAATTCGGCTGAAAATGGACACCACGTGTGCTCGTGCTGGGAGCTCTAGGCTTAAGAACTCTCGTTAGAGCTCGGCAAGAAATGTCTGCCTGGATAAATGGTTCGTGTCAATTAAAGCATCAACAGCAAGTGTTGCTGAAAGGCTATAGGACTTATTCGTGTCTGCTTTTCTTTCAAACTCAGTTAAATGCCTTCAATTGACGATTTTCATTTGTTAATACATGATATCGTCATATTTAAAGAACGGCAAAGTGTAGAAGAGCCTTAAAGTGTAGATATATCACCAAATTGTCAAATAACTGCAATAAACAGAAAAATATCAAATGCATTAAAGAAACGTTTGAAACAGATATATAGTGTGGGTCAAACAGAACAGAAAATTGAAGCCTTTGAAATGTGGATTTATAGAAGAATAGGTAGAATTGGATGGAAAGAAAAGAAAACAATCGACGAAGTTTTAAAACAATTGAAAATAAAAAGAGAACTACTAAATACAATTTAGACAAGACAAATGAAATTTTTGGGGCATGTTAAAAGACATAACAGCCTACTAAAAGTAATATTGGAAGGAAAAATACAAGGTAAAAGAGGCAGACCAGGACTAAACTGGACGAGTAACATCAAAAGATGGACAAGTCAAGCTATGACAGCCTGCACCATCAAAGCAAGAAACAGAGTAGAATGGCGATCCATGGTAGCCAACCTTCGTTGCGGAGAGGGCACTCAATGATGATGGTGATGAGTGTGGGCCAAACATTTGACACTATGAGACCGGACCGTACAATGTGAATGAACTTTCCATGTTTCCTAACCAGACGCCACAGAACGTACGAGCCTTTGACTTAATCACACACAAATAAAACTACATTGAAGACAATTAAGTCTTACCTAAGGACGAGAATGGGAGCCGCGATAGCTCAGTGGTTAAGTGAACTGGACTAAAAAGGACAAGAGAGTTCGTACCCAACCGACGCCTTCCGGGTTCACCAGCCTTAAATGGGTACCTGATTTTTTTTTCATGGAAAGTAAAGCGGCACGGGGCGTAATACCGACCACATTACCCCAAAAATCATGTGTTGAAGGTCTGTAAAATGTATGGTCACTAACAACATATTCCCTATACGCCACTTGGCGTGACGGGGGCTCTTTGCTTTTTTTTTTTTTTTTTTTTTTTTAACTTATGGAAGAGTCTGGGAAAGGAGAGAGTAGGAGAGTTAATCGGAGACAGTAACGAGGATATACCACCAGGGAATGGACAGACCTGGACTATGTAAAATCCCAGAGAATGTGTGAAGGTATAGAGAAATGGAGAATGTTGACGAAGTGTGTCAGTGACGACACCCGGGTTACTGGATAAAGAAGAATTGAGAAAGTGTACAAGGGTTGTTTGTGATTTATGAGATTGTTTGTTGTGGTGTATCATTGTATGAGTGATGTGTTTGTTGTGGTGTATCATTGTATCAGTGATGTTTTTGTTATGGTATATCATTGTATGAGTGATGTTTTTGTTGTGGTATATCATTGTATGAGTGATGTGTTTGATGTGGTGTATCATTGTATGAGTACCGTGTTTTGTTGTGGCGTATCATTGTATGCGTGATGTTTTTCTTGTGGTATAACATTGTATGCGTGATGTTTTTCTTGTGGTATAACATTGTATGCGTGATGTTTTTGTTGTGGTATATCACTGTATGAGTGATGTGTTTGTTGTGGTATATCATTGTATGCGTGATGTGTTTGATGTGGTATATCATTGTATGCGTGATGTGTTTGTTGTGGTATATCATTGTATGCGTGATGTGTTTGTTGTGGTATATCATTGTATGCGTGATGTGTTTGTTGTGGTATATCATTGTATGCGTGATGTGTTTGTTGTGGTATATCATTGTATGCGTGATGTGTTTGTTGTGGTATATCATTGTATGCGTGATGTGTTTGTTGTGGTATATCATTGTATGCGTGATGTGTTTGTTGTGGTGTATCATTGTATGCGTGATGTGTTTGTTGTGGTATATCATTGTATGCGTGATGTGTTTGTTGTGGTATATCATTGTATGGGTGATGTGTTTGTTGTGGTATATCATTGTATGCGCGATGTGTTTGTTGTGGTATATCATTGTATGCGTGATGTGTTTGTTGTGGCGTATCATTGTATAAGTGCTGTGTTTGGTTTGTTTTGTTGTAGTGTATCATTGTATGAGTGCTGTGTTTGTTGTGGTATATCATTGTATGCGCGATGTGTTTGTTGTGGTATATCATTGTATGCGTGATGTGTTTGTTGTGGCGTATCATTGTATAAGTGCTGTGTTTGGTTTGTTTTGTTGTAGTGTATCATTGTATGAGTGCTGTGTTTGGTTTGTTTTATTGTAGTGTATCATTGTATGAGTGCTGTGTTTAGTGTATTTTGTTGTGGTGTATCATTGTATGGGTGTTGTGTTTCTTGTAGTGTATCATTGTATGAGTGCTATGTTTGGTGTGTTTTGTTGTGTCGTATCAATGTACGAGTGCTGTTTGGTTGTGGCATATCACCGAATTGGTGCAGTGCGTTTGATTTGTGGTAAACATCTGTAGGGTGTTTAAACTGCATGGTTTGTGGTGATTGCGGAATATGTATGATGCAGATGCGTATTGCAATATGTACAAATTGTGGTTTGTATGTGTGTGATTTACATTATGTGCATGGCTGGCTTCTGGTTTGTATGTATGTGATTTACATTATTTGCTTGACTTCTGGTTTGTATGTATGTGATTTACATTATTTGCTTGACTTCTGGTTTGTATGTATGTGATTTACATTATTTGCTTGACTTCTGGTTTGTATGTATGTGATTTACATTATTTGCTTGACTTCTGGTTTGTATGTATGTGATTTACATTATTTGCTTGACTTCTGGTTTGTATGTATGTGATTTACATTATTTGCTTGACTTCTGGTTTGTATGTCACTTGTGTTCCAACTACTTCAGAGCGTTTGGGATAAAGAAGTATGGAGAATTCAAGATGCGGACAAGAAAGGCGCAGATAGCAACCTTGTATGTAAAAATAGAATTGCACGAAGAAGCATTCAGAATAGAGATATGGAGACAACATTGAGAAATGCATTATTCTTAATCGATAAAATCAGGGATCAGACTGTTGCCCTCCAACAAATGGAGTCTCATCTATGTTCCACCTTGACCCTGAGCGTGACGCTAATCAGAGTCTTCTATTGCAGCAGATACTTACAGTAATGATTTGGGATACCTTTTTCTGCTGTTCTATTTAGGCCACTACAACGATTTGTTTCTAGAAATTACATATATTTTTATGTTTAATCGACAAATCAGCGTTAAATGGAAAAAAAAAATTATCGTAGCAAAAAATGTGAGCCAATAGTTCTCAAACGATACTTCTTTCTTTCTTTCTTTCTTTCTTTCTTTCTTTCTTTCTTTCTTTCTTTCTTTCTTTCTTTCTTCTCTTCTTTCTTTTCTTCCTTCGCTCCATTCATTGTTCGGCCTGGAGTAATACGTTAATGGACACAAATGTCTTCTTCTTCGTGGTGTCCATGACCATCATTTATAGAGTGCCCCAAATCTGGTTCTCACTTTTAATGTTTCCACCAACCTCAGCAAACACATCATTGGTTTGTCTCTCGTTCGTTTGCATTCTGATTTCACTGAATGGGAGCATTTGTGACTCTTTTCGAATCTCCTATAACCACTCATGTTCCATCATCCACTCCTTATTTCCTGGTTGCACCTGCCTTGGGTGCCCACCACTTATATCGTAGTTACATGTCTTGTGCACTTCTTGGTTGCTGACTTTTTGGGGACTAAAATGATAATTTCCTCAAAATTAGTTCATACTTGGTTACCCATTTATGAATTATTTCACAATATTTTGTATTTGTTAACATGCATGTGCAATCTGTGTACACATTTATTGGGGATTACTTTAAGCACTAACTCTTTAAGCACTTGACCCTATTTATCTATAATGATAGGAAAATATGTTCTGATTGATACTAGTTCCTTTATGTTCCACATCAGAAGAGTGTCTACAAATATCTATATCAGAAGATTGTCTACAAATATATACATCAGAAGATTGTCTACAAATATCTACATCAGAAGATTGTCTACAAATATCTACATCAGAAGATTGTCTACAAATATCTACATCAGAAGATTGTCTACAAATATCTACATCAGAAGATTGTCTACAAATATCTACATTAGAAGATTGTCTACAAATACCCACATCAGAAGATTGTCTACAAATATCTACATTAGAAGATTGTCTACAAATATCTACATCAGAAGATTGTCTACAAATATCTACATCAGAAGAATTTCTACAAATATCTACATCAGAAGATTGTCTACAAATATCTACATCAGTAGGAAATGCTGAATCACCTGCTATCCCTAAGTCACAATCCAACGCACCTAAGGTGATCGTAGCTTCCCACACATTCAAACATGGACAACACACTATTTTCACCATTAAAACAATTAAAGAGACTTTAATAAGTTATCTCCCTCTTGAGACACAAATAGACGAGAATAAAATAGACCTACAAGAACATTTAACTAGGCTTAACTACACATGCGCTCACTACAATATGAGCCTGAACAAAACGGAAGTGTTGAATATCGCAAAAGAGAAACAGAGCATCAACATAATGATGGACGTCAGGCACCAAAAAACAATTAGAGGAATTTAAATATCTATGAAGACTAGTGATAAATGACAATTCACAAGCAGCAAAAAAGGTTTCAAATCATATGGCAAATATCACCACTTTTGTCCAACAAGGAAATAACTCTAGAGGCAAAACAGGCACTCTACAATACAATCTTCATTTCAACGTTGTGCTACCAATGCCAGACAATGGATCTTAGATGGGAGAATAATAACAATAACCATTACCGAGATGAAATGTGTTAGAAGATGTCATGAAATAGCAAGAGAGATAACATCAGAAATGAAGAACTGAGAAAACAAGCTAAAAATAATTCCCGTCATAGAGTATATAAAGAAACAACAGCTACAATTGTTTGGCCTTGTGATAAGGCAGAAAAATCTAAAACTACAGCACAACGAGCCTTCAATAAACTTTGCGAGAACACCAGACCCAATGGCAGACCACGCAAAAGAAATGGATCAATGTAATTTTACAATCACTAGGAAACATAACAGCAGGTGATGCTAACAAAACACCCTATAGCTCGCCTCGACTTGTATCTATTTAATTGTTTCTGTAGAACACAGATTTTTAGAATTGTTAGATGGAAAACAATGGAACTATCACAGATAATAGGACTGAGCAACATCATAGGAAGTCAAGATCTACTGGTGGTACACTCGCTGATCGTGGGCTGCACAGAGTTAAAATACGTTATGGATACGTGGCAATTCTAGCGGATCAGCAGGGGATAAAATATATTGCTAGTGAAAAATTAAGTTATGTTTTTGACCATTTTTCCCCATTTTACTGCAAGTATGGTACAAATTATCAACTAAATATACAGGAATGCGCTACTATCAGAAAACAGACGCTGTACGTTTGAACCAATGCGGTATTACCCATAAAGCTACTTATGTTCCCTGGTATCTAGTCCACCATTCCGCCAATAAATCCGTCAATGCACAACATAACGTTCGCGGAAGTATCACACAAACTGACAGTACTCTCGCTCTCTGTAAAACTGACCGCCTTTGCAGTAACCGCCGCACTAATAGGGGGGAGGGCGGGGAGTGTAAGCATCCGCCCCTGCTGAGGCTAGAGTCAAGTAGCAGACTATCAGACAGCATGCCACTGTCTTGACTCCTACTAGACATGTTCTCCAACCGCCTCGCCTGCTTTTATCGCCTGTCTTCGTCATTCGTGAACGAGCAGAGTTGACTTCCAACCTTTCTCTAACCCGGAACTCTCCACCTTCTTCTCCCCTTCCCAGCCGTGCAGGTCCACAGCTACTATAATGTTTCCACGCCGGGCAACATTTTGAAATGTTTCCTCCCTACCTTTACCCCGCTTTTAACTCCCATTAGTTTGTTGATTCCACCGGAAGCGAAACACGTGTTGACTCTTTGCACAATATGTATTGGAATAGCCATCTCTAGCGCCAGTGTTTGGCTAAAAAAAAAATTCTTCTTTTCTTTGTGGCGTAACATATTTTAACTAATAAACAACACACTGTAACATGTTTAGTTAGCTGAGTGGCAGTGTTCCCTAGCGTTTGGCTTTTCGTGGCAAGGCGCTGTGCCACTGAGTACGGGTTCGATCCTGCTTCGGTCCATATTTTTTTTTACTGTTGTTGATTATTTGTCATTTTTTCCGAGTGCTGTTAACATACCTCTTCCCCTGAATTGATTCGCTGATTATCGCCTCGGAAGTTTCCCTCTATAATAATATTCATTTATTATTATTTGTCTCCACACTGTAACATACTGTAGGCATGAGATGTTACGTAGCACGAAAAAACTGAGTCAAAATTAAAATGACTCCCGATGATTGTAGATATGTTCTATATTGACATTAGTTACGATGTTATATAACGATGCCACTCTTAGTGTTACTAAGGACGATTCAGCCTTGTAAACCCTATCCCCCATATCTGGAATAAAATCGATTAATTCCCCTCCCCAAAGCCCACCTTGACAACTACCCCAACCCCGTAGTAAATGTCATTGTTTTGGAATGTCACTATTTTTTAAAATCAAATTCTTCACTCACTTCTTTTAATTAATTCCCTTATTCTCTTGCTTGTAACAAACTTCTTTATCTTCTTGCTTGTAACAAACTTCTTTATTTTCTTGCTTGTAACAAACTTCTTTATTTTCTTGCTTGTAACAAACTTCTTTATCTTCTTGCTTGTAACAAACTTCTTTATCTTCTTGCTTGTAACAAACTTCTTTATCTTCTTGCTTGTAACAAACTTCTTTATCTTCTTGCTTGTAACAAAATTCTTTATCTTCTTGCTTGTAACAAACTTCTTTATCTTCTTGCTTGTAACAAACTTCTTTATTTTCTTGCTTGTAACAAACTTCTTTATTTTCTTGCTTGTAACAAACTTCTTTATCTTCTTGCTTGTAACAAACTTCTTTATTTTCTTGCTTGTAACAAACTTCTTTATCTTCTTGCTTGTAACAAACTTCTTTATTTTCTTGCTTGTAACAAATCCATTTCACTCATTTTTCATGAAAACAAAACTTCCGCACCACTTACATGTAACAAATACGCTTACACCGTACACGTGTAAGGTGTTTCCTCACCTCTTACCTATAACAAATGTTTTTATCCATTATCGTTCGACTGGTTTCCCCAGTCTCTTGACTCTTAACAATTTACTTAACCATAACAGTACGTGTAACAAGTTCCACCGGCAAATGCCTGTAACAAATCCCCTTACCCTCCGCTGTACGTGTAACAAGTCCTCTCGCTCGTTATCTGCAGTCAAACGTCCGAGCTTAAACAAGTCCTTGGTTCCCACTTCTCACCAGACACCCCTGACCCCACCTCCTGCAAACCACGCCAGTTCCAGAAGAGTTGACAATGCCCCAGGCAGTCAGCAACGCTCAGCGTCCCTTACCCTCTTATCTCTTCACTCACTCACCTCCGTCTTAAGATCTCCAGATCTCCTCTGCGCGTCACTCCCTCCAGTCTCCAGACACTTACCTCTGACTTCCTACTAGCGCTGTGGACGCACACACAAGTTCTCAATTTGGCATTTGTGTGCTTTCAGCCGTCCCATCGCCATCACTCACGAGCCGTGCCGCCAGGCGCTGAACTCACCAATGTCCGCCAGTCTCTGACAATGAAACCGCTGGAGGTAAGTGTAAACCATAATTAATTAATTATTATCTCCACAGTATTCCAAATTACAATGTCACTGGTTTTGTTGTGGATTCTTTAGTTATCAACATGAAATGTTTCTCTGAGAGGTTCCATGATTTTAGGAGATATATGGGAATGTATGATATCTCAGGTAAGAGGCTGTGGCTGGTTTTTAAGACATAACCATGCGACGGTATTTTTCCACGTCGAGATCAGATGAAAACAGCGAGAAATCATCTCTTTCAGTATGTTAATTTTAAAATTACGCAACTTGTTTATTGTTCTCAGTTAAAAATATAATCTTGAATAATTTTGAACTGTTTGTGAACTCGTCGTTGTTTTAAACTTTTGTTGACACAAGACGCTGGTACTGGGTGCCAGAACTCGACAGCACACAAACATTCTATATTTAGCAAGCATGTTCCTACAGTAGCCGCTGTAGGCACGCCTTGCGGTGAGAGCGTTGATCATCGGTCGCGAGTTCGGGGGTAGTAAGATAAGGGTATGTAACACGCAATTCGTGCTAGACTTTGGTTATTGCTCTCGCACATGCAAAGGTTAGGGAGGTATAGAGGGCTGGCAATGATCTACTCGGCTATTGCTTGCAATTAAGAGTAGACTGTTCTGTTAGCCGACGTGGGCGTGTCGAGTGTTATCACTAGAGGTGAGGGGTCGGGTGCACCCTTTATTCTCCGCTGACTATTTTGAACATTTATTTTGATTAGAGACACATCTATCACGTACAAGTCTACTGAGTGTTCTTGTTGATAAGACTTGTTGAAAATTCGTTGGTCTTAGAAATGTTTATATAACATTTATTTAACAGATACATCAAGTCTATATACCATTGATTTAAGTGATACATCAAGTCTATATAACATTCATTTAAGCTGTAATGATAACATTAACTGATACATCAAGTTTATTAACATTCATTTAACTGATACATCAAGCCTATATAACTTTTTTAAAACTGATATATCACGTCTATATACCATTCATTTAACTGATCATCATCATCATTGGGTGCCGTCTCCGCACCGAAGGTTGGCTACCATGGAGCGCGATTCCACTCTGTCTCCTGCTTTGATGGTGTAGATTGTCATAGGTTGACTTGTCCATCTTTTGATGTTACTCGTCCATGTTAGTCCTGGTCTGCCTCTGCCTCTTTTGCCTTGTATTTTCACTTCCAATATTACTTTTATTAGACTGTTGTGTCTTTTAACATGCCCCAAAAGTTTAATTTGTCTTGTTCTAATTGTGTTTAGTAGTTCTCTATTCTGGAGATACTGAACACCAAAGAGGAGTAGGTATCATCTTGGATGCAGAAAGAGCAAAAACTGTGAAAGGCTTTTACCCAATATCTGACTGAGTCCTTTTAGTGAAATTGAATGGAAATCCAATAGACATAAATCTTATACAAGTTTATGCACCAACAGCAGACAGTCTAGAGGAAACAATTGATACATTTTACAACGAGTTAAATGAGGCACTTCATAAATGCAAACCACATGAAAACACCATAGTTCTAGGGGATTTTATCGCAAAAGTAGGAAAGGAAAGAGTTGAGGAAGTAGTTGGTCATTAAGGCTTAGGCAAGAGATGAAACACTTATTGACTGGGCAAGAACACACGACATGATGACAGGAAACACCTGGTTTAAGCAACATCCAAGACGGCTGTGGACATGGAAAAGCCCAGGGACAACAAACGTAATCAAATTGATTATATAATGATAAGCAATAAATTTAGAAACAGTCTGGTGTGTGTGTGTGAAAACTAGACCAGCGGCAGATTGCAATAGTGATCATGTACCAGTTGTGGAAAAGCTTAGAGTAAATTTAAAAAGAACAAAACGAGCCTCAGTTAACATCAAGTTAAATTTAGATTTACTAAAATCAGACAAGAAGCTGCAAGACAAATAAAACCGGTACAATGCAATAGAGAACATACAAAGCATTGATGAACAGTGGGAAATGCTAAAAGAGTCAATGCAACAAACATCAAAAGATTTCATACCACCAGTGAGGACAAATTCAAGAAAGAAATGGATGACAGATGATATTTTGCAGCTAATGGATACAAGAAGATGAAATAAAGAAAATAAAGATGAGTATAAGAGATTAAATAAAGAAATTGTAGTAAAATGCAATGAAGCAAAAGAAGCATGGCTAAAAGAGAGATTCAAAGAGATCGAATTGCAACAAAAAGGAGATGCTAAAGCTATATACAAACAAATTGAGGAATTAACAGGAAGAAAAACGCAATCAAAAACTGGATGTTTAAGATCAAAGAAAGGAGAACTGTTGATTGATCAAGAAAACATAAGAGAACGATGGACAGAATACATTAAAGATCTTTACAATGATGAACGAACGGAAGTAAATATTAAGGATAATGGAGAAGGACCATAAATACTCAGAGGAGTGGAAGACGCCTTGCGCAATATGAAAGCAGGCAAAGCTCCTGGACCAGATAATATAACTAAAGAAGAGATTGAAGCAATGGGTGATTTTGGAATAGAAATAATAACAAAAATATTGAATGATATCTACAACACCAGATATATACCAGACGACATGCTCAAATCAATATTCATAGCCCTACAAAAGAAATCGGGTGCGATTGAATGCGATGATCATCGCACAATAAGCCTTATGAGTCATATGACTAAGACATTACTAAGAATCATCATGCGAAGAGTGCGAAACAAAATCAGTCCAGAAATTAGCGATGAACAGTGTGGTTTTGTTAGAGATAAAGGAACAAGCAGTGCCATTTATATCATAAGATCTTTAGTAGAAAGAGCCATAGAGATGAAAACAGATCTATACCTATGTTTCATAGATTACACCAAGGCATTTGACAAAGTAAAGCACCAAGAAATAATCAACATTTTAGAAAGCATAAACATAGACAGCAAAGATCTAAGAATAATAAAGAACATGTACTGGCAACAAACAGCGGCCATAAGAACTGGAAACCAATTGGGAATGTTTCAACAAATAAAACAGGGTGTTAGACAAGGTTGTGTGCTGTCACCAGATTTGTTTAATATTTATAGTGAGATTATTTTAAGATCCATAAGGGGCATGCCTGGAATAACAATTGGAGGTCATAATATAAATAATCTAAGGTATGCTGATGATACAGTATAAATCGCTAAGAGTGAAAATGAGTTACAAGAAAAGTTGGACATTATAGTGAAAGAAAGCAAAAATAAAGGACTCAGCCTTAATAGCAAAAAGACAGAGGTAATGGTAACAACAAAGAAAAAGACATCACCTCAGTGCAAAATAAAGACAAGTGGAACAATATTAAAACAGGTAAATGAATTTAAATATTTGGGAACTTTGTTAACTTCAGACGGAAGATATACAAAAGAGGTGAGACGCAGAATGGCTCAGGCAAAAGCAGCTTTCCAAAAAATGAGGAAAATACTATGCAATCCATTTTTGACAATAGAAACATGAAAAAGAGTTCTTAAATGTTACGTAGAGCCAGTCTTAACATATGGATGCGAGTCATGGACAATAGGACAACAGATAAGAAAATCACCGGAGTCTGTAGAAATGTGGTTTTACAGAAGAATGTTGAGAATGTCATGGACAGCTAAGAAGAGTAATGAAGAGGTTCTGAGAGAGGTCAAAGCAAAAAGAAAGCTAATTTCCAATATTAGGAAGAGGCAATCATCATTTTTTGGCCATGTAATGAGAATAGAACAACTGGAATATATTGTAACAACTGGAAAAATTGAGGGACGAAGAGATATATGGAAGCAAAGAGAAAAAATAACAGACAGCTTAAGAGAATGGCTTGGCAGAAGGTTAACAATAGAAATAATAAATAGCTGCCGAGATCGAAAGTTGTGGAGAGACATGATCACCTACGCCACTAGGCCCTGTACTTGATGATGAGTTCTCTATTAATTTTTAGTTGTTTTAAAACTTCATCGTTTGTTTTCTTTTCTTTCCGTCCAATTCTACCTATAACTTCTATAAATCCACATTTCAAAGGCTTCAATTTTCTGTTCTGTTTTCTTGTCTAATGTCCATGTTTCTGCACCATACAAGAATATTGAGAAGATGTAACATTTTGATATTCTTAGTTTTAGCCCTGGTGTTATTTGTGTTGATGTTAGTATATTTTTCATGGCATTAAAATTACTTTTTGCCATTCCTAATCTTTTGTTATAACTTATAAACTTATAAAACTTGGAGTCAGACAAGGCTGTGTTCTGTCGCCAGATTTGTTTTCACTTTACAGCGAACATATTATGAGATCAATAGTAGACAAAAAAGGAATTGAAGACAACGGTCACAACATAAATAATTTGCGATATGCGGATGACACAGTCTTAATAGCAGAGACAGAGAATGAACTACAAGAAATGATAGACATAATAGTAAGAGAAAGCAACAAGAAAGGTCACAGTCTGAATAGTAAGAAAACAGAAGTAATGGTCATATCGAAGAAACAATCATCACCAGAACGCAGGATAAAAATAAACAGGACAAATCTGTAACAATTGTAACGCGTCAAATACTTGGGAACAATAACAACATTAGATGGAAGATGAACCACAAAAATAAAAGGGCGAATAGCTCAGGCCAAAATAGCATTTCAGAAAATGAAAAGTATCTTATGCAACAAATCTATATCAATAGAAATGAGAAAGAGAGTTCATCGATGCTATATAGAACCAATTCTGACATATGGAAGCGAATCATGGACAATAGACAAACAAATGAATAGACGATTAGAGGCCACAAAGATGGGATTTCTCAGAAGAATGTTGAAAGTTCCCTGGACAGCTAAAAAGACCAATGATGAAGTTCTCAAGAGGCCAACACAAAAAGGCAGCTCCTAAAAAACATCAGAAAGAAACAATCAACATTTTTCGGGCACATCATGAGAAGAGAAAAGTTGGAATACTTGGTTACAACTGGCAAAATAAAAGGAAAGAGAGATCGCGGACGACAAAGAGAGAAAATGCTGGATATCTTGGTGTCATGGCATGGAAAACAGTCAACAACAGAACTGATACGATGCACTGTAGATAGAAGATTGTGTGTGAAAGAACATGATCGCCTACGCCAACCGGAATGGTACATGATGATGATTCTTTTGTTACAAGCTTGATGGCTTTCATTATTTCTCCCTTTCTTGGCTTTCCACAGTTAACGAGTAACTCATCTTCTGCTGGTAGTATATATGGAGGGTTATTTGGGACGGGTCTGTTCAAAAGTTCTACAAAGTGCTCTTTCCATCGCTTCATTTGTTCCCTTATATTACTAAGCAGATTTCCTTTCTTATTTTTAACAAAAGCATTCATTTAACTGATACATCAAGTTTATATAACATTTATTTAACTGATACAGCATGCCTATATAATATTCATTTAACTGATACAGCATGCCTATATAACATTCATTTAACTGATACAGCATGCCTATATAACATTCATTTAACTGATACAGCATGCCTATATAACATTCATTTAACTGATACCCATAAACTATAGAATCAATTAACATAGCCTGTGTATGACCTAAATCGCTAAGAATGTATACACGCCTATCTAGTGTCTTTTAACCGAGGTAGGGAGTCTCTATAAAGCCCTTTTTCTCTGTAAGCCACTCTGTGTTATGTCCATCGATTAACAAGTTCAAGGCTACTTTCAAATTATTCACCGCTGCTCTGGATTACCTCATGTTTTTGATATCCTTGTTTTGGTATCAATCTCTGTTCCTCCATTTTTGTCTATTTTACTGTCAAGATATATGTAAGATTGTACGTCTAGTAGAAGTATTTTTCCTACTGCTATTTCCTTATTGCCAACTACAATTAATTCTCATAATTTTGGTCTCATCTCTATTTATGTTCGGTCCCAGCTGTTGTGATATCTCATCAAGTATGCATATTTTATCTTGCATCTGTTGATGTATATGTGATAGGAGCTATGTCATCAGCAAAGTCTAAGTCATTAAGTTGCCTGGTCAGTGACCACTGGACTCCATTTATGTTATTCTGAGTTGTTTTCATAATCCAGTCTATGGCCAGTTGAAAGAGAAATGGAGATAGAACGTAACCCTGTCATACTCCTGTTCTTATTTAAAAGGCATTTGTAAGATCCCTTCGTGCATAATATCACATTTCATTCCTTCATACATTGTTCTTATCGGGTTAATAATCATTTATATGCGGATTCCATAATGACTCAGTAACTTCCAAAGCATTCCTCTGTCTAAACTATAAAATGTCTTTTTGTAATCTATGAATCAGATATAAAGTGAGTACTATGATTCTAAGCTTTATTCAACTGTTATACTAAGATAGTTATTTGATCAGCACATGATCTGTTTTTCCTAAAGCCTGCTTGTTCATCTCTCAAATGTTTCTCTATGGCCTCTTTTAGTCTCTCCAGAATGATTCTGCTCAGTATTTTTCCTGGCACTGATAGTAGCATAATTCCCCTATAATTTGTGCACTCCTGTAAGCTTCCTTTCTTTGGTAGCTTCATTATACAACCTTCTTTCCAGTTGTTATGTATTTCTTCCTTTTCCCATAATTTATCTAGTAGATTATGTAACATCTTGGTAGAGGTGTTAATAGCTTCTTTTATGGCTCTTGAATGAATTTCATATGGTCCTATGGCCGTACCATTTTTTAATAGCTTGATGACTTTCATTATTTCTTCTATGCTTGGCTTTCCACAGTTAACGTGAAACTCCTCTTCTGCTGGTAGTATATCTGGAGGATATACTCCAGATATATATCCTCCAGATATACTACCAGTATATCTGGAGGAAAATGTACAACTGAAATAAACAAAAGAATAGGAATGGCAAAAAGTAATTTTAATGTCATGAAGGACATACTAACATCAAAACAAATAACACCAGAGCTAAAACTAAGAATAGCAAAATGTTACATCTTCTCAATATTCCTATATGGTGCTGAAACATGGACATTAGACAAGAAAACAGAACAGAGAATTGAAGCCTTTGAAATGTGGATATATAGAAGAATAGGTAGAATTGGATGGAAGGAAAAGAAAACAAACGACAAAGTCTTAAAACAACTAAAAATGAAAAGAGAACTTCTGAACACAATTAGAACAAGACAAATGCGATTCTTAGGCCATGTTAAAAGACACAACAGCCTACTGAAAGTGATCCTGGAGGGGAAAATACAAGGTAAAAGAGGCAGAGGCAGACCAAGATTAACATGGACGAGTAACATCAAAAGATGGACAAACCAACCGATGACAACCTGCACCATCAAAGCAAGAGATAGAGCAAAATGGCGCTCCATGGTAGCCAACCTTCGTTGCGGAGACGGCACTCAATGATGATGATGATATCTGGAGGATTATTTGGGCTGTTCAAAAGTTCTTCAAAGTGCTTTTTCCATCTTTCTATTTGTTCCCTTATATTACTAAGCAGATTTCTTTTCTTATCTTTAATAAAGGCATTGATTTGTTTGTATATTCCGCTTAATTTATGTGTGCGGTTGTACAGTTCTTTCATATTCCCTTTCTTTGCCGCACCCTCTGCCTCTTTAGCTAGCACATCTATATAGTTCCTCTTATCTCTTTTAATACATCTTCTCACTTCTTTGTTCACCACTGTGTAAGTTTCCTGTGTCTTGGCTTTAGTACTTCTCGTTGCTTTTATTCGTGTCCGTTTTCTTTTTTCTTTCTTTAATTTTCTTCAGTGTGCATGAATGTTATGTTTTATTAACATCTTATTCTTCTTTACTTTTCATTTATCTTTCTAGTTCGATTTTTTAAATTATTTACACTTTATTTTAAATACATATTTGTATATGTGTTGTATGTTTGTTCCTGTTGATGGCCTTTTGCGCCGAAACATCGTTCTGATTTGTGGTGTCCACTTGCTACGTGAAGCTTGAACCAAACCATTTTTTTCTCTATATATTTGTTCATTTCTCCTGCACGAATATTTGTCTGGTGCATATTTTTGTGAACATAAAGTTACCAGACATCACGATCTCGCAGGACGGTAATTTCAGTGTGTTTTGCTTTCGATCAGGCATTGTGCAATTTATATATAAATTATACAAAAACAGTGTTTTTAACTGTGTGAGTACATTGAAGATGATCCTATATAACAAAAATAGCTCGTTCAGTTGATACTTTATGATCTACACTGTGTTTAGTCTAGTAACTCTAGAGCTTGCAGTTTTCGCCCTTGTCCCATACCTGAACGGACGAGACGATCTATAGCTGGTGCTTACTCAATCAGTGTGACTTATCAGCATGGTTAAATGTAACAAGAAAGCTAGTAGGTTTGGACATACTATAGCCAGTGATGGGAAATGTACAACTGAAATAAACAAAAGAATAGGAATGGCAAAAAGTAATTTTAATGCCATGAAAATTATTTCTAACATATAACACTAGAACTAAAACTAAGAATACCAAAATGTTATATATTCTCAACATTCCTGTATGGTGCAGAAACATGGGCATTACACAAGAAAACAGAATAGAAAATTGAAGCCTTTGAAATGTGGATTCATAGAATAGGTAGAATTGGATGGAAGGAAAAGAAAACAATCGATGCAGTCTTAAAACAACTAAAAATGGAAAGAAAATTACTAAACACAATTCAAACAAGACAACTACGATTTTGGGGCATGTTAAAAGACACAGCAGCCTACTAAAAGTAATCTTGAAAAGGAAAATACAAGGTAAAAGAGTCAGGGCAGACCAAGACTAACATAGACAAGCAACATCAAAAGATGGACAAGTCAGCCTATGACAACCTGCATCGTCAAAGCAAGAGACAGAGCTGAATGGCTCACCATGGTAGCCAACCTTCGCTGCGGAGACGGTACTCAATGATGATGAGAAGGTAACTAGATATGTGTACATAATGAACATTAGGCAAGTTAGGGTATTTGCTGTATTTCCAATCTGGCATATGGAAACATAATAAATTCAAGAGGTTTTCTTGGTGAGAGTATGATCACAGAGATAATGAAAGTACTGCAATGAAAGTACTGTTTGTTAAAAACTATAGGGCACATGTCGAACATTTTTTGTGTGTGACAAATATGTGGAGAGATGAGTGCGTCGGTAGTTAGCAGACAAGAGAAATATGTGCTTGTCTTTTTGGCAGGAACTGGCTTCCTCGTCCCGTCTGGTACGTGTTGCCTGGCGCGATGAAAAGAAACTTCGCCATTTCTCGTAACCAGATAAAATGACGTGCCTGCACGTGGCGAGCTGTGGCCACTCTTCGCATCACGTGACCGCTTACTTCAATGTGTGGACCAAGTCTCCCCTCCCCCATCCCTTAACCTCCACCCGACCCTTGAAACCTGACAACCCCAATACTCTCCCAGAGGGATAGCCTCAACAGCCCCGCTTCCAGCCCGAGAAGACAACCATTACTCAGACTTCCAACCCTTGGGTATTTCCTGCAATGTTACCTCCACCCCCTTCAGTGTCTTAGGCAAAATGAACCCGCCCATCGTGTCTATGGGTCTCTCACAACAACTGTCTGTCTGTTGAACTCACCTTGATTGCTGCCCCCCCCCCCCCCCCCCCCCCCGAATCGCCAGGCCCTCACCAGGATTTGAACACGCGCTCCATGATCACTATCTTTTTCACACCTCCATGTGTTGTCGGCTTTTTCTAACCACTGAGATCGTTTTCATGCCTTTGTTATCAGTAAAGCTCGACTTTCGCGTACAAATGCGTGTACACTAACTTTTGTTTGGCTGAGATTCTCCAACATTATTTACGTCATTCTGCGCGGAGCATTGCGGTTCCTGTGTTAAATACCAAACCATAATTTATATCTCAGATCTCTACACTAGCCAAGGTCTTAATTATCGTGATTCTGACAGAGATAAGAAACGATGAGTGAAGTGATGAGTATGTTGACGTTAATGCGCATACGCTCTCACGTGATCATTTATTATGTGCACAACTGTTTACCATTGATATTTTAGTTACATGTTTTTATTTTTTTTTATTTAAGTCGAGAAAGTTATGCTAGATATGATCGTTATTGTGGTTGGTGTTTAAAAGAAGTTGACTTTAATCGCAGCGCTATTTTGTGATAACATTTTTGATCTACATTCGAAAGGTACAAATTATACTTTAGTATATTCCTTCACACAAACACAATTTGTTAATTGATATCACTTGTAGAATAGGTCTAAATTAACTACAAAAGTGTATTCCATTCTAGTTCCACCACAAAATAATTTTTTTAAATGACATGAAAATATTTTTTTTTAAATATGCAAATAAAAATCAAATCAAATAAAAGAAAACCCAGACAAACTTTTTTTCATTTTTAACCATCATCATTTTGTGCGGTCTCCTTATCGATTGTTGCCTGCCATGGATCACCATTTGATTGTCTCCAGAGTGAGTGGTTAGTGTCCTCGCTTCCAGATCAGAAACGTCCAAGTTCAAATCCTCGCAAAGATGGATTTTTTTTTAGGATCAACAAAGTTCCGGGGTTTAGCCAACCTCTAAATGTTAGTACCGGACATTTTTTTCTGAGAAGTAAAGGCGGCCTGGTGTGATACCGACCACATCACCTCAAAATGTTCTGTGGTCATGGAAAGATATGGAGACTATAGTCCCGCTATGTTTAGCAAGGCGTGGAAGGATCCGTTACTGTACTTGCCTCGGTGATGAAGCTCTCACAGGTTCGCATGTTTCTTGATGTCAACCCGATTTACCTGCTTCTATCATTATCTCGTTTACTTTGCATTGTAGCCTCCAGGATGATTCATAGTAGGTTCTTCTGTCTCTTCATCTGCCCAAAATGTCTCCTTCGAAATCTATTACATTTTTTTTTTTTTTCAGCTGTTTAAAACTTCGTTATTTGTTTTATTATCCATCCAATTCGGCCCATTCATCTAGAAATCCAAATGTCAAGAAAGAGCTTTAGTTTTCCTTTTTTCTGAATGCATCAGAGATTGCGTTTTACCAACTCTTTGTTCAACAAATAATGTTCAACAAATGTTATCAAACAGGTAATTTACACATGCAGTGCAGTAAATATTCAGCAGAATCTATTATTTGCAAATGTTTGCATCTAATTTCAAATACGTCATGCATTACTAGAGACTTCACACATGGGTTTAAATCATTATCATCGAGTACCGGGCCTACTGGCGTAGGTGATCATGTCTCTCCACAACTTTCGATCTCGGCAGCTATTTATCATTTCTGTTGTTGACCTTCTGCCAAGCCATTCTCTTAAGCTGTCTGTTATTTTTTCTCTTTGCTTCCCTCTAGCTCTTCGTCCCTCAATTTCTCCAGTTGTTACAATATATTCCAGTTGTTCTCTTCTCATTACATGGCCAAAAAATGATGATTGAAGTTATTAAAGTGAACTGGCGAAAATGGTTTTGCGAGTACAAACATTGATTTTTAGCCGAGCGTGACTCAGTTCAGTCCCCATCCACATAACTGATTATCCGGAACGAAAAGGTTTGCTACAGGAACTTCAATGTTGAAGGACATTATAAACTAGTAGACGTTATGCTAACAGTTTCAGTAGACGGCGATATTCTCAGTTCAAAATATTGAACTGTTCTCAGTTATAGATTAGTATTGTTAGGTTTTTCGGAAAGTTAAGGATAATGATGATATAGTTTGAAGATATTGTTTGGTCTTTCTTTTTGTTTTCTTGATCTTTAGTCTTTCGGTGTCTGTGGGTTGTTGGTGTGTATTTAATTACTTGTATAATGAATGGTCTATAAGACCATTATATATAGATATAGAATAAGACTTCGACCTCTTGATAGACAAGTCCTTGGTTCAAACCTTGTTACGTACACTAAAAGCTTCTCATTTCAAATCAATGATTTATTCCTGGCTTTACCCTTCCCTGGTATTTGGGTAGTCAGATCTGATGTCTACCACCTCTGATGTCACGTCAAAAAATAAGGTATTGCATGCACTAGCACACGTTAAAAATAAGGTATTGCATGCACTAGCACACGTTAAAAATAAGGTATTGCATGCACTAGCACACGTTAAAAATAAGGTATTGCATGCACTAGCACACGTTAAAAATAAGGTATTGCATGCACTAGCACACGTTAAAAATAAGGTATTGCATGCACTAGCACACGTT
Organism: Megaustenia siamemsis; assembly: GCA_032433765.1. Taxonomy (NCBI): domain Eukaryota; kingdom Metazoa; phylum Mollusca; class Gastropoda; order Stylommatophora; family Ariophantidae; genus Megaustenia; species Megaustenia siamemsis. Next base: position 28,933,335 of record JAVIAB010000051.1, read on the forward strand.
AAAAATAAGGTATTGCATGCACTAGCACACGTTAAAAATAAGGTATTGCATGCACTAGCACACGTTAAAAATAAGGTATTGCATGCACTAGCACACGTTAAAAATAAGGTATTGCATGCACTAGCACACGTTAAAAATAAGGTATTGCATACACTAGCACACGTTAAAAATAAGGTATTGCATACACTAGCACACGTTAAAAATAAGGTATTGCATACACTAGCACACGTTAAAAATAAGGTATTGCATACACTAGCACACGTTAAAAATAAGGTATTGCATGCACTAGCACACGTTAAAAATAAGGTATTGCATGCACTAGCACACGTTAAAAATAAGGTATTGCATGCACTAGCACACGTTAAAAATAAGGTATTGCATGCACTAGCACACGTTAAAAATAAGGTATTGCATACACTAGCACACGTTAAAAATAAGGTATTGCTTGCACTAGCACACGTTAAAAATAAGGTATTGCATGCACTAGCACACGTTAAAAATAAGGTATTGCATACACTAGCACACGTTAAAAATAAGGTATTGCATGCACTAGCACACGTTAAAAATAAGGTATTGCATACACTAGCACACGTTAAAAATAAGGTATTGCATGCACTAGCACACGTTAAAAATAAGGTATTGCATGCACTAGCACACGTTAAAAATAAGGTATTGCATGCACTAGCACACGTTAAAAATCCCTTGGCAGTTAAAAGTCGAGAAGAGTGAACCAAAGTGTTTGCCGTCCATTTAAAATTGTTATGGAAACCCACCCATTTCTAGACGCATGTTTTGGATCGAAAGGCGCATTTATCTAGGCTTTACTATAAATTAGCGACACAACGCATTTATGTCGACTTTTATGGGTGAACGCTATAAAAAAATATGACATCGGTGGATTTATCCATTATTCTTATTTTGAGCTTAATAAAGTATATGCTACCATAAATTACCATATGTGTTAAATGTAAATGCTACTTGCGATATTAATTTAAAATACAAGATTGCAGATTAATATTTGTAACTATTAAAATTAATTTGTCTTAAATACATATTTTATTGCCGTCTTTGTTATTTGTTTTTGCATGTAGAAAATATACATGTTTTATTATTTCACACACCTGATAACAAAAATGGTGATGCTATTTCTTGTCCTATACGCTGTCGCTTTTGGAATTAAATTTAGTCACTAAAATTAGTCCATTTTTCACGTGATACAAAATAATGTTATTTCCATTAACTTGTATTCAAAGTTTAACATTTTTCCTCTCCGTTTGCTTCGTGATAACGCCTTTTCATCGCTCTCAATTGAAAGGGATTTAAATGGGCGTGGATGCGTAGCGGTGCTATTTACAGCAAGTTGCTTATCTGAGCTATTTGGCGCACACGTCAATCGTCAGTTTGTAATTTTTGAGCGCTGGGTTGTGTCCCCATCGATCCCAACTCACTTGGCCAGACCAGCATGTTGAGGCAGGGTAAAATATGAACTGATCTGATTCACCGATCATGACGCTGACAGTGATGGGCCGCCGACTAATTTCAGCCCTGGTACTGAAAGATTCATTTAGCCTCAGTGTAGATCTAGATGTGATGAATGAATTCGATGGATTGATTCATGATGTAATGAATGAATTAGGTGGATTGATTCATGGTGTAATGAATGAATTAGGTGGATTGATTCATGGTGTAATGAATGAATTAGGTGGATTGATTCATGATGTAATGAATGAATTAGGTGGATTGGTTCATGATGTGATGAATGAATTAGATGGATTGATTCATGATGTAATGAATGAATTAGGTGGATTGATTCATGATGTGATGAATGAATTAGGTGGATTGATTCATGCTGTAATGAATGAATTAGATGGATTGATTCATGATGTAATGAATGAATTAGGTGGATTGATTCATGATGTGATGAATGAATTAGGTGGATTGATTCATGATGTAATGAATGAATTAGGTGGATTGATTCATGATGTGATGAATGAATTAGATGGATGGATTCAAGAGTGATGAGTGAATTAGATGGATGGATTCAAGAGTAATGAGTGAATTAGATTATGAATTCAAGATGTGATGAATGAATTAGATTATGGATTCATATTATGGTGAATGAAATAGGTGTATGAATTCAAGATGTGATGAATGAAATAGGTGTTTCGATACATGATGTGGTGAATGAACTAGATGTATATCCAAATGCTACATCTGAACATCATTTTGTTGAAGACACTCGTACTTATACTTGTATTTTGTGTGGACAATGCATGTTGTTTTTTTTATATTCTGCTGATGATTCCTCTCCTATTATTCCCTTCAAGAGCTCACTATTTAGGCGCTAGACCTAAGTCAAATGTCGGAGGAGCTGTTTTTATTTGTCCCCATAAAACAAATAAGGCAGAAACATCGGAGTAGTAGTAGCAGCTAGGCCGCGTCGGTGCCGTGACTTGACTACAATAGTAACTAAAGTAGGGCATGCTGTAGCAACTAACGTGATTGTATTTTGTTATAATTTCGTTTTAGCTTACAATTTATTGTAGGAAATACGATAAATTATTTTTGATTAAATTGCAGAAGCATACAGTGACACAACTAAATCAGTTGAGCTAGACAGAATAGGAAATGTTGGTTATTGCGTACTATTTCCGCTGGTCAAGTGGTAATCTATAAACAATCTAAACGGGGACATGATAAATCGAAGTTGTATTACAACAGGAAGTAAGAGTGGCGTGACTGCAGACGAAGCCACGATGGCTTGGTGCAGCAGTAGAGGAAGTGTTAGTGGACACAGCCTGAGGTTTAACATTACCAATCTGTACCCTGGATTGTTCCAACTACGGGAGACGCTGTCACGTACCACTTTATCGAGCGAGGCCCTGCCAAGATTCCTTATCTCAGGCAAACTTCCATTATTACTTCTACAGGCCATCAGGTGCACCCTGCCCACATGCCGCTGCGAGTGTTTCGCCCCTGGAAAGCAAAGTCTTCGTTATTGTGGAAATTGTAACCATGGATGGGTGGCACATGGTGAGTACCTCATGTCACGACACTTACTCTATTTCTTCGATTTTGTTGTTGCATGTTTTTTCTCTCATTATATTATTAACGTTACATGTTCTTGTTGTACCCACGAGTAGATTGTTCACTGCTTTTTGTTTTCATCTGACGTTTTAGTTATTAATTTGGAAATTTTGCAGAATCAGAATCTATGGATGATGATGATGTTCTAAGCCTACTGCATTCTTCTCATTCTTAAAAGTGATACTTTGTTAAAGTGGTTTCAGCTTGTGACACCGTATAGGCACACAATTCTTAGCTACAGTCAATATTTATCTGGCAATGATATTTTAGTATTTAATGCTCGTAGCAATAAGATGTTGACAAACTCGTTATATATAGTTTGAGGGATGCAATTTTCAATTCTTAACTACACAAGTTTTGCAAGATAATCCTTTTTGATCACTTTGATTGTGCTAGATCACTATCAGCATGTGTAAGATCACTTTGAGCATATGTAAGATCACTTTGAGCATATGTAAGATCACTTTGAGCATATGTAAGATCACTTTGAGCATGTGTAAAAGATCACTTTGAGCCTGTGTAAGATCACTTTGAGCATGTAATCACTTTGAGCATGTGTAAGATCACTTTGATCATGTGTAAGATCACTTTGAGCATGCGTAAGATCACTTTGAGCATGTGCAAGATCACTTTGATCATGTGTAAGATCACTTTGAGCAAGTGTAAGATCACTTTGATCAAGTGTAAGATCACTTTGATCATGTGTAAGATCACTTTGAGCATGTGTAAGATCACTTTGAGCATGTGTAAGATCACTTTGATCATGTGTAAGATCACTTTGAGCATGTGTAAGATCACTTTGAGCATGTGTAAGATCACTTTGATCATGTGTAAGATCACTTTGAGCATGTGTAAGATCACTTTGAGCATGTGTAAGATCACTTTGATCATGTGTAAGATCACTTTGAGCATGTGTAAGATCACTTTGAGCATGTGTAAGATCACTTTGAGCATGTGTAAGATCACTTTGAGCAAGTGTAAGATCACTTTGAGCATGTGTAAGATCACTTTGAGCAAGTGTAAGATCACTTTGAGCATGTGTAAGATCACTTTGAGCATGTGTAAGATCACTTTGATCATGTGTAAGATCACTTTGAGCATGTGTAAGATCACTTTGAGCATGTGTAAGATCACTTTGATCATGTGTAAGATCACTTTGATCATGTGTAAGATCACTTTGAGCATGTGTAAGATCACTTTGAGCATGTGTAAGATCACTTTGAGCATGTGTAAGATCACTTTAAGCATGTGTAAGATCACTTTAAGCATGTGTAAGATCACTTTGATTGTGCAAGATCACTTTGAGCAAGTGTAAGATCACTTTGAGCAAGTGTAAGATCACTTTGAGCAAGTGTAAGATCACTCTGAGCATGTGTAAGATCACTTTGAGCATGTGTAAGATCACTTTGAGCATGTGTATTTTGATGTCATGGATAGACTTGGATGAGCAAATGAGCTAAAGTATTAATGACGAAAACTTGTTAATAAGTTCGTCCACCCTCTTTAATGGGAGTAATTAGGCAATGTAATCGTACCTTCTCGATAGCAACTTATGGTTGTTAATCATGGACAAAATTACAAAAAGCACGGAAAAAGATAGATTCATTCGAAATAAAATGCTGCAGAAAAATACATAATATACCTTGGATAATGAAAAAAGAGCAGTGAAAACGTATTAAAAGACTTAAACATATTTTAAAAAGAACATGCTTATATTATAAACACTATTCTATAGAAACAATTATAATAGTATGGCTACGCCAAAAGTTACAGCGGGCTGGAAAGAACAATAATAGGAGGCATGGTTCCTGGGCGACGCATCAGAGACAGGACATAAAGAAGGTTGTTTCAATACATCAAAGAGACAGTGAGCATGACGACAGAAAAAGTGGGCGATCTGGCTAGAGACAGATATTCTTTCAGATGAGCTTGAATGAATGCAAAGTTCTTCAAAGGGCATGCGACCATAGGAACTAGATAACCTTTCACCTTTCATGCCTGTGCAAAAACTCTTCTGCGTTTTGTTAATTTTAGCAACGCACCTGCCACTCTTGTCTCTTTCCGTTTTGAATTTTTCACCACATTTTTATTATCTCCCTTTTCGATCTCTCATTTGACGGACCAGACCACGGACGTTGGTGTCATCACCTGGGTGCAAAGTGTCAGCTGATTCAGTTCTGGTTTGCTAATGTCACCACCAGGTGTAATCATACAAATCCCGTCTGAGCAAATAACCAGACAAAGCATCTTGTGCTGGGTCAAGAGACAAAAAAATTTTAGTTGTAAACAGCGACACAGCTTAATTAACGTCAGTTTAAAGGCGAACGACTGTGACCAGCACACACTGAGCATCTTGTTCTCTTATACCATGGGCTGGTGTGCTGTCTTTAATTAAGTATGCACTGATGACCTTGACTCTCTGCAATACCAAGCTACGACCTTGACTCTCTGCAAAACCAAGATAGAGCTATTGGAAAGGGTACAACATGAAGCGGTATCATTTTTGAGTTCACAAACGATTCTCAGTGAAGGTCAATGCGCGACCTCCTCGATTCTCCCAACATGGCAGAGAGAATACAAGTTTGCCCAACAAGTGCCTACATTCAAATCAGTGCAGATCCGCAACATCCGCTATACTCTGAGTTGATGGGTACAAAAGGCAGCAGGTTAAAAAAGAGGAAAATCATGGATGGGGCAGACAGGCATTATTCAGCAGGCGTGTTCCTTCGAGGATATAGAGCTCAGATCTTAATGGATACGCGTACCGTCAGATTGAGGTATTCTGTTTTCTCGTCATCACACTAGACAAGAGAATGTAGACAAGAAAACCCATCGGTCGTTGAGGCAGAAGTGCAGGTCTTAATTTTGAACTATTCCGATGGGTACGAAGTTATCTACACACATGGTCTGTTAAACAGCACGTACGGAGCTCGTGGGATTTCACGGCTATTGTTGATGACAAAACTGTGAATGAAGACATTTTGTGCTTTCGCACTAAATGTAGTTTGATCATGGAAATTATGGTGGTTACAAAAGCAATGGCCCGGCTTGAGTCAGCCGTATACACATGTGTGTGTGTTTCCTCAGAGTTCAATGAGTATGCTCAGAAATATCGCGACTGGTTGTGCTCAACGGAGTCTCTGGGAAGGTCTGTTCTTAAACGTGTCTGTTTCATTTTCGTGCCAGGACACGCGGATGTTAGGTTATTAACGCTGCGACAGACTTGCGATTTTGCTGAAGTTGGGTGCGGAAAGACAAAGGACCGCTATGACATTCTGACTGTCCTCAGGCACGCTGGACGAAAAAAAAAACCGACTTAAAAAAAAAAATTACCCTGCATCTGTAGCCTTGAATAGACTTCACGAATATTATGTCGAGGTGGGAGTTGCCAGACGTGAGCGCTACGCAGGAATACAAAGAAAACTTGTTAAGCAACACAACACTAGAATCGCTACACGTTGATGCATATAATTCAGAGGAGATCTGGGCAGTTATGGGCTTGTTCGATGTTCAATGAGGATTTCTTGTCGACTAAACTATTTCACTTTTTGGGGGCCTCGGTAGCCTAGTTGGGAAAACCACCCGACTGGACTACGACGTTCGGACAACCCGTGTTCGATTCCCGCTGGGAGCAGTGTGAATTGTACTCGTGGTTAGAAAAAAAAAAAATACCCCCACGGTCGACCCAGCCGTTGGCAGAAATGGGTACCAGAGTATTACCCTGGGAAGGTGAGGAATGTCGCTTCGCATCTGAGTTTCGATGCTTGAGGCTACACTATACAGAAATATCCGAACATTTCTGGATAGGCGGCCGAGCACATATAGGTGTAAACTCGCGTGCTAAGACGCCGGTTCAAGTCTCGTACTTTACCATTACCTTTACTTTTTGACATCCTTTCATCAAACGTCCTTGAAAGATTATTTTTCTTAACTTTTATTACGGTTTGAAAACAGTTTAACCCAGTTATGTTGATTGTTACAATCTTTCATTGTATGCATTTTAATACCACTTTTAAAAAACATGATATTACTGAAAACAAACAAATCTAGTCAGATATAGTGTTACAAATACAATTAGTCTTCTTAGTCTTTCAACTACATGTAGTAGACAGGTCTTCAGTAAATCTTCCAAGCAGTCAGGCTTAGTATCATTCTTTTAAGATCGCTCCATGTCGTTCCTATCTTTTATCTGTGTCCGTCAAAGTATACTTTGGTTTCCTCTTTGTCTTCTCCCCTGAGGATTCCAAAACTGCTTGTGTACCTAAGAAGGTAGCTATTATTGGCGATGTCTTCCAAGCATGTGTACTCATGGATATAGCATAGGGTTACGAATATAACTCGGGCACCTGATCTATCGCCTCGGAAGTTTCTCCTCATAATAATATTTATTTATTATTTGTCTCTTTGTCGTGTAATACTCTCACTTGACCTTAGGGTGTATGTCTATCCATCATTTTGACATTCATATTTGTCCCCTCCCCAGGGGATTTAAAAAATAAAGGTTTGTTGTATAATACTCTCAGCTGGCTTCTGTAGCGTATGTCCTTTCCAGTGCTTTCGTCTTTGACTTATATCTTTGCCCACTGTTATTTGTCTGGTACTATCTTTCCTAGTTCTAGTTTATTGATTTTGTCCTGCCATTTCGATTTTTTAAAATTCTATGGAAGCATCCATTTAAGAGTCTGTATTTTCGTGAATATTTATTTTGTTCTCCACATTTCACTGCTATAGCAGGCATGATTTAACATTGTGATTGAAAGTACACAAATCTATCTATCTATCTATCTATCTATCTATCTATCTATCTATCTATCTATCTATCTATCTATCTATCTATCTATCTATCTATCTATCTATCTATCTATCTATCTATCTATCTATCTATCTATCTATCTATCTATCTATCTATCTATCTATCTATCTATCTATCTATCTATCTATCTATCTATCTATCTATCTATCTATCTATCTATCTATCTATCTATCTATCTATCTATCTATCTATCTATCTATCTATCTATCTATCTATCTATCTATCTATCTATCTATCTATCTATCTATCTATCTATCTATCTATCTATCTATCTATCTATCTATCTATCTATCTATCTATCTATCTATCTATCTATCTATCTATCTATCTAATCTATCTATCTAATCTATCTAATCTATCTATCTAATCTATCTATCTAATCTATCTATCTATCTTGTCTATCTATCTATCTTGTCTATCTATCTAACTGTCTATCCGTCTATCTATCCGTCTATCTATCCGTCTATCTATCCGTCTATCTATCCGTCTATCTATCCGTCTATCCGTCTATCTATCTATCCGTCTATCTATCTATCCGTCTATCTATCTATCTATCTATCTATCTATCTATCTATCTATCTATCTATCTATCTATCTATCTATCTATCTATCTATCTATCTATCTATCTATCTATCTATCTATCTATCTATCTATCTATCTATCTATCTATCTATCTATCTATCTATCTATCTATCTATCTATCTAATCTATCTATCTATCTTGTCTATCTATCTATCTTGTCTATCTATCTATCTTGTCTATCTATCTATCTGTCTATCCGTCTATCTATCCGTCTATCTATCCGTCTATCTATCCGTCTATCTATCCGTCTATCTATCCGTCTATCCGTCTATCCGTCTATCTATCTATCCGTCTATCTATCTATCCGTCTATCTATCTATCTATCTATCTATCTATCTATCTATCTATCTATCTATCTATCTATCTATCTATCTATCTATCTATCTATGTCTATCTATCTATCTATGTCTATCTATGTCTATCTATCTGTCTGTCTATTTATTTACGGGTCATCATCATTACACTCCGAACATGTATATCTGCAATATTTGTCTATCTGTCTGCTGACCTTTCGAACCGCGGCCGGCCCAAGGAGCATGAATCCAGAAAGCCTTCTCTTTTTCTAAATTTTATTTATAGCAGTCTCAATTCTGTATAAACATCTTGGTCTCATTCAGGGAGCCGATTCCTGCTGCCTTTGAAGTATACAAACACAGGACTATAGATATCATCTTAAGAATACAAAGATAGAGGACTATAAATATAATATACAGAGATACAGGACTATGAGGGTGTCCGGTTAGCGCAATCGATAGGCGGGTGGCTTACCACGGCAACAGCCGGGGTTCGTACCCTGGCGAGGACACCTGGGTTTTACTAATTCCCTAAAAATTAGTAGGAGCCGCGATAGCTCAGTGGTTAGTGAACTGGACTACTACGGACAAGGGGTAGGGTTCGATCCCAACCGACGGCTCCGGGTTCACCCAGCCTTAAATGGGTACCGGATTTTTTCTGGGAAAGTAAAAGCAGCACGGGCGTAATACCGACCACATTACCCCAAAAATCATGTGCTGAAGGTCTGTAAAATATAGGGTCACTAACACCATATTTCCCTATACGCCACTTGGCGTGACGGGGGGTACTTTACTTTTTTTTTTACAGGACTATGAGCCTTTAAATACTGACATGAATGCAATGACCCGGTTTCAGCAATAACAAGGAGCTGCATTATATCTCTTGTGGCAGTTTTCCTCGACATGAATAAACTGTTAAATTAGATAACAATGAAAGGAGACAACTCTACAGGTTCAGCTAAAATGTATATGGAGTCTATGATATTATTTCTAGTGCAGGTTCATAAGCAGAGAATCAGAATAAATGATGTGACTCAACAGCAGAGAACAAATGATATTGCTCCTTCCATGTTATATACCATCGTAATCTAGGTTGATGTTTTCTGATCATGCAGGTTTCATTTGTTGTCCTATAGCCATGATAAGATTAAGATCAACGCCATGATGGGAGAGAGTAAGACACGTGTGTCCTGATTTATCTTTAGATCGGTGCCATGGCTGGACACACTCTATCAGCTACATGCTTAATCTTAGTTTGACGTTGGATTTTTCATTTTTCGTAGCCCACTTGAGCGTTGAGTATGTGGGTTGAGCGCACCCTGCAGCCCTGACATAAAATACCACAGGTTCAACACCCTAAGACGTGTTCCCTAAGATTATGTTCATTGAACTGTCGCAGAAGACAAATATATGACACATAAAGCTTCATTGATCGGGTGTGTAATTATATTTATGTTAATAGAAACCTTTTGTGTTGCATGTTTTTGATATACCGTTTCTTATAATTCCCAGTCCGTTTTGCACTGTGCAGTCCAGTTCATCTATTTCAGAACGCAGATATTTGAGAATAAGTAAAGTAAAGAGCCCCCGTCACACCAAGTGTCGTATAGGGAATAGGGTGTTAGTGACCATACATTTTACAGATCTTCAGCACATGATTTTTGGTGTAATGTGGTCGGTATTACGTCCGTGCCGCTTTACTTTCCCAGAAAAAAAATCCGGTACCCATTTAAGGCTGGATGAACCCGGGAGCCGTCGGTTGGGATCGAACACTACCCCTTGTCCTTTGTAGTCCAGTTCACTAACCACTGAGCTATCGCGGCTCCCCAGATATTGGAGAATGCTTCTCCACATTTGGTTCTCCTTGATCTTTATGCAAAGCAGCAGTTATTTGCAGTCAGTTATCTTCCTTAGGAAAGTAAATCTTACCTGACTTCTCCTACCCGGGTCTGCATTATTTTCTATTTTCTCGTCTCCTGTGAATTGTCTGCCAGTGCTATCATATTCCTCCAGCACTTATTTTTTTTTTTGGGGGGGAGGATTTAAACTGGGCTTTCTACCGAACCATAACTTTATTCCAACATGCTGTTTGCGCACGTCCTTGGGTAATATTATATTATTTGCATGGAAGATATTTCTAGAAATCGAATCCCTCCTTTCAGACATTTCATTTTAAAAACACTTGTCATGTTTTGTCATGAAGAATCTGAATAAAATACAACCGTCTGTTTCACATGTGCATGCCTTCTCTCTTAAACCATTTCCCATTTTATAAACTTTGCATACTATTCAATTGCTCACAAACCCAGGTTGGCATGCTCTTTAACCGCACAATATAGCTTCGTTCTTCTGTCTATCTGTCTGAAATTATCAAGCACGAAACATTGTTTTGACTGTGTATTTCTCCTGAGATATCATGTGCCCCATTTCGTTTTATTTTTACCTGAGTGTGACGTGACTTTGGCATCTGTTTATACAAGTCTTGCATTTCAACACATCCACTTGTCAGTAAACGGGGAGAGGCAGCGATTATTTAAGTCTGCTTCTTTGTGTTTGAGGCCCGCCGGAAGTTGAAGAAATCCGCTCATCGGAGCAGACTCCTGCATTACGTAAAAAATGTAGATAAAATGGCGCCTAAATGTTTCCGGAAATATAAATTACGTTTCAGTGTGTTGGGAAACGAGAGCTGTTTAAAAGGGGGATAACTGCAGGTGATACAGTTAGCATGGTTGTTAATGAAATGATTGCTTGGTCTCTGTCCAGGATGACAATTTTCATCTCATAATGTTGTTCATTTAGCAGAAAACACGCCGCTAATTAATAAATAAACCATAGTAGAAAGCTTAAATGCGATTTTTGGGCCTTGTTAAAAGACACAACATCCTACTAAAAGCAATCCTGGAGGGGAAATTACAAGGTAAAAGAGGCAGAGCAGACCAAGTATAACATGGACGAGTAACATCAACAGGTGGACAAATCAGCCTATGACAACCTGCACCATCAAAGACAGAGCAGAATGGCGCTCCATGGTAGCCAACCTTCGTTGCGGAGACAGCACTCAATGAAGATGATGAGTAGAAAGCTACACGAGTAACTGGGAAAATAAATGACTGAATGGACTGATTTCGTGTTTCGATCGATACCACAATATGAACTGTGGTGTCAAGACTTATAAAGTATAAGTAATACGATACTTGATCGATTCTTTTACTTTGTAAGAGGATGAGTGCGGGCTTTTTCGGTTCTAGTCCTATCCTAGGTGATCTCACAAGGAAGGAAGGAATTGATAATAATGTATTGTTGACATTTGGACGTCTATAACGACTCAAAAATGTAAAGTACTGGGAAAAGTTCTTCATAAAAGAATAAAACATGCGCTTTAAGCTGATGTTGGTGATCGATTGTTTTGATAGAGCTACTGTCAGCGGTTGTTGGTGTAGCGTGTCCATGTGTCTCTTGCTGTCAACTTTGACTGCTGTCTTCTGTGGCCGGGATAAAGCAAGTTTCATAGCGTCTGCTGAAACACGGGTAAATATTCTCCTGCCAAGGAGACTAATTTTGTCTTGTGCCCACGCCTCCATCGAACCATCTTGGAGGCGATTTAACATTTTTAAAAACTATCTATCTTTACGACACATAGTACCATTGCTGGTGTATGTCGGGGGGCAACGATAGAACCAGAGGGATAAAGGCCGCTTGGTCAAGCAGTCGCCACGACGTGTGCGACTCAGGATTTTCTATTGGAGTTAATTTTTACAATATTTTAACTCATTTCTTTCAGTTTTCATGTTTCATAGTGCAGTGAACGTTCTTTGTATCCTTAATTTGATATCATTCTATGATTTTCCTCCTTTGTTATACAGCAATGTCTTACTCGCTACCGAACGTGATATTTCCTCATTAATGCAAAAACCAATGAAAATATTGCAAGGAAATATGCACTGAGTATGTTCATTGTGTTAGAAATGAAATGCGTCTGCAGTGTTTATTTTGACTATAAATGTTCTGTCACGTCTGCCTGACGCGCCTCTCTTGGTGATCTCTGTCGTTTAGCTGAGGACGTCTACACAAAAAAAGGCTGTTGCTCGTGAGAGTTGGTGCACGGTAGCTGTGAGCTCACACGTGATAGTTGGAACATGTGCGAATGTTTAGTTCTAAAACCATTTTAAAAACGTCGGGTATGGTAGCGTGTGTCATATTGTATAGCTTGCTACATAGCAGTAGTTGTAGCTGTAGTAGTAGTTGTTGTAGCTTCATTCGTCAGTCAACATTGACTATGGGTTTTCCAGCGCCCTAGAAATGTTTCTTTTTTTTCGCCGTGTATTCTTTTTTTCTATAAATCTGTCTGCTTCTTGCTTGAGTTGGAGCTTTAGAGTGTGCTTCCAAAGATTGCGGTCTGTAGCTATTTCTTGCCAGGCTGCGGGATTTATGTTCTAGTCTGTATGTCAGGTTTACACACGTCTACAAATCGAAGTTCTTGGCGGCCCTAGTTCTTTGCCATCTGCTGGTTGTCCATAGAGTATATCTGTTGGTATACGGACATCTTTCATATGGTCTACGTGACCGAGCCAGCGTAGCCTACGTTGTTTGAGCAGCGTTCGGGAGGCCTGTGCGAGTGATGATCTTCACGTTTGTCACAAAATCTTGTCAGGTGATACCAAGAATACGGCGCAGACATCGCATAGGAAATGTATTTAGCCTTCTCTCAAGCTTTGCATCAATTGTTCGTGATTCGCTGCCATATAGGATGCTACTAATTATGCAGGCATTGTAAACTGCAGCCTTTATTTTAATTATCAGTTGGCTGGTTTACCACGTTAATACACAATATTACGCAGCTTTGAGAGGCCAGTCACCAACACTGTCTGATTATTGCAAAGTCTTTTGATCACATGCTTTTTCGTCATATCTCTAATTTTAGTTTTTCTTGTGACCTCTTGACAAGCATTGTAATTTTTCTTCCGTATTTTATGTTTCTGTGAAAGGAGTGCTATACCATATTTAATGGGGGTTTCTCCCCCCCCCCCCTCTCTCTGTGTCGAGGTAGCTTCATCATTCGTATACTGGCTTTTCTTGCGGGTTCTTGAATAATCAGCTTGTGTTTTTGCAAGTTATCTTTAATATCATCCCCCATACTTTTCATGGTCTTTCTCGTGGTCTATATTCGCTTATTACTTTTGTGTATGTCTTGAATGCTAAGGCATTTTCAGGCATTCGTTGGGGGTGGTCAAACTATTTATATTGTTGTTTATATAGTCCAAGATTGGCCCAAAACCCACACTTCTGCCAAGATGGCAACGTTAAGTTGCCACCATTTTCGTGGGCGTGTGCGTGTATAATTTTTTTTTGCCTAGTTTCGATGTGAAATGAATTAATATGTGATTCCATCAGATGTGTTTTTAGAACTTAAAATTTAGAAGAGAAAAATGGCGCTTTGGCTAGCAAATTGGAAGATTGTATCCTGTGCATTTTCTTAACCCGCTCTAGAGAAATGGTATTGTTCTGTATTGTTTCCATAATTAAATCTACGGCTGCCAGGAAGAGAAATGGAGTTAACAGGCATCTCTTATATACTTCTTATATATTTCAAATGTCTTTTGTAAACTGTCCTTAATGTACTATATTTAATTCAGTTACATATTATTCTACCAGATTGTGGTAGTTAGAGGGTTAACACAGTGTACTAAGAGCGTGGAAGTTATTAGAGTTAACAAGAAGAATTGAGAAGTAATTAAGTCACTCAGCCACGCGCAGTAGAATTTAATGCGAAGGTCATCCCGTGAATGGTTTGATCGTATGGTCACATGATCAAACTCGTTGAGGTAGGCAAGAGTCCTGAATTTAATCATTTCTTATTTGTACTGCGAACATACATGAGAGTTTAGACCAGGAATGCGCGCCAATGAGATGGATACCATCTGGAGAGAAATAGATGATCACCAGAAATAGTGAGAAATAGATGATCACCAGAAATAGTGAGAAATACATAATCACCAGATATAGTGAGAAATACATGATCACCAGAAATAGTGAGAAATACATGATCACCAGATATAGTGAGAAATACATGATCACCAGATATAGTGAGAAATACATGATCACCAGAAATAGTGAGAAATACATGATCACCAGAAATAGTGAGAAATAGATTGCTAGAAAGGAAATAAGAAGGATCAGACGAAGAGTTAAAACATGATAACCAGATATAGATTGACGTAAAATAAATGGTCCACCCTGGACAGTTTTAAAGGATGTAGAAGCTCTGGTAGAGATACTCGTTACATGCAACTGGATAATAGTTGTAGATTAGATATGTTCACTCTGGAGTGTGTGTGTGTTGTTGAGTTGTACTTGCACATTCTTGAAGTGTTGAATTCTGGTGTTTATCTTATACCATTGAACTTGTTTGAGTGTTGGCGGCTAGTTTTGTGCCAGACTCTAGAAACAGACAATGGTGTCTTTGCATTCATTTTATCCCTATCAGGCAGCACTCTCTACAGTATTACTTTTATCAGGCTATTATGGATTCCTTAATGGCTCAGCATCTTCCATAGCATTCGTCTGTCAAATTGATCGAATGACTTCTCACAATCCACAAATCCGATATAAAGTGAGGACTGTAGTATATTTATTCATTACTTGAACTAGTACGCACAATGTGGTATAGTCAGGTGAGTACATTATCCATTTTCTTGTTCTTTTTTCTCAAAAGTTTATTAATTATAATTTTTTCCCCTTCATTATTACTCTGTAATTAGTGCGTTCCTTTAAATTTCATTTCTTCGGTATTTTAATGATATAACCATTTTTCCCCGATCTTTGTACACTCCTATATTTCTTCTTTCTTCTCATTCCTATATTTTATCAAGTATTTTATGAAACATTCTAAGGTGGGCTAAATATCTGCTTTGAAAGCTTCTAAAGGAATTCCACCTGGCCTTGCAGTGTTGCCATCTTTTTAAAAGCATAATGGCTTTCATTATTTCCTTTTTGCTTTGCTTCTCACAGTTAACTTGAAACTCTTCTTCCGCTGGCCAGATTTCTGGAGGATCTTGTGGGTCTGGTCTATTCAAGTTGTTCAAAGTGCTCTTTTCTTTCCTTCTGTTATAGTGCTGAACAGATTGCCTTTTTCATCCTTGATAGATGCACTGGGCTCTGCATTTTTCGATTAATTTATTCGCGCTGTTGCACAGCTTTTTCATATTTCCTTTTGATTGCCGGCACCTCTGCTTCTTTAGTTAATTAATCTATACATTTACTTCTGTCCTTTTCTTTCCATCTTCTCACTTTGTTCGTCTCTGTGTGTTTCCTATGTATTAGCTTTATTACTTCTAATTTTATTTATTTGGTTTTTTTTGTTCCTTCATTGTTTGTTGGCCTTCATTGTCTCTAGTGTCCTTGCCTTATGCTGGTGTTTCTCACAGTTTTTTTTCACAGTCTGTTTTTTGTTAAAGTACATTAACATATTATCTACATCAGGACCTGGTATTCATTTTCAGTTTCCATTAATTTTTGCTGACAGAAAGTGATGATCGGCTGCTACATCTGCTCTCGCTGTGTAAGAAGTATCTAAAATTACAAATTATTAATGTGTGATCAGTCAGATTTTCTGTTGACTCTCATATACCGTTACATATTATTATATGTTTACACATTGTTCCCCCTTAAGCCGTTTGATTAGAGGCACACAAGGTCAAGAATATTTCGTCATTCGAATATATCTTATCATTATCTTTTCATGGTTGATCTCAAGCCCAATTTTGTTGGCTATTGATGAAAGTTCATTTGTATTTTCCTGCATCGTTTTTATCTGGCTGCTGATGAGAACTATGCCATCAGCAAAGTCGAGGTCCTCCAAATGGTCTCCTTGTATCCATTCGATGCCTTTATTACCAGTGCAGCATTTCTTCATTATGAAGTCCATAACAATTCCAAATAACAAGGGCGATAAAACACATCCTTGTTTAACCCCAGTTTCTTTTGGGAAATATTCGCTCAGTCCTTCCTCTGTTCGAACTGCACATGTGTAACCATCATACATGTCTTTAATAATATTTATGATTTTTTATGGTAAGCCATATTGCTTCAGAATTTTCCACAAAGAATCCCGATGAATACTGTCAAATGTTTCAAACTACGACAAAAAAAAAACCATTTACTTGAATAACCTGATCTGCTATTTCTTCTCTAACTTCTGGCGACTTTGTTATATTTTAAAGGACAAGAGGTAGGGTTCGATCCCAACCGATGGCTTTCGGTTCACCCAGCCTTTAATGGATATCGAATTTTTTTTTTTTTTCTGGGAAAGTAAAGCGGCACGGGCGTAATACCGACCACATTACCCCAAAAATCATGTGCCGAAGGTCTGTAAAATGTATGGTCACTAAAACCATATTCCCTATACGTCACTTGGCGTGACGGGGGTACTTTACTTTACGTTTTTGTTTTTTTTGTTACATTTTAAAAACGCCTTTAAACCCTATTTTGGATCATAGCCCCTGCACAATGTTTTCTAATCATCCTCATTATTGGGCATATTCTATACTGCTCTCATGTCTTGGACAGTGTTCTTAAAGATTTACAGCCATGACTTTCTCTTGTTGCATTCCTGGGCTTTCCTTGCTTTCTCTTCCCCTGTGGGTTCCATGACAGTGCTCGTCTTGCTATTCTAATGTCAGATGTATCCAATCCATTTTTTTGTACATAATCTGTTGCTCTATTGGCACTTGTTTAGTGTTTTTATCACAGTTATCTTGACTTCTGATCATATCATCGGATTCGCAGAATTTTTATAATACAGCTGTTTACAGTTGTTCTTATATACTCTATATACATATATGTGGGACGAAGAGATAGGAGGAAGCAAAGAGAAAAGATACCAGACAGCTTAAGAGAATGGCTTGGCAGAAGGTCAACACTAGAAATAATAAATGACTGTCGAGATCGAAAATTGGGGAGAGACATGATCACCTTCGCTAGCAGGCATGGTACTTGATGATGATACATGTATGTGTTCTGTATGTTTGACAATTATTATTTATACAGCATCTTTACTACACCTTTTTGTTCTTGTTCTTCTTCCTTTGCCCGAAGAGTTCTCTTCACAGTCCACCTTCTAGAAGCTCTAGATGGACACGATACGTTGTTGCTGTTGATTATAGCAAGTAATCTGCAATTTATGCCTTTCGGAATCCTAGTTTGGTTTTGCATTAACCTGTTGCCTTTCCTTTCTATCTCTGTTCGCATAGGCAGATTGGTTAGCTTCCTGGCCCGCCACGATAAGGTGAATTAGATTCTTGATCAATCGTGGTTCACTGACTCGAATGCAATCAGTCACTGCTTCCAAGCCAGGATCTGTTGAGCGTCTAAAGTTGCGTTATTTCCTGATCTGTTGAGCTTTATAACTTCATGGGAGGAAAAAAAGAAGAAAAAAGTACGGGTATTCGACAGAGCCATGCAGTTCGTTGTGGGATTTGTTTGTTCTGTGGATTTTACTTCTTTCTCTCTGGAAGGTCTCCATTCTCCTCTTTTATTGTTATATTCTTGCGTGTTAACTTTGATTGTTGTGGAATACGTGTTCGTACTTTTGTAGCAATGTTCTGTTTGTTCATGGTTGCTCTTTTGTAGCTGAGTGCTGATTATTGGTGATTGTACTTTTGTAGCGGAGTGCTGATTATTGGTGATTGCACTTTTGTAGCGGAGTGCTGATTATTGGTGATTGCACTTTTGTAGCGGGGTACTGGTTGTTCATGGTTGCACTTTTTTTTAGCGGGTGCTGATTGTTCGTGATCGAATTTTTGTTGCATGTTGCTATTTTCTCATGATCGTACTAAATTCAAATCAGTTCATTTGTTTGTCCCCCCCCCCCTTTGAAAGTAATACCCTCCTTACCCATCTTTTTACTTGTATCTCTTCTGCTTTACTTCACATACATTATTCTATTTTGTTTATTTTAAATCTTAGTTGTTTTTGTACACGCTTGACGTTCATTAGAAATACAAGAACAGATTATTGTACATTACTCTTTGGTACGTGTATGCTTTTCAGTTTTAAAATAAATCTTAACATCTTCTGACCTCCCGATGTAATACTCCCTTTTTAATTTGTTCTTTCCATCTCGTATCCCTGTTATAATACTCGTTCAATCTCTTCGCTTCAACAATGTCGTTATGAAGTTCTCCAGCCTGATTTATTATTCCAAGATTACTTACACCCAGTTATTGCTGATCAGATTTTGGCTCTCAAGTTGGACTTATGTTACATTCAGCATTCACCATATTATTATCACTCGCGGTAGATGGTGTAAAATATTGGTTCTTGCTTATATCATCAAGTTTTCGCTCGAGAGACCAGATAAAGCATGCGTGTGTTGTTTCGTTCATGTAAACGTGTTTTGTGATTTTTTTTCCATTTTGGGGTTCAAGTTTCATTTTTCTGCTGGCGGAACAGTTGCAGTTCTCTTTTCCACCTTCATCTTATCTCATATACCACGTTTTATTCATTCGCTTTCTGATTCCTTAATCTTTTGCGATTCTTCTTTCTCTCGGCAGCTGTTTGGCAATGAAAGAAAAGGGAATAAATAGATATACAATTAGACTAACTCTTTCCCTGAAGATATTCGTTGATATATCACCCCGGAAGCTTCCCTCTATAATAATATTCATTTATTATTTTATCTCCGATTTGACTAACCATTGAATTGGCGACATTACTTAGCAATAAGCAATTTGAAGAATTTTGAGAGTAACAACATAAAGAAAAGATGCAGACCTCGACAACATGAAGACAAAATGGCAAAGATTAAAGACATTTTTTAAAATCGCATCAAATAAAGTATATATATATTTAGCATACACAAATTTGACACTAATACCAATTTCTCCATGCGCCAATGACCATGTTTTATTTCCTTAAAAAATAGTAATCTTACTGTTGAGCTAAATGTGGGAACATTTAATAAAATATGCTTGTTCTGTTCAAGGTGTTACATTCCACTTAAGTGAGAAAACATTCATCATCATCAAGTACCGGGCCTGCTGGCGAAGGTGATCATGTCTCTCCACAACTTTTGATCTTGACAGTTATTTATTATTTCTGTTGTTGACCTTCTGCCAAACCATTTTTTAAAACTGTCTGGTATCTTTTCTCATTGCTTCTTTCTATCTCTCCGTCCCTCAATTTTTCCAGTTGTTACAATATATCCGAAATGTTCCCTTCTCATTACGTGACCAAAAATGATGATTGTTTTTTCCTAATATTGGAAATTAGCTCTTTTTTTGCTTTGGCTTTTTTCAGAACATTTTCATCACTTTTCTTAGCTGTCAATTGTATTCTCAACATTCTTCTGTAAAACCATATTTCTATGCCTCCTGTAATTTTCTTCTCCGTTGTCCTATTATCCATGATTCACATTCATATTTTAAGATTGGCTCTACATAACATTTAAGACATAATATTTTTTTTTTTTGTTTCCATTGTCAAAATGGATTGCACACCATCTTTCTCATTTTTTGGAAAGTTGCTTTTGTCTGAGCCATTCTGCATCTCCCCTATGTTGTATATCTACCATTTGAGGTTACTATTTTTCCGAATATTTAAACTAATTTGCCTGTTTTAATATTGTTCCAATTGTCTTTATTGCGCTTCGAGGTGATGCATTTTCCTCTGTTGCTACCATTACTTCTGCCTTTTTGCTATTACGGAGAAAACATTACCACAAGAATTACAAATATTTATCTCTATAAAAGAGCAGAAGACAATTCTTATTTCCGGTGGCTGAAAATGGATACCCAGATGCTTTTTTGTTTTCCAGCTTTGGAATGTTGGGAATTGTTCCAACATTTTTGAAACCGTGACAATTTCGGACTGTCTACAAAGTTGTGAGTAAATGAAAAGGTAGTAATGGATAAAGTAAAGGAAATGAAGGTTGTTGGGGGGAAGGATGTCAAGAATGTTCGACACAAAGAAAGGACTCGTCCACATCGTTTCAGGCTGGGCCCATGTAGAGAAGAAAACATACAGGAATATCTAAGGCAGATGGGAGCTACACAGGATGAATTACACACAAGAATGAGTCATTTTGTCACATTTGCTCACAGAAACTAATAAACAATTACGCTTGAGATGGTGTCAGGAATACACAAATTTGTCATGTAAGATGTGTTTGTTCAGATGAACTTATCCTACGTCACTAAATATCTGGAATAGTCTATGTAACGTTTGTGTACAAGCGACCGAAACATACCTGGAAATTGCATCTTTTGGGAGGCATGTCTCACCGCTGTGTGTTTTCGCATGAATTCTCTTGAAATAAATATACATCGACATACTAGAAGCACAAATTCTTCCACTTATTCAGATCATATACACCGATGGGTACAAATTTCAATACGACAATCACCGGAAGTATTAGCTCATACCACCAAGGAGAAGGAAGTGGCAGTACTGAAGCGTCTCGGCAACAGCACCGACCTGCACGCAATCAACAATGCTTGGGTCATTTTAAAATAGTGCACACAGGTGTCGAAAGATCAAAGACGATATGTGAAAAATGCTGGGATAGACGTGGCTAATAATTACCGCAAACACTTGTGGGGAATACCGGTCAATGTGGCGGATAGGCAGCAGGAACTTTTAAAGGCTGTGTCCGAAAAGTGTTCCTTGTTGCAGTTTCCTCATATTCCTAGTCCGGCTTGTTGCAGGAGCTACTGAGTTAAGGTCTCTGTGCACACCATGAGCCGTGTTTCATCCGGATTGTGTTTCGATATTCTGATTGCTTACGATGAGTGATGATATAGTATGACGGGGAAGAGATTGATGTGTTCACTTTCTGAGCGGTTTCGCTTTATGTGTTTTGGTGTGTGCTGAGACTGCTATGATGGGAACTGCAACTACCGTTCTTTGTTTGGGAGATGAGATTATTAATTCGGATGATTCCACTGGCACGGGTGGTTGAGCAACTATGGATTTTAATTCTTTTGCAGTGATACCAGGGCCTTCCATAACCTTAACCTTAACCTGTACCTGTGGTGAGTATGCCTCGTCACATGCAGTCTAGCCTTGCCGGAGAAGGCAACATTGTATTAAACCATTGTTAGTAGATCATCATCTAGTACCATGTCTGCTGGCGTAGGTGATCATGTCTCTCCACAACTTTCGACATCGACAGTTATTTACTATTTCTGTTGTTGATCTTCTGTCAAGCCATTCTCTTAAGCTGTCTGGTATCTTTTCTCCTTGCTTTCCTCTATCTCTTTGTCCCTCAACTTTCCTAGTTTGTATTGTTATTAGATAGGTGAGATATAATGTTATAAATATATGTATATACCAATATTAAGGATTCTAGTGGCGTTAGTGTTCACAAATTCTTGGTAATGTTGTCAATATCACGCCAGTCCGCCCTATTTCCCTAGAGAATAATATATGTATATCATGAATACGTACAGCTAGACATATACAAACACATGGAACATATATGATTAGAACATTGCTAACATTTCTCAAAATGAATTGACTTTGTCTCTTGTATATTCTTTTCTGGTTGCAATTGAATAAAGCTGTACCTCGCTATCATCTCGACAAAAACGATTTGTTCTCACATAAACACCGTATAAAGAAACACATACAAACATGCACACAATCTGAATGTGACTCAATCTTGGTAACGTAACTCTGCCTTCAGGATGTGTTGAGAAAGTAAAACATTGCAATTTGTAGCTTCCTCAATATGGGCCACATAAAAATAACACTGATGGCTCTTGGGACTGCTAATTCAGTAGCTTCCCGCAGTGATCAAATTGTCCTCTGAAGTTTATGAAAATAAAGATGAACATAACGCATTTGGGCATCAGGTTAATATGGTTTGGGGCTCTGGTCACGGTAATTGTGGATTCCAAATGTTAAGTGCTTATTAATTGGTAATAGTTGGTTCTGAGAAGTGCTCATGAAATGTAAACAATTATACGCGAATACAGGTTTCCTGTAAAAGCTGGGCGACTACTTGTTATAGGTCAGTCCACTGATTGAGGAGTGTACTACAAATGTAGCTGACATTATGTAGTTTGGGCCGTGGAAAACGCCACTGCTCATAAAGATTATCTGAACAAATTCTGCACAATATGCTCACCCCCACTCGTCACCATTTACTTTTTGTAACGACACATCGTATTCATCTCGTATACTCAGCAGGGAATCTCGGCTTGAGACGTCAATTATTCGTAGACGGAAATAAAATACGAATACTTCCGAAGACAGTGTTAACTGCCTGCGCGGCGAGGAACCACTGTGCACACAGCTGTCAGGGGGAAAAAAACAGATTAGCACGCAAAATTCACTTCGTAGAGGTGAAAGCTGGCGAACGCGAAAAAAAAACAACGTTCAATATATAATAAAAGTTGCATGTATATTTTGTCTTCCTAGGAATACAGACGAGCAAATCGACTTCAATATCCGTGACAAACAACTGTGAACTAACTCAAGTTAGTTATAACAAACGCGAATTCCCTCCCCCCTTCTCCCTTCCCACGATTCTATAAATTTATATTACTGTTTTTAAAAACATACTGAATGTATAAATTGAGAATGCATCGATACATGAGGTAGCTTGCCTGACTCTCCTTTATATCATAGATATAAGTTCTCTGCTGCCTGCTCCTAGTATGAGTTAAAGTCTGCATCATCAATATCTTTCAGGTATTCTATCAGTTTATCATGTGCTCTGTCAAAAGCCTGGTATGCAATCTATGAAGAACACATATGGTCTGTTGTTTACTTGTCCCGTTGTTTTCTTAAATCCAAATTATCGTTCTTCAAACTCCATTTTTATTTTATTTTGGAAGCTATAAGCGAACAGATCACGATGAAATGCTCTGGAACTGATGCTCATTTGATCAATGCAATCATTGTTATTACAAAAAATATAATAAAACAAATACATTTAAACAAAAGCTAATTACAGTGGGACATAACATGGCACTAATTGGGGAGCGCAAAAAGCCTAATTGTCGGATTATCTACGTTTTGTTTAGCCCATTCTAGCCCTGGGGTGTATAGAGACAAAATTGTTTCGTTGTGGGAAATCTCCTGTAGCTTTTAAATTGCACAAGATCATGTCACCCTCTCCACCGTTTCTCAATTTAATTCCCAATCGGCCCTTTCATGTTCCTGCTTGCGTTTCAAACCAGGAACTGATGAACAGAACATTGGCTGAGTTTACGTGCGAATTTTTGCATTCACATCCACAGTGGAGCCACCATAAGTTGGCATTACCTTCGTCGCAACGAATCTTCATTTTTGGTGTCTGTTCTCGGCTAAGTTTATCAAGTTTCCGGAGGGTCTTTCTGCTCTGGTCAACTGGTGTCCGTTTCCAGCAGTGATGTTTCCTCCCTTGTTCAGGACATAACAGAGACGTAGAAAGTTAATTAAGAATTATTGTTGAAGGGCAAGGGGCGAACACGAGCAATCATGTAACACGACCCACCCTGGTGGCGCCCCTGTCAGAACAATGATGGCCATTCTAATTAGGTCACATGATGCACGTGACAGTTATTAGCTCAGTGGGAGATTCCCTCTCAGCCTGTTTTTTTCGTGCTTGTAATTTTTCTGGTATAACCCTAAACAATTATGCCGCCATCATGCACGAAGTTGGCTGCAATATCTCAATTCTGTGATCAAATGTCCAGTTTTATATCTCAATTGACTTTTTTAAAAGTAAATTTTCCCACCCTTTTAATATTCATTATATCCTATTTTCGTTAAAGTGTTTATAATTCTTTTTATAAAAATAGAGTTCATTTATTTAACATATGATTGTTGTTGAAAACGAATTCTCGACCATCACAAAAGAATAAATGATGTTTTTCCTCAATATCCTTGCAACTTTTTACAAGTATCCAGAGACTTCAGTGCATATCTGTCAGATTAGACTGCTTCCGGGGCACAATTTGAACAGGAAATCTATTTATATATTTCACACTTTAACTCTTTCAGTACGGAAGGTTGTTATCAATGCGACGGAAGAGATTTCAGAGACAAAATCTTTCATAATTTTAGATGTCGATGTACATATTCATATTTATCTAATAAATAACATATTATATATGAATATTTAGATAATTGAACAAGGAATTAGATTTCACCAATAATAAGATGACACAAGACATGTACAAAGAAAACTGTTTGATGGCGGTTACACTAATTAAATTGAGAGTGACGCACTGTGCGGCTGAACGTACATGACCGAAATGGACATGACGTACAGTGCGTCGAAACGTACGAAAAGAGTTAAATCACTCGTGTTCTGGATATGTTTACGATTACCCTCAACGGAGTGATCAAACCTGAAATAACCAACATTTAAAGTATTTCAATTCCTAAATAGTTGATTGTACTATTATGTTACAAAAATTAATTACTTTTCCGTGCAATACGAAATTAATGTTATTTGTATTTAATTTCATTTATTAATGTTTGTTCCATTCATTTCCACTGTGATTGCTCAATGACTACCCTTATAAAGATTTTGATTTGACATAGATCCTCAGTGTACCAGTTTACAGCAGCTGTAATATTTGGTTGATCATTTTTTAAGACCCAGCCATATGTCTTTAGCATGGCATAAATATATAATATGTGTTGTAATGTATTTAACTATTTTTTATGATGCAATTTTATGTTTATTTTGTTCTTGTTTTTAATTATTCATTAGATCATGCACTTCCTCAAAAGTAATTACTGGATGTTGTTTGACGTGGAGTAATTTATCAACATTTCAATGCAATCAAAGGAAGTTTAAGTAAAGTCAATATTTATTTAAATACCGTAGCTCTACACGGGTGTGCTATACAAAATATTCAATTTAACCTTAAACAAATGTCTGTGGTAGATCTTGCCGGAAATATGAATTACTAACAACGATCGACAATCCAACACGTTGGAATGTGTCAGAATAGTGGAAGACTTATATGTTGCACAAACAGTATGATTGGTGTGCTTCGTGCTACACTATCTCCCAATGACTATTTCATCCACTCATTCTGGCTGACTTTCTACTCCTAATGTTTGTTTCCGGAACATCTTCCCATTTCCGTATATTAGCCAATTCTCTAGCCCAGGTAGAGCGGTGGCATCGATTGTAAGACAAGCGGAAGATTCTTGACATGATGTGGACACTTAAGCTCCGTTTACCTTTCACAAATCTCACACTTGATTGCCTAGTAACTGTCTCACGGTTTTCTTACTGTAACTTTCAAACGTTTTCTACCAGGTTGTGGCTTGGGGTTGTTTTCGGTTTCATAACTTCTCGGCACAAGCAGAAAGTGTTTAGATGGTTCGGAACTGAGTAGCTCTTGATATTTGTCCTAAATAGAAAACTAAATCATTGATTACACGTCTAAAATAGACAACCAAATCATTGATTACACGTCTAAAATAGAAAACTAAATCATTGATTATACGTCTAAAATAGAAAACCAAATCATTGATTACACGTCTAAATTAGAAAACTAAATCGTTGATTACACGTCTAAAATAAAAAACTAAATCGTTGATTACACGTCTAAAATAAAAAACTAAATCGTTGATTACACGTCTAAAATAGAAAATTAAATGATTGATTACACGTCTAAAATAGAAAACTAAATCATTGATTACACGTCTAAAATAGAAAACTAAATCATTGATTATACGCCTAAAATAGAAAACCAAATCATTGATTACACGTCTAAAATAGAAAACTAAATCATTGTTTACACGTCTAAAATAGCAAACTAAATCATTGATTACACGTCTAAAATAGCAAACTAAATAATTGATTATACACTGTACTATAAAATAGAAAACTAAACCGTCGATTATGTGTCTAGAACAGAAAGCTAAATCGTTGTTTACACGTCTAAAATAACTGTTGGTTAAAAAAAAGTAATAGCCTTCCTGTACAGAACGTTGCTATTACCCCAGCATTTTTGGCTTTGTGATTGTCTAGGCATTATACGTTGGTGGTTTGCCATTGCCCTTTGACGGTAGGCGCGGTCCTGAGGACGGTAATCCCACGTGCCGCGATTTCTTTAAAAACCTTTCTTAGTGGACGCATATGATGATCTATCAACCAACAAATACTGGAATCGTCAGTCGCTGGATGTTTTGGGACATGCTGAGGTGATCTGATCACCTAGTTTTGGGACATGCTGAGGTGATCTGATCACCTAGTTTTGGGACATGCTGAGGTGATCTGATCACCTAGTTTTGGGACATGCTGAGGTGATCTGATCACCTAGTTTTGGGACATGCTGAGGAGATCTGATCACCTAGTTTTGGGACATGCTGAGGTGATCTGATCACCTAGTTTTGGGACATGCTGAGGTGATCTGATCACCTAGTTTTGGGACATGCTGAGGAGATCTGATCACCTAGTTTTGGGACATGCTGAGGTGATCTGATCACCTAGTTTTGGGACATGCTGAGGTGATCTGATCACCTAGTTTTGGGACATGCTGAGGAGATCTGATCACCTAGTTTTGGAACATGCTGAGGTGATCTGATCACCTAGTTTTGGGACATGCTGAGGAGATCTGATCACCTACGGACTTGTTCAGAGTGCAATGACAGTAACCCACAAATAACTCAATTGAAAGGGAATTTATAATTCTGAGAATGAGGTGATGCCGAAAGATCTTAGACATCTCATACAGAGACCACATTGTTTGGGACAGTTCTTACAAATCATTACCGATATACATAGGCACTGACGACGTGCTTATACTAGGTTAATTAAAGCAGTTGTGATTGGTATAGGCACAGATTTAAAGGTCTTTCCTTGACCATCTTACACGTAACCGTGAGGGGAGGAGGGGGGGAGACAGATGAGGTATTAAAATGAAGATGATCGACTGATGGCATCAAAGACTGAGCGTGGAAAACATGCGTAATATGAGGATGTCAATGGGAGAACATGGAGAACATGGTCATGATATCAATGGGAGAACAGGGATAACACTGACATGAATGACAGACAAGGGAGAAAGCAATTACGATTATATCAATAGGAGAATACTGCTGAATACGGTCATGATATCAATTGGATAACAGGGAGAAAACGGGTATGATATAAATGGGAGAAAAGGGAAAACACCACTATGATGAAATCAATGGGAGAACAGGGGCAACACGATTATGATGATATCAAAGAATGAACACGGAAAACATGAGCATATATTTCACAATATGACACACACACAACAGGAACGTGGAAGAAGTATGTTTCACTGGCAGTCACTTCTGATGCACCCAAGAGAACTAAGGAACGATGCAGGCAGTTGCAGAGGCTACATACAAATCTTGTGCATCTTTTATCGTGGCATGGCAATTAAAATACACACGTTAAAAACAGTGCAAGAGCTGAATCCGAACACCTCGCTGCCACCGCATTATACAAGCGGCTTTTAGTTTCCGGTCCTATAAGTCCCCCGGCAGATCCACGTAATGAGGAAATGCCGCAAAATCGTTTTTCTTTTTAGATACAAGAATTAAGCATATTTATCACCAACTTCTCAAAGAATTAAAATATTAATAGCATATATTTCTGCATGATTTCACTCATTTGTTGCGTTTATTGGTTCAAATGTGATGTAAATGTGTGTGTGAGATCACTTTACAATGTTTCCTTAATTCACAGCACCTCTTTGTTGTCACTGGACACGTCACCGAAGTTTTAAAATGAGCGCACATAATCATGTATCCTTACATGAGGCTGAGCGCGCATAATCGTGTATCTTTACATGAGACTGAGCGCGCATAATCATGTATCTTTACATGAGGCTAGGCGCGCATAATCATGTATCTTTACATGAGGCTGAGCGCGCATAATCGTGTATCTTTACATGAGGCTGAGCGCGCATAATCATGTATCTTGATATGAAGCTTAGAGCACATAATTGTGTATCTTGATATGAAGCTTAGCACACATAATTGTGTATCTTTATATGAAGCTTAGCGCACATAATCGTGTATCTTGATATGAAGCTTAGCGCACATAATCGTGTATCTTGATATGAAGCTTAGCGCACATAATCGTGTATCTTGATATGAAGCTGAGCGCACATAATTGTGTATCTTGATATGAAGCTGAGCGCATGTTAATACTTTTGTAGTTACTCGCCTGCGAACTTAACTAAACTCGTAAGACTGTGACGTAACGATTGAGCGTAGTAAACGTGAACTACATATTAAAAGCGTCTATCCAGCCGCGCCGTTGCTCCGCCTACACCAGACGTATATTGTTTTGATAACCACCTACTTGTAAACAGATAAGATGGTGTTGGGTGTTTCCACACTCTCATTTCAAGATAGCTACTCTGACACTTAATATTGAATGATACATGCAAAATATGGATGGATGGATGGATGGATGGATGGATGGATGGATGGATGGATGGATGGATGGATGGATGGATGGATGGAGTGCTTTGAGAAACTAATTGTCATGAGGCGGGTAAAGAACACAATTCAGGTATGGATGTTCAGGTATGAAAGTGTATATCAAGAAGTCTTTCTCCTGATAATGCAAAAAACACAAGATGTATTGTGCGGGCCCACAGATGACCTGGTCAGATAGTGTGTGTTGAGCGTACAGTTGGTTGCCACCGTGTTGGTAGCCAGCTTGTTATTTACTGTTGGTTGCCAATGTGTTGTTTACTGTTGGGTGTCAATGTGTTATTTACTGTTGGGTGTCAATGTGTTGTTTACTGTAGGGTGTCAATGTGTTGTTTACTGTTGGGTGTCAATGTGTTATTTACTGTTGGTTGCCAATGTGTTGTTTACTGTTGGGTGTCAATGTGTTGTTTACTGTTGGTAGCCAGCTTGTTATTTACTGTTGGTTGCCAATGTGTTGTTTACTGTTGGGTGTCAATGTGTTGTTTACTGTTGGGTGTCAATGTGTTGTTTACAGTTGGTAGCCAGCTTGTTATTTACTATTGGGTGTCAATGTGTTGTTTACTGTTGGGTGTCAATGTGTTGTTTACAGTTGTTAGCCAGCTTGTTATTTACTGTTGGGTGTCAATGTGTTGTTTACTGTTGGTTGTCAACGTGTTGTTTACTGTTGGTTGTCAACGTGTTACTTACTGCTGGTTTGCAAGCGTGTTGCTTACTGTTGGTTGTCAGTAAGTAGTAAAGTACCCCCGTCACGCCAAGTGGAGTATAGGGAAATATGGTGTTAGTGACCCTATATTTTACAGACCTTCAGTACATGATTTTTGGGGTAATGTGGTCGATATTACGCCCGTGCTGCTTTACTTTCCCAGAAAAAACTCCGGTACCCATTTAAGGCTGGGTGAACCCGGAAGCCGTCGGTTGGGATCGAACCCTACCCCTTGTCCTTTGTAGTCCAGTTCACTAACCACTGAGCTATCGCGGCTCTGTTGGTTGTCAACGTATTGTTTACTGTTGGTTGCCTACGTTTTGTTAGTTGCTAGCTTGTTGTTTACTGTTGGTTGCCAGCGTATTGTTTACTGTTGGTTGCCAGCGTATTGTTTACTGTTGGTTGCCAGTGTATTTTTTACTGTTGGGTCCCTACGTATTGTTTACTGTTGTTTGCCTACGTATTGTTTACTGTTGGTTACCAGCTTGTTGTTGGTTGACAGCTTGTTGTTTACTGTTGGTTACCAGCTTGTTGTTGGTTGACAGCTTGTTGTTTACTGTTGATTACCAGCTTGTTGTTGGTTGACAGCTTGTTGTTTACTGTTGGTTGCCAGTGCGTATTATTAACTGTTGGTTCTCTACGTGTTGTTAACTGTTGGTTGCCTACACCACAGCTAACTACAGATTTACTTTACCTGCCGATTGAGAGAGGATTCCCTGAAAACCACCAACTAGTGTGACGTTTTCAGCTTTGCAAGCAGGGGTGGTTTTTGGTAGAGTTAAGTTTGCCGTCAATATATGCTATAGTTGAACACGTCACACCAGTTGGTGGGTTTCTGATTTTATTTTCGGCCCAGCGGGCCTTAAAATTATATAGTTGGCTGTGCCCCTACGCTCACCTTGTGCTACTAGAGGGCAGAGGGTAAGTCGCTGATATAAAACAAAAGATGCATTTTTATAAAGCTGATCCAGTTAAGAGTCTACAATGTTTCCTCTCAGATTCGTCTCGGGAGACAATTACCGTTTGACACAAAAACACATTTACACAGTTTAAATTTTTTTAAAAATCAAAATGGCATGATAGCAACAGTATAAATATCAACATGTTTACAGCATGCTAGTATCCAGATGCCTAGAGTCGACTACATTCCCACTATTCATCCAATTAAATTGTTGGGAGTGGTTCTAATTTGTGACTCTGCCTATAAATGTTTATTCGCTTTCTTAATATTTATGAAAATGATAGCTGCTAATACATTATTAATTATTTCGAGAAACATTGTAAGGAATTTGTCAAATCTGATATATTCTATTTCCATCACCAATTGTTATTAATATGTAGCATCTTCTTATTTCTTCTAGAGCTGCGCGTGGCCGTGCGGCTAAAACCACTGTTCCACTAGCTGAAAAGCTGGCGTACGGTGTTCGAAGCCTGCGGTAGACAGAAAGGATTTTTTCTATCGGGAGTGAAATAAAAATCCTGAGTCTTTAACGTCGTGGCGACTGCTTGACTAAGCGGCCTTTAATCCCTCTGGTTCTATCCTTGCCCTCCGACGTACACCAGCAATGGTACTATGTGTCGTCAAGATAGTTTTAAAGATAGTTTTTTTTTTATTATTTCTTTCGCCCGCTCCCCTTTTCTCCCCACAAACAAAATGTTGTATAGGATCGCAGCGTGAATCTTCCTGGAACTAATCCACAAATATTGAAAGTCAAGGACTAGCTATGTTGTTAATATGTTTACCAAGCCGATGCCTGCTTACCTTTCTTTCAATTTCGCCAGAGAACGTCAGAATGTTATTGAATGATGGAAGAACGTGATATTAAAAAAGAAACAGGAAATGTGGTATTCTATATAACGGTGATCGCATACCACTGATACAGAATCACACCTCTGAAAAAAATACATCCACGAGAAGCAGGTGTACACCTTAAAGTTCCAATCTAAAACAGACGGAATACTTTTAAAAGTTGACCTTCGGCACAGACCTACAAATAAGTTACCATTAATACAGAGGTTTCCAAATTGTGTGCCATGGCACTTAACGTTAGTCGCGAGAAAACAAAAATTAATCATTGGCATTTTACAAGTGTTGCAAAAGAATATTTTTTTAAAACCTGCAAAAAATGAAAATTTAGTACATACTGACTGCATTCGGCCCCTTAAACCTTCAAAATTATTTCTGTGTATTTTTTTTTTTAGGCGGGGAGTGAGGTAAAAAAAAAATGCAGACCTTTAAAGTAGCTCCTTGTAAAATATAACTATATCCCCGCTTAATAGAAGTCGCCATAAGTCTTAGTGCCTCTACCTGCAGACATCTGGTGGAGTTAGCATTGCTGTAGAAGTTAGCTTGACAGGTGCTCGAGATGAAGGTGGGAGGAGCTAGATAACGAGCGATCGAGTGATTCCAGAAGCTAGAAGAATTGTTATTGAGAAAGATTTTTTTTTCTTTTATATCAAATAAATAACACAGTGAATGCTGAGTGCGATATTGTTGTTATGAAAACAATATAATGGTTACAATTTCTTTACATTAGGATACCGAAGTCAGATTTAGATTGGGCTTTATCAAAAATGTGCCCCTGGTTGTCTTAACCTCAATAAGGTTTATCGTAATTATGTTGCTTTCAAGGGTTTCAACAATGATGTTTCACTTAGTCTTTATTTTTTGTTTACACTTGTATTTTTCTTCTTTCTTATTCTTCATTCAAATCTATTGTCTTTGATCTTCTTTTGTTTGCCTTCACTCTATTTCAGTATAGCTAAATTCACATTCAGTGATGGACATTACAGGCACTAGGTAATATGGTTATTCATGTATATCTATATAAAGAGACCTGCAATTATATGTATACAGACATGCAGAGAAAGAAGAGAACGTATTTGTTGCCCAATATTTGTGTCATTTTAAGACAATTCTTTTCATCAACGTTTTAGCATTACAAATGTTTGCCATCTTTCGTTAAAGCACACACAGTCATCACTGACTAGTAGTTTCTCAGGTAGACTTATCTAGATTTCTAAAGGCCCTGTTATATTAGCCCACTTCTGCGCTTAGCCTGTAAATGGAGTGGAAGTGATCAAGAGAAAGATGGTGTTCTTGATCGGCTGATAGTAAAGGTTGCATACACAGTGCAGTCGTCATGTGGTGTGCCACTTTGATTTACCTCGGTAGAGGACATAACCTTTGACGACTGGGTGTTGCAGCCCTATTTGTTACTTGTTGTGTTGAATCATCTTGGTGCTCGCCGGTTTGTCAATTAAAAATACTAAATTGTGAATTTATGCTGCCTTTTATCTTCCAGATAGCAACATATGGTCGTAAATCATGGACAACCTAGCAAAAAGTAAGGAAGAAAATCGATACTTTCGAAACAAAATGCTACAGAAATATTCTTAAAATATCTTGCATAATGAAAAAGAGCAATGGAGATATAATAAAAGATACAAACATTAAAATGGACTGGCTTATAAACGTCATTCTACAAAAGAAATTAAAATACTATGTCTGTAATGAATAATAATAAAAGGCATGGTTCCTAGACGACGCATCACAGGCAGATCAAGAAAAATGTGGTTTCAAGAGATCAAAGAGATCGTAAACACAACAGAAGATGTGGTAGATCTGACTAGACAAAGATTCTTTCAGGCGGGCTGTGGTAAATGCAACGTTCTGTAAAGGACATGCGAGATGATTACATTCTTAACCTGTTTTTTTTTTTAACTTTCAGAGAGCTGTCAGTATTTTTCGGTTGTAAACTTATTCGTGTCAATGACTGTATCTCCGATCTGAACTACTATCGACATATTAATAGCCTGAGATACTTGCTGCCAGTCTTACTAAATTTTCTTGTTGTTATTGTCTTGCAGGTTTTTACCTACGTTTTAGCGAGACACGACACGATCCTTTCAACCTCGACTATGTCTTTCAGTTTATGCTAGACCACATTGTGGAAATAATTTTTAAATAAAAAAGTCAACTAAAATCTGAATGAATCACAGCCACTCATTAACACCTCTGCTCTTCTCTGACACACGCGTGACTTGGCTACCACCAATTATTCCAGCGACGAAACAGCCCCACAGACATTACGCTCCAGTACCTCATCTGCCAGATCTTAATTTGGCCATTGTAACCTCACCCATGACAAATAAATCGAATTAGCGGTCAGGCTGTTGGTAACACGCTTCGTCTACTAGATTGCTGAGTACAAATACTATCTGCACGACAGGTAAATCAAGATAGTTTGGGCTCAATTACCGCATCTTGATAAGAGATTTATCCAGTTTCGGCAAGTCTGATCTGGTGGTGTTTATTAAGATGGAACCGAGTGCACCTGGAGGTCAGTGCTTGAACAGTAGCTAACCTGGATACATGTTGAATGTTTAGGTTACTTTATCCAGGTTCCCATCAGATAACACGGTCAGTGGCTGATAACTTCAGGCCAGACAGGTTAACCAAGAGATGTTTGTAAACTGGCATCAGTCTTTGAAGAAACAAAGCGTCTAGACGGACATATCTAGACAATAACATTGTGTATAGTTAACTTCCCCATGCTTTAAAGTTACATACGTAGTATGTTGTCTGCTATCAACCCATCTCTTCGTTACAAGCAGGGGCAGCAATTAATTTCATGCTAATGATACTAGTACCGAAGATAAAGTAAAAACGTTTTGTTCCAATCTATCATATAATTTATTGTGATCAGTTATTCGGTTAGTGAACGGTAGGTAGATTTATCTCTTTATCAAATGTCTACAAAAGGTCTGAACAGTGTATTTCATGATCAGTTTTATTTATCTCTTCATTAAATCTCATATTTTCTCCGTAGAGTGAAAATAAATCCGGCGACAGAACACAGAGTTGCCTGACTCCTTGTTTTATATATTGGAACTTTCCTGCGTGGTTGCAAACTCTTTGGTTATTTGATTATGGAAGGCCCCGGTATCACTGCAAACGAATTAAAATCCATAATTGCTCAACCGCCCGTGCCAGTGGAATCATCCGAATCTCATCTCCCAAACAAAGAAAGGTAACTGTAGTCCCCATCATAGCAGTCTCAGCAAGGCGAAACCGCCCAGAAAGTGAACACAGCCAACTGTTCCCTGTCATACGATATCATCATTCATCGAAAGCAATTGGAATATCGAAACATGATCAAAACGGATGAGACACACAGCTCATGGTGTGCACAGAGCACTTAACTCAGTAGCTCCTGCAACAAGCCGGACTTGGAATATGAGGAAACTGCAACAAGGAACACTTTTCATGCATAGCCTTCGATTGTTCCCGCCGCCTATCCACCATATACCGGGAGTTCACGTCCTCTTGAAAATAATGATCGCCATATTTAAAAAAAAATTGTAGAGCGCTTGATGATGTTAGGCCATCGTTGTTGACTCCAATTCCGAACAACTTGCGTCAAGGAATTCCAACAACGGCCATGAACAGCACCAATGACGTAAAGCGCAGATCAAGTCTAGACGTTGGAAGGTAACATTCACAACACTTGATTTGTCAAAAAGGGACTGTTGCCGGCGTACAACATCGCTTTAACGGCGCAGATGTAATAAGAAGATCATCACTTTTACTTTAACGCAGAAAAGTACAACGGAGAACCGAAATTAATCAGATTCCGAATGCACTTACTGCAGCGACCAAGAGAACGTGACCTAGATCCCACCATCTTTACAACGGAAGTCACGGTTGCGAACTCTTATGGCTGCTGTTTGCTGCCAGTATATGTACTTTATGATACTCAGATCCTTGCCATCAATTTTTAATTTATGCAGCATATTATTATTTCCACATACTTTACTTTGTACTTTGTCAAATGCTTTTATGTAGTCTATAAAGCATATATATATATATATATATATATATTTTACCTCTATAGCTCGTTCTATCAATATTCTCAGGATGTATGTAGGAAACAAAACAGGATAAGCACTGATGGTACTAAATTAATAATACATGAATTGCATAATTGTATTGAACAAAATCTGATATAAGTCAAACAACTGGACAGTTGCAGTTCGGTTAGCTAAATAATATTATCTGCGGAAAAGGGGGGTGTTGGGGGAGGGGGGGCGTGTTTCTGTATGTGGATATATGGTTAGATAACTTTAATTTACCTGTGTTGTTGTCCGGCCCTGTCATCGTTATCTCCCCTCATAGTAATAATGCTATTACATTCGCTACTATTTTGCAAATCTTGCTATTGTGTTCTTGATTTAGAAACATGATTAAAACGGTTCTGTTAATTGTGCGTTTCGTCCATGTGTGTGTGTGTTTGTTTGTGTGTTTGAGGGCGGGGAGCGCTCGCGTGTTATATACTGCGCGATTACTTAAATTTATCCCCACCTCCACTCCCAGTTATGTCAACATTTGACAGATAAAGTCACTGTCTTTGCTTGCTCATGGCAGCACCTGAAGTTTACAAACAGGATTTTAGGCGGAATGTGAGACCTGGACGCGTTACTCATGACAGATGCTGTTTATTAATATGTTGTACTCGTTAGTCCTCGTTACATTCCGATTCCTAATCATCGTCTATTGCCGGCTGAAGGTTAGTTGGAGGTGAACCACGAAGTCACGAAGATCGCTGACAATATACAAAAGTGACGACACAGTGATCCCAATCAAATTATAAACGATTCATCTGAAGATCATTTATTTTAAATAAACTTAATTTTAAAAAGTCAGTTTATTTAGCTTTTATAACGGCGTGGAAGATAAATGGAAATATAACAATAATGAGGACAGCACAGAAGAATGGCGCCGAAAATAAAAGGGTGGAAATCGCCATCAGTGCAGAAAAAAAATAATTCAATGTGTTTGTTCGGGCCATCAGTGCAGAAAAAAAATAATTCAATGTGTTTGTTCGGGCCATCAGTGCAGGAAAAAAAATAATTCAATGTGTTTGTTCGGGCCATCAGTGCAGAAAAAAAAATAATTCAGTGTGTTTGTTCGGGCCATCAGTGCAGGAAAAAAAATAATTCAATGTGTTTGTTCGGGCCATCAGTGCAGAAAAAAAATTAATGTAAAAACATTTCATTACGTAAAATGAAACGTAATTAATACGTGTTCGGGTACACGTGAACACTAGAAACTTGTATTTGTGTTTCTAGCTAAACAGGCCTTGTCATGGAAGACAGTTAATACAGAAATGTTTATTATATAATGGTATCTTCATAGGCGAGAGAAACATATTGCACAGAGACAAGGGTATTTTTACTTATATATGGATTTGTACAATATATTGTGTGCTTGTTTGTTTGTAGTAGCTACCAAATGTAGAGCAGAAATAGGGAAGGCATATGAATACCAGGGGAATTAAAGAGGACTACATGGTGAATATACATGGAAAATGGGGAATAGAAGACACGGAGAATGGGGAATAGAATACACGGAGAATGGGGAATAGAAGACACGGAGAATGGGGGATAGAATACACGGAGAATGGGGAATATAATACACGAAGAATGGGGAATAGAAGACACGGTGAATGGGGAATAGAAGACACGGTGAATGGGGAATAGATATCATTGAACCCTTGAAACACCGGCCTTGACTGTGCGGAAACAAGTAAATGGAGAAACCACGACTTTGACAATATACACAAAAGGACACATCGGTGTACAGAAATCACCAGTGTTCTCAGTGGTACAAGAATGTATTTTAGTTTGACTAATTTGTCCTGCCTCGTTACTTTCATTTTGTTTATGTAATTTTTGCGATATCCTATCTCGATTTTGATTTACAAACAATTGTCGTTGATTATATATGAGAGATTTTAGAACTGCTGTACAGTTTCCTTAAGTTTTTCTTGTTGCATAAATATAATATCCATGGCGCTGTTGCTTTTGTGCTTTTTGCACAATAATATCGATGCCCTATCTTGTTGTGTTCACTTTAAACTCTAATCTTGTGTATTTCATTTGGAGACCTGACTTGTTGCTAGGAGTTTTCCACCGATCGCCACTGTTGTAGTTTTCTCATTATTAGAAATTGTGTAGCAGTAGTGAAACAATAACCGAATAACTCTCCTATTGGCTTGTTGTGCCTATCACAGGATTCTAAGGAACTTACAGGAACCACGAACAAACTGGTTTGCCCATCAAGGAAGAATGTCTTGTGATTCCTTACCATACAAAGCATATATTAAAAGAGGAGAGAGATGGGTTGGGGGGGGGGGCAGACCTAGAGTAAGAGGAACAGACAACAAAACAAAACAAAAACACATCAGTTGGCAGTGAGTGAAGTCGCCAAATAGCACAGAACTTGTTATCGCCCTCGACACCTGAACAGGTACAAGAGGAAGTGAAGAAAGAATAAAGAAGACAGAATGGATGCCCTATTTATCGATGCTTGTTTTCTTTCGTTTATTAGTTCATAAGATCTTCGTTTCAACTCCAATATATATATAATACACTTACAAGAAAAAATACATATTTGCATCTATACTTTGGTGAGCCATGCACAGTTACATCTGTTTCGCAAAACATCCATTTTGTACTGTACTTTGAATGATATCACTCCTGTAAAATCGTTCTAACCATGAAATTCATCTTGTTCTCCACAGCCTTGGACAAACTGGGCCCTACAGATGCTACAAACCTTGGGCTACATGTGGAGGTAGTCCAGCCCAACATCGTGTTCGACATCGCCAGTCTCATGCTGTACGGAGCCCATGCCACGCCAGTGCGGCTGAAGATCTTACTGGACAGACTTTTCTCTGTGCTTCAGCACGACGAGGTTCTGCAGATACTGCACGGATTTGGCTGGACTTACGAGGATTATGCCAGAGGATACATACTGCAGGTTAGTTGGCAGGGAACCATGTCTTAGTTACAATGTAGGGAATTTGTGAAACTAGCATGTATAGTCATCAAGAAAATATCATAGAAACATGTGCTCTTTTCTAGTTCTATATTCCAACTATAGAAGAAAGCAAGCGATTTCAGCGATTGAACGACACATTCAAGAATATTGCCTTGCTAGATCTCTTCTTTTTTCTTTTCTATAGATCAACGAAAAGTTTTGAAATCTTGCAAAGAGTAAAACGATATCTCTTCACTATGCTCAAATCACGGTAATCACTCCTAGAGGATGCCAGATTTTTGCCCACAAGCAGCTAAATCACTGTAGGCAGCTATTCTCATCACATTTCTTCACCTCCCCTAGATGTGCTGGTAGTGCAAAGTTAATGAATTTGGTGATGAGCAAAAAATATATTTTGAAGACATCTTTTGAGAGATAAACGAATCATTAGACCAATATGCATGCATTCTGAATTAGATTTATGAATCATCATTTTGTAAGTGTAATGTTGGGTTGAAGTATACTGCTTCATAATTCTACAAGTCGTTTCATATTGCACCATATTTTCTATGCTTATTCGGCTTAACTAGAATTACATTATTACAAAACTTTTACAGCCTTTTCTAACACTTTAATTGGAAAACACTGACGTAAGTTATTGAGAATTGTTAGCCTTCTTTGAAACTATAACGGCACACATGGCGGCTCACCAAGGAGATAAAAGTTACTAAAAAGTTAATCAATATATGAAGTATACAATAGATTGGAGAGATTAAGGGAAGCAGTTGATCATTAATCAAGATCCGTCATCAAATCGACTGCAATGAAGTAAACATTTTTGTATGATACGGTATTAAAAAAAGTAAAGTACCCCAGTCAACATAAGTAGCGTGCGTATAGGGAATATGGTGTTAGTGACCATAAATTTTACAAACTTTCGGCACATGATTTTTGGGGTAATGTGGTCGGTATTACGCCCATGCCGCTTTACTTTTCCAGAAAAAAAATCCGGTACCCATTAAAGGCTGGGTGAACCGGAAACCGTCGGTTGGGATCGAACCCTACCTCTTGTCCTTTGTAGTCCAGTTCACTAACCACTGAGCTATCGCAGCTCCCTATGATATGGTATATTGCGAAATAAAGAACTAACTCGGGCAATCTTTTCATATAATATCACCAGTTGATATTTCAATGTATACTTTTCTTATTTGGTCCCTTCTAGACTTTGGCTGGACAGCAACTGTTATAGTCTTTGTCCTGTCGTTCTAGAATTTTCTTCTATTACGGCCTTCTGGCTGTTGCCTGCTGCCTGTTATTACGACGAAACACACATCTGAAAGCCGTCTCCATTACTAGTTCCATCTTTTTTTATGTCGTCTTTAAGGTGGTTTCTCATATGCTCATTGTTCATTTGTTTTTCAAGTTCATTGTTCGTGGTTTCTAATAAGTTCGTTGGTTATTTATAATTTCATTGATCGTTGGTTTCTCACAGGTTTATTGTTCATGTCTTATATAGCATAATTCATTATTTACTATGTATCGATATTTTCAACTTCATTTTATAAGTAATCAAGTTTATACGATCCGTCACGTTTATGTCTATCAGAACAAGAGACTAAAAACAATAGTGCCAGTGTCTTTAAGAAAGCGTGAGTGTGTCTTTAAGAAAGAGTGAGTGTGTCTTTAAGAAAGAGTGAGTGTGTCTTTAAGAAAGCGTGAGTGTGTCTTCAAGAAAGAGTGAGTGTGTCTTTAAGAAAGCGTGAGTGTGTCTTTAAGAAAGCGTGAGTGTGTCTTCAAGAAAGCGTGAGTGTGTCTTTAAGAAAGAGTGAGTGTGTCTTTAAGAAAGCGTGAGTGTGTCTTTAAGAAAGCGTGAGTGTGTCTTTAAGAAAGCGTGAGTGTGTCTTTAAGAAAGCGTGAGTGTGTCTTTAAGAAAGCGTGAGTGTGTCTATAATAAAGCGTGAGTGTGTCTTTAAGAAAGCGTGAGTGTGTCTTTAAGAAAGCGTGAGTGTGACTTTAAGAAAACGTGAGTGTGTCTTTACTCTCTCTCTCTCTCTCTCTCTCTCTCTCTCTCTCTGCGATCAGGACTCAATTAGAGTAGGATCCCAGACTCTCACATGAAGTCTGCTGTCAGGTTAAGTGTGTTGATCGCCCCCACAGGCAGAACATCATAATTAGAGTCTGCCAGATCCACTCTGATTGAACACTCGTTAAAAACGTTGCACTGTGTTCTGCGCCAGTGGCCCAGTGCATCCGATTTCAGCCAGCATTTTATTCAGGTTTGCATTCCTTAGCCTTTGATTGTCCCCAATCTTCCTGCAAGGCAGCAGGTGATCTTTTCTGTAGGGGATTCTGCCCTTAGATGGTCGGCCCTCCCAGGTTTACGAGCACCATCCGCCCGAGTCACTAGAGGTGACTAACACAGATATGCACACACAAAGATAGGAGATGTGACCAACACAGACTTGCACATAGCGTTACGAGGCATGACTAACACTGACACACATCAAGATATATGACACATGACTAACGTAAACATGCACATAAAGATATGAGATATGACTGACATAGACATGCACACAAAGATATGAGATATGATCAACATATACATGCACACACAAGAATATGAGATGTGACATATGAAAGCGTGAGTGTGTCTTTAAGAAAGCGTGAGTATCTTTAAGAAAGCGTGAGTGTGTCTATAAGAAAGCGTGAGTGTGTCTTTAAGAAAGCGTGAGTGTGTCTTTAAGAAAGTGTGAGTGTGTTTTTAAGAAAGAGTAAGTGTGTCTTTAAGAAAGCGTGAGTGTGTCTATAATAAAGCGTGAGTGTGTCTTTAAGAAAAAGTGAGTGTGTTTTTAAGAAAGCGTGTGTCTTTAAGAAAGCGTGAGTGTGTTTTTAAGAAAGCGTGAGTGTGTCTTTAAGAAAGCGTGAGTGTGTCTTCAAGAAAGCGTGAATGTGTGTGTGTTTGAATGTGAACAAACTGTGAACTTCTGGTTTTCAACCTGTATTGTAACTACATAAATATACCACAGATACCTTTAAAAAAAATCTGCCCAGATGACACAAGTATCCGCAGAGTCAGTTAACACATAATGCGTGCATGTTACGGGAACATCTGGGCAAGTAATCAACAAATTGTCCCAACCAACCCGGGAACTGCGGTCGCTGGTTTGCCAGCTGAACCAAGCCGTCTGTTTCATAAATTGGTAACCCCACGCCAATGAGTGGTTTGTGGAGCACAAACAAATGCTTGTTGTTTTACATCTGAGGGACAAACTGGCAACTCGGCACCGTTTAAAACAGAGTAACGTATGTGTGTGTGTGCGCGCGCGCCCGTGCATGTGCGTTTTCGCGGCAGAATGTTGAGAATTGTTAGCACCTAGCTTCAAGAAGGCGATGTAAATGCTGCAATAGCATTCTGTATTTAATACATGATGTATGGTACCGTATGTGAGCGTTCTTGGTTTCCCAAATTGCTGGATAAGTTTGTCATCCTACAGATAGTGCAGTACTACACCTTTTTCGAAAGATCCCACCCACTGTGAGAACCATCTGTTTGTCTATCTCTTTATCTGTCTGTCTGTCTGTCTGTCTGTCTGTCTGTCTGTCTGTCTGTCTGTCTGTCTGTCTGTCTGTCTGTCTGTCTCTCTCTCTCTCTCTCTCTCTCTCTACCTGTCTGTCTATCTATCTGTCTTATTCGTCTAGTTTATAGAGTAATATATTATTTGAGTGTCTCGATTCTCTGGGATAGAAACGACCATTATGTAAGAAACTGAAGGGAGTGAGAAGGAGAGACAGACAGAGACAGAATTGGAAAGATAACATCAAAGTGCCAAAGAAGGACTGAAGATTGAGAGAAATGGAGACGGTTGAAGTCTATCTGTGGAGCCACAACGACCCTCGCGCGTTGGGAAGAAGATATTAGTTTAGTCTGTGCATTTTTATTTCATGTTTAGTTAAATGAGACGCAAATTTTAGAAGAATATATAAAGAGCTCTGTCACACTCTATAGCATGCTTTTGATGCTTTTATATATTTCTTAACACGTCATCATATGCCCTTTTTGGAACCCCCAAGGAAAAAGACAAAGAGGAAGACCAAGATAGTCTTGGAGAAGACAGATGGAAGCAGAGATGAAGATAATGGGAAAGATATGGAATGATCTTAAAAGAATGTCAAGAAACAGGGCGGCTTGGAAAGTGTTTATTGAAGACCTATACTCCACAGGGAGCTGAAAGTGTTTATTAAAGACCTATACTCCACAGGGAGCTGAAAAATGTAGAAGAAGAATGTTATCATTATTACGCTAACGTCGA
Source organism: Megaustenia siamemsis (assembly GCA_032433765.1). Taxonomy (NCBI): domain Eukaryota; kingdom Metazoa; phylum Mollusca; class Gastropoda; order Stylommatophora; family Ariophantidae; genus Megaustenia; species Megaustenia siamemsis. Next base: position 28,976,378 of record JAVIAB010000051.1, read on the forward strand.
CTGTCAGTCAGTCTGTGCGTGATCCTTTGATTTGTGGGAGAATCACCTCGTCATAATAAAGTCAAGTACGAGACTTGGATCGGCGTCTTAGCACGCGAGCTTTCACCCATATTTCCTCGGCCGACTATCCAGAAGTGTTCGGATATTTCTGGATAGTGTCGCTTCAAGCATCGAAACTCACGATGCGAGGCCGCATTCCTTACCTTCCCAGAGTACTATTATCCTGGTACCCATTTCTGCCAGCGGTTTGGTCGACCGTGGGGGTATTTTTGTTTTCCAACCACGAGTACAACTCACACTGCTTCCAGCGGGAATCGAACACGGGTTGTCCGAACGTCGGTAGCCTAGTCAGGTGGCTTTCCCAACTAGGTTACAGTGATCAGAATGTATTTATTAATATTTATATATTTCAGAATGTATAATATTTTAATATAATGACTTTACCAGACAACGGAGAGAAACAACGTACATTGTTATCTTGTATTAAGATGGACAGAGATAGCGTGAAGATAAAGTATTTCAGAAAATTATTTGTCTTCAATGAAATACCTTATGATCATATGTCTTAATTCACAATTAAAATATCATGTGCTAATTAACTTAATGACTTAATTCACATATAACTTACAAAACATCTGAGTATTGCACTCAGACTAGCACAGAGAAATCTCATAATTAGAAACGTGCTACCACATTAATACTGCCTCACGTGTGCTCGTCAATATCGCTTTGAACCATTGAGGAAATATTCATTCTTGCCCTCCAACAATCTCTGACAGTGGACTCCTGGGCCATTCAGGAAATATTCTCGTTCATAAACTATCTCTGCCTTGCTAGACCAGTGAACTCCCCGGGACATTGATGGGTACCACATGTTATAGCCACTTAAGACACACCAACATCGTCCTCTGTTTTCCCACAAGTGAGTCCAACCAACAACGTGGCAAGCTCTTACTTTGCCACTGTCTGCCCCTGGCATGTCCTCCATTAGACATCCCATAAGTGTGCGTCACAATCTCCGCTCAGGAATTAGCATTACATTTGAACATCTTATTTTTCCATAAAGGACTAAAAGAACAAATTCCCCCAAATATTACCCACTTCCCATTCACCCCCACCTCTTTCCGCCTGTTTTATTTAGCCACCTTTCCTGTATGTACCCACATGATTATTTTAATGCTTCAGAAACGTTTTGATTTCATTACATTTTTTAAAAGCGGATATTCGTAATTTATAGAAAATATATTTCATTTTTCTTTAACAATATAGTAAGTAAAAGAAAGTAAAGAACCCCGTCAAGCCAAGTGGCGTCTAGGGAATATGGTGTTAGTGACCATATTTTTTATAGTCATTCGGCACTTGATTTTTGGGGTAATGTGATAGGCATTACGCCCGTGCCGATTTACTTTACCAGGAAATAATCCGGTACCCATTTAAGGCTGCGTGAACTCGGAAGCAGTCGGTCAGAATCTAACCCGAACTCCTGTCAATTGTAGTCCAGTTCACTAACCTCTGAGCTATCGCGGCTCTCTTTACAATATAGAATTTGATTTTCATACCGTAAACTATGCAAGGTCCTCATAGTTGATGTATATCAAAGATGTTATTTAATTTGATTTACAATTGGTAGTCACCTTCATTCATCTTCTTCTTTCCTTCCTCATTTGCCTTTCATCGTCGAGGGGAGATTCAACTTGCTTTTCTGTTGGTATCTCCTGCTGTTATGTTTCCTGGTGTTCTCGCAGCAATGTTTATTGAAGGCTTGTGTTTTCATCTTTCAGTCTTATAATGTGGCCAAACCATTTTATCTGTTGTTTCCTTGTGTACTCTATGACGGGAAATATTCCTAGCTTTTTTCTCACTTCTTAATTTATCTTATCTCTTAGCTATTTCCTGTCATTCGACTAAAACATTGCATCTCTCAGCTATTTCCTGTCATTCGACTAACACATTTCATCCCTCAGCTATTCCATGTCAATTGTCTAAAACATTTCATCTCTCAGCTATTTCATGTCATTCATCTAACACATTTCATTTCTCAGCTATTTCATGTCATTCATCTAACACATTTCATTTCTCAGCTATTTCCTGCCATTCGTCTAACACATTTCATCTCTCAGCTATTTCCTGTCATTCGACTAACACATTTCATCCCTCAGCTATTCCATGTCAATTGTCTAAAACATTTCATCTCTCAGCTATTTCCTGTCATTCATCTAACACATTTCATTTCTGAGCTATTTCCTGCCATTCGTCTAACACATTTCATCTCTCAGCTATTTCCTGTCATTCATCTAACACATTTCATTTCTGAGCTATTTCCTGTCATTCGTCTAACACATTTCATCTCTCAGCTATTTTCTGCCATTCGTCTAACACATTTCATCTATCAGCTATTTCCTTTCATTCATCTAACACACTTCATCTATCAGCTATTTCCTTTCATTCGTCTAACACATTTCATCTAACCGCTATTTCCTCATTCATCTAACACATTTCATCTCGGCAGTGATCACCTGTATTAGTGAATGAATTGAAGCCAGATGTTAAAAAAGGAAAAACACGCAGGTGAAAAAAGGGCAATACCCTCCGACATAAAACTGAGTTGTTCGTTCTTCAGCCGGACTGTCGTTCCAATCTCGGCAAGATCAACCATTAGAGAAGCTGTTCAACAAAACAGCGTCGGGCAGTTACTTTTGGAGACAATCAATTGTGTTTTCAACTGTTCCTGAAGACACAGAAAGCCATTTGCAAAGAGTTAAGATCATTGTCAATGTCCTTATATACGCGTTAATGGTGGGTACAGCATTTCTTTAAAAAATGGCTGATGATGTATCTCACGATGAACAATTCCAGCTTATTTAAATATTTAACTTTGAGGCATGACCAAATGCAGAATTACTAGTTAGTCACGAAGTTAGAACATACTCTCTCCTTTTCTTCCATTATTTCATTTCATGACGATGAAGTTTTAAAACAACTGAAAATAAAAAGAGAACTACTAAATACAATTAAGACAAGACAAATGAAATTTCTGGGGCATGTTAAAAGACACAACAGCCTACTAAAAGTAATATTGGAAGGAAAAATATAAGGTAAAAGAGGCAGAGGCAGACCAAGACTAACATGGACGAGTAACATCAAAAGATGGACAAGTCAATCTATGTCAGCCTGCACCATCAAAGCAAGAAACAGAGTAGAATGGCGATCCATGGTAGCCAACCTTCGTTGCAGAGACGGCACGCGATGATGATGATGATTTCATTTCAACCAACTGTCACACTTTCTCATATTCTTTTTCATATCTTCGTGTGTGCATGTCTGGGTTAGTGATATCTCATATCTTTGTGTGCCTGTTTATATTAGTCATATCTCATATTTTTGTGTGTGCATGTCTGTGTTTGTCACATCTCATATCCTTGTGTGTGCATATCAGTCATGTCTCATATCTTTGTGTGCATGTTAGGCATGTGCCATATCTGTGTGTGAATATCTAGGTGAGTCATATCTCATATCTTTGTGTGCATGTCTATATTAGGCATGTGTCATATCTGTGTGTGAATATCTAGGTGAGTCATATCTCATATCTTTGTGTGCATGTCTATATTAGGCATGTGTCATATCTTTGTGTGTGCATATCTATGTTAGTCATATCTCATATCTTTGTGTACATGTCTATGTTAGTCATGTGTCATATCTTTGCGTGTATGCCTGTGTTAGTCATATCTCATATCTTGATGTGTATCAGTGTTAGTCATGCCTCGTATCACTGTGTGCATGTCTGTGTTAGTTACATCTCATATCTTTGTGTGTGCATGTCTGTGTTAGTCACCTCTAGTGACTCGGGCAGATGGTGCTCGTAAACCTGGGAGGGCCGACCATCTAAGGGCAGAATCCCCCTACAGAAAAGACAATCTGCTGCCTTGCAGGAAGATTGGGGACAATCAAAGGCTAAGGAAAGCAAACCTGAATAAAATGCTGGCTGAAATCGGATGCACTGGGCCAATGGCGCAGAACACAGTGCAACGTTTTAATGGGTGTTCAATCAGGGGGGGGGGGATCTGGCAGACTCTAATTGTGATGTTCTGTCTGTGGGGGCGATCAACACACTTAACCTGACAGCCAGACTTCATGTGAGGGTCTAGAATCCTACTCTGATTGAGTCATGATCGCAGAGAGAGAGAGAGAGAGAGAGAGAGAGAGAGATTCTTTCACCATCGCTTGTACTCTACCATAATCTCACACTTTTTCTTGCACGTTTCTCAAACTATCTTTCTCTTTTACTCTATCACTATTTTACTAACTTTCTCACGCTCTGTCTCCATCGCAATGTGTTTTTCTTCAAACAATCTGCAAAACACCTTTAGCAATCACAATCGTGCGTGCACTTTTTGGATTAGATGATTATTTACGGGGCCACATTATTTTCATTCTTTTTCAAAAAAAAGATACTGGGTATTTAAACGTTACAAAATGCACATGTAAGGCTCTAACAAAGCGCCACTAAACATTTTACACTGCACACGAATAATCCACGAGACATTCTTCCCCTCCTTTCTTATATGCCTTTCTGCGTCGAGCATAGAGGTAGATTGCTCTCCCTTGCTCTCTAGTTAGCCTCCTCAGCTGCCACGTTTCACAAGTTTTTTTCTCTTACTCAGTCAGCTCATCTTTACTGAGGACGCCTTCTCAGTCAGTTCATCATTTCTGAGGACGCCTTCTCAGTCAGTTCATCATTTCTCGGGACGCCTTCACAGTCAGTTCATCATTTCTCAGGATGCCATTTCAGTCAATTCATAATTTCTCAGTACGTCTTCTCAGTCACTCCATCATTTCTCGGGACGCCTTCTCAAGTCAGTCAATCATTTTTCGGGACGCCTTCACTATCATTTCATCCTTTCTCGTGACGCTTTCACAGTTAGTTCATAATTTCACAGGACGCCTTCGCAGTCAGTTCATCATTTCTGGGAACGCTTTCTCAGTTAGTTCATAATTTTTCAGGACGCCTTCACAGTCATTTGATAATTTCTCGGGACGCTTTCTCAGTTAGTTCATAATTTTTCAGGACACCTTCACAGTCAGTTCATCATTTCTCGTGACGCTTTCACAGTTAGTTCATAATTTCTCAGGACGCCTTCATAGTCAGTTCATCATTTCTGAGGACCCCTTCTCAGTCAGTTCATCATTTCTGAGGACGCCTTCTCAGTCAGTTCATCATTTCTGAGGACGCCTTCTCAGTCAGTTCATCATTTCTGAGGACGCCTTCTCAGTCAGTTCATCATTTCTGAGGACACCTTCGCAGTCAGTTCATCATTTCCGAGGACGCCTTCGCAGTCAGTTCATCATTTCTGAGGACGCCTTCGCAGTCAGTTCATCATTTCTGAGGACGCCTTCGCAGTCAGTTCATCATTTCCGAGGACGCCTTCGCAGTCAGTTCATCATTTCCGAGGACGCCTTCGCAGTCAGTTCATCATTTCTGAGGACGCCTTCGCAGTCAGTTCATCATTTCTGAGGACGCCTTCGCAGTCAGTTCATCATTTCTGAGGACGCCTTCGCAGTCAGTTCATCATTTCCGAGGACGCCTTCTCAGTCAGTTAATTATTTCTCAGGACTCTTTCTCATTCTCTTTCAACAACGGCTGTTGATAGCTCTCTGAGTTGTGATTGGCTGTTTCTGTCTTGTTTACGTGACCAAAACATTTATTTTCTTTATATCGTCTACATGCGTGGTTAGTCCATAACTGGCATAATAGTCTCACAGACTCCCAAACGCGACTGATACATTTCGCTTCCCTGGTATTTATCTTTTAATTTGTTTTACAATCTTGTGTGCCCAGGTTTGACACTGACAGCCGAAAATGAGGATGAAGATAGTGTTTAAGAGCGCTCTTTTTTCTTTTTATTCTAATTTCTCTTCAGGCCATTAACTGTGCCATCTGGCGAGTAATCTGAAACGTTTATAAAATGGTTAAGTGACCAACAAATTTTAAGTGGCTACCCTTTTTTGACATTGCCCTTCTAGTTTACAAAAAATTCAAACCTTATGGTTTACTTCTATGAAGCGACATTTTTTCACGCTTGTACATTTCACACTGACACAAACGGCTGTTCATCGACTGAAATTGAATGTTCACACAACGACCTTGCTTCAGTCATTCTAACAATCTCAAGCACAGATTTGTATTGAAAACAAAAACAACTTTTTACGGCATTATTCCATTACTGGTGTCTGCTATATCGGCCAGAGAGTAAACACCCTGAGCAGTCACCACCACCAGGTGTTCGAGTTTTTATTTCACTCCTGATAGCAAAACACTTTTGACCTTACAAGGATTCGATCCCGCGTTCTCCTGGTGTGGAACCAGACGGGTTATCGATTCAGCCACCCGTTCTCCACACAGTTTAATTTGAGCCTAGAATTTTCCTTTTTTTTTCTTTTCCCAACAGCAAAAACGAAAAGTGCGAAATTTATTGTGAAGTTCCGTCATAATGATACGGAAGCATCTATATTTTTTAGTTTTCTTTTAGTGATGTTTCTTAAATGATGCAAAATCTTCTGAAGTTATACATTTATTTAGCACAATCAAATGTATGTTTTAACACACTCTAGATTGTACCAACACAATAAAAATGTATTTCACTATTTATTTTACTTGTCATTTGATCAAAAGATGTAGCTACTATACTGCGTTAATATATTAAATGCATTATGTTGACCGATGTACGCATCTAAGTTGTAGTTGTTCATAAAGAGTGTCTAATAAAGAAAGTCTTTCTTTCTTTTTTTCTCCACAAAATTCTTCTTTCTTCTCACCATCATGGTGTCTGTCATTCAGCAGAATGAACACAATTCCCTCGGCACTCTCATCTCGTCGCAATTGTGTGGCCATGTCTGCCAGTTTGGCATTTTCTGACCTAACCTTTCTGCTTCCTGAATCGGAAGATAGCAGATACCAGGCCGAATGACTTTCCATTCCTTGTCTGACCAGTAGCGGGGAGGAAACACCAAGCTTTTCACAAGATGAGAGTAATCTCCCCCACATCAGAATGCAGTCTTGACTTTCTCTCAGCGTGACTGAAGGGAATGAAGGACGAGTAGGCTTAGTAGACGAGTAGACGAGACTTTATATTTAGTTGGTTTATTGTATTGAAGAAATCAGGTTTATTGTATTGAAGAAATCAGGTTTATTGTATTGAAGAAATCAGGTTTATTGTATTGAAGAAATCAGGTTTATTGTATTGAAGATCAGGTTTATTGTATTGAAGAAATCAGGTTTATTGTATTGAAGAAATCAGGTTTATTGTATTGAAGAAATCAGGTTTATTGTATTGAAGAAATCAGGTTTATTGCAGTCGAGAATTCTTCATATCCACTCCACTTCTTGTCACAGCGTGTTTGCCCTGTTATTGATCATCCACCTGAAGTGGAGGTCATAATATAAATAGCCTTAGGTTTGCTGATACAGTCCAAATCACTAAGAGTGAATAAGTGTTATTATAAATGTTAGCCATTGTTGTGAAGGAAAGCAAAAATAAATGGTTCAGCTCAATAGAAAAAGACACAAGTAATGGTAGCAACAAGAATAACAACAAAAGACATAACGCAATGCACAATAAGAACAGGTGGGAAAATATTTAAACAGGTAAATTAATTTAAATACCTCGAAATAATGTTAACCTCAGATGGTAATGTACAACAGAGGTGAGATGCAGAATAGTACAGACAGAAGATACTGTGTAATCAATTGTTGACAATAAAAACAAGAATAACAAACTGAAATGTTATATAGAACCAGTCTAAACACATGAAAATGAATCATGGACAATAGGACAACAGGCAAGAAAATTACTGGAGAGTGTAGAAATGTGGTTTTACAGAAGAATGTTAAGAATACCATAGACAGCTAAGAAGAGTAATGAAAACGTTCTGAAAGAGGCCAAAGTAAAAAAGAGAGCTAATTTCCAATATTAGGAAGAAACAATCATCATTATTTGGCCATGTAATGAGAAAAACTGGAATATATTGTGACAACTTGGAACGTTGAGGGACAAAGAGATAGAGGGAAACGAAGAGAAAAGATAACAGACAGCTTAAGAGAATCGCTTGGCAGAAGGTCAACAACAGAAATCATAAATAACTGTCGAGATCGAAAGTTGTGGAGAGACATCACTACCTACACCAGCAGGCATGGTACTTGATGATGATGACCTGACATAGACAAAGATAACTTCCGTCTCCAAGATGGCGGATCTAGTCCACGTCCTCTCGATCCCTGCAGAAAGTGGATCCAGGGTCTGATTAATTTCGGCTCTCCGTTGCACTTTTCTGCATTAAAGTCAAAATGATGATATACTTAATACATCTGTGCCGCTAAAGTGAGGTCGTTGGCCGACAGTCCGTTTTTTGATTAAACAAGTGTTGTGAATGAGACCTTCCACCGTCTAGACTTGATCTGCGCTTTACGTCACATTGGTGCTGTTCATGACCGTTGCTGGAATTTCATGACCCAAGTTATTTCCATGTTACTCATTAATGTAAACTACATCCACAGTTTTGTCTCTTTCGGGAATTTGCTTCGTGTTTTGTTCGTCGTAGACTGCTTACACTAGAGTAATCAGAAATCTAAAGGGAGTGAGATTGTGTGTTCGACATTGTTGTGTGCTACGTCATCGTAATGGTTCCTTAGACCGGCCGTGCGCTAATCTTACGGTCTGCTGTTTGAAGTGCGACGGGGATAATTTTACGACTAACTGTGTGTCTCTATGTTCGGAATTGGAGTCAACAACGATGGCCTAACAGCATCAAGTGCTGCGACGATCATCATTTTCAAGAGGACGTGAATTACCGGTACATGGGGATAGGCGGCGGGAACAATTGAAGGCTATGCATGAAAAGTGTTTCTTGTTGCAGTTTCCTCATATTCCAAGTCGCATGTCTGTGTTAGTCACTTCTAGTGACTTGGGCAGATGGTGCTCGTAAACCTGGGAGGGTCGACCATCTAAGGGCAGAATCCCCCTACAGAAAAGATAATCTGCTGCCTTGCAGGAAGATTGGGGACAATCAAGGGCTAAGGAAAGCAAACCAGAACAAAATGCTGGCTGAAATCGGATGCACTGGGCCACTGCAGAACACAGTGCAACGTTTTAACAGGTGTTCAAGCGGAGTGGATATAAAAGGCTTAAACAGACAGCTGTCTTCGTGTGAGAGTCTGGAGTCCTACTCTGATTGAGTCCTGATCGCAGAGAGACAGAAATAATAAAATACTTTAACTCCATACGTTTACTACACATTGGGAGGTTTCTTTAATTACAATTTTTAAAATTATTTTTTTTTTCAACTTCACTGGTCTTGTCTACCAAATGTATTCTATTTGTGATGATGATGATGATGATGATGATGTTGATTTCTAGTTGTTGTTGCAGAATGTCAACTACTTGTGCTTGTAAATGTTTCCGAACAGTTCTGTCACAAATAACATTTTGCTCTGCTAGTTAGTCCCTTTATGAGTTTTGTGTTTGTTTTAGTCTGTATTTATATCATTCATTTTTTTTTATTGGTAGCATTCATGGTGGTTTCATATTTAATGTTTTTTTCCCCCCGAGAGTTCTTGTTGATATGGCGGGCTACTGAAATGTACTTTTAATGCGACTTTGACACTACTATTGTGATGTCGGGGAAAGTGTGAACACTATTTGCAAGACATTCTAATTTTTTTTATAAAGACGGCCTGACGTAATACAAAACCACATCACGGAAAAATATGCCGTGGTCTTGTAAAGGTATGGTCTCTAACACCATATTGTCCATACGTATAGCAAGGGAGGGAATCTAGATTTTACTCGCAAATTAGTATTATCTCTATCAAAGCAGATGCCTTAAGAAACTATCGGAAGCACATCTTAGAGGTGTTGAACTCTTGAAGTGGAATCGCTTTCAGCTGGTCTGTTAGGTCTTTCTAAGTGTTGTCCAAATTGGGACCTTTATATGCTTCTAAATTTGGTAAACAGAAAAAAATTACACAGATATATATATCTGGAAATAGTGGGGCAGCGGGGTAATTGAAATACTTGTGAGTTATAAACCAGTAGCCAAGAGCGCCGTGTGACAATAAGCATTGTCGTGGTGCAGCAATCAAGTGTTTGCAATAGCTGGCGGCATGGAGTTAACCTTTTTATGTCTCACATGAACCTCATGGTAATACTGCTAATTGACTGTTGATCTTTCACCTACGGATTTGTTGCGAGCAATCCCCGGACTGTCGTAAAAATAGTGAGCATTACTTTCATATTGGATTGCTCATCCTTGTTTTTGTGAAGGGAGGAGAGATTGTGATGTGGATCACTCCACTTACTTCGGCGTTCAGTTTCAGCCTTGTACTCTACAACTCTTCAACGGTTATAACATTTTTTAAGTAACTCTCGTCACCGTGGATGCGTTGCGGGAGATTCAAACATAAATCTTTTCTATTCTCTCTCTGCTGGATTGTGATGTTTTTTGGTTTTTTTTTTTTAAATCATCTTGATACACGCTTTCTGTATGACAACTTTGCTTCCTATTTACCCCAATTTCACTCGGCAGTCTACCCTCACAAGATGGGGAATGACTTCCACGGCCGGTCTTATCGCCAACGGTTTCACGGTCCTCTAAAAACATCTAGTGCCGCGTGAAAAGTTACCTTCGAAAAATGACACTCTCCACGCGAGAATTTCATGTTTTCGGAAGTTACATTTTCATTTTCCCCGAGCTTCGCACATATTTTAATCTCACAGCGTTGTTGGAAAAATAGTGGTTCCATTTTCGTGACACATCACAACAATACACGTTCACAAAACAAGCACTTGAGTGCGCACCCAGTCACGGTATGATGCTGCAACTCTAGAGGCAGATCTGTGAGATGTTTACCCACTGGTACCTGGCAGTTTTGCCAGTTCATGCATAAGACGAGCAGGCGCATTACTTTTCTTCCACACCAAACTATACTGGAGACTGGCAAAGAATTATGTTGTGGGGATCTATGTCTTCCTGTCATGCATACATTTTACTTCTTGCTTAACTTGCCGTTCAAAGCAGACCGTTACAGTCTGCACTCATTAAAATCTTCTCTCAACTGCAATGTTTCTTTTTTTAAGCTTTTTATTTAAAAGAGACATTCAAAAGGATAAAAACGCAGGTGATCTTTTATATTGCCTTCTTAAATGAAACTCGTCGTGGAGACGAACTTGAAAATAATGGCATGAGATGTCCATTATGGCCCAAGTCGAGAAAGAGAGCCTGTCTGGGCTAGAAGTAGTCAGTGGCCCATAGCTAACAGTGATCGACCCATAGTTAACAGTGATCGACCCATAGTTAACAGTGATCGACCCATAGTTAACAGTGATCGATCAATAACTTACAGTGACCAACCGACAGCTAACACTGAGCGACATATAGCTAACAGTGATCGACCCATAGCTAACAGTGAGCGACCCATAGTAACAGTGATCGATCAATAACTTACAGTGGCCAACCGACAGCTAACACTGAGCGACATATAGCTAACAGTGATCGACCCATAGCTAACAGTGAGCGACCCATAGCTAACAGTAATCGATCCATAGCTAACACTGAGCAACACATAGCTAACAGTGATCGACCCATAGCTAACAGTGATCGACCCATAGCTAACAGTAATCGACCCATAGCTAACAGTAATCGACCCATAGTTAACAGTGATCGCCACCCTTTAACTTCGATGAAGATAATGAGTGAAGTTAGTCGAATGAAAGTAGAAAATGACAAAGAGGAAGACGAAGTATTCAAGAGTTATTTTATCTAAGCTTTACTTTCTTCCATTTTATATTGATGATTTAAATGTTGTTTTGTATCCATGTAATTCATTTATAGTTATTTTATCTAAGCTTTACTTTCTTCCATTTTATATTGATGATTTAAATGTTGTTTTGTATCCATGTAATTCATTTATAGTTATTTTAAAGAAAGATACATATAATTATTATATTTGTTACTTTTTACCAAATTGTTGTCCAAAGTTTGGTATTTTCATTGAAATTAACATTCGAGAGTTCTGTAGGAAAGTTTTATAAAGAAATTGAACAGAAAAAAACGTAATTTAATCACAGTGTTTCTACATCGGAAGATAAAACAAACACACACACACAAACAAACAATTGTGGCAATCTCCGTCGCTATAATTTCGTCATGAAAGTAAAATTGTTAAAAGCGTTACAAATTTATAAATGTTTTAATTCGTTTAACAAATTAATACTTTTGTCTATTTACAGAACAGCGCAGGCCGGGTTCTGGACCGATGGTGTGTTGCCACTCAAGATGAAGAACTAATTGTGCTGCAACAATTCTTACGCTTTGGTGAAACTAAAGCCATAGCACACGAGATTATACTCCAGGACACGAAAGAACGCCATGAAATTCTTTCCAAGCACGCAGGTACCTCAGAGTCTGGCATTAAAAAGTTTATTGAGCGCAGTAATTTATCGTCGGTGCAAAGCTACATCAAATCTTATGAGTCAACAAGACAGCTGTTCACAAACACCCCCGTCACATTTATCCCACACGCAAACAGAATTCTCCCGGCATCTTCCATTTCACAAAAATTTAGTCCTGGTTTAGAGCCACGGTTTGCACTGTCTCACGTGTCTTCCACATTGAGCCCTTCCTTGATAGCCACTCCATTAAAGTGCTCTCAGGTAACAGCGCGTCTCGACGGCCAAAAGGAGGAAGAAAGCCCAGCTATGGATCTCAGCATTGACACGTGCAGCACGCCCAAATGTGACAGTCCACAGAATCTAACTACAACTTCTCCGGTCGTCTCTGTTGCATCATCATCGTCATCTCATCAAGCTCTGCAGTTGCCTCATCAACAGCAGATACAAGATTTGGATGAAGTAGATGGCAATGACCCTTACATGTCCGGGTCAGATGAGGAGGAAGCCCTTGACTGCTCTAACAAAGATAGTCAAGATTCACCAAATGATGCAAATAAAAAGGGCAAGCATATACGCAAGTCTAACAACCCAATAAAGCGACAATGGACACCATCTGTCAACTTTGGCAGCGCGTTTATTGGACCAAACGGCAAGAAGAGAGTCTTGTGTGCAGCCTGTAATAAAACATTCTGTGATAAAGGTGCCCTGAAGATTCACTACAGTGCCGTTCACTTGAAGGAAATGCACAGGTGCACTGTAGAAGGCTGCCATATGATGTTCAGCTCCAGAAGGAGCAGAAATCGACACAGTGCCAACCCAAACCCAAAATTGCACATGCCACAGAAACGTAAAGACGAACTTGATCAGCCGGAAGAAATGGACATGTCCATAATGAATGGATCATTCACCCGCGTTGCCTCAACCACACCAACCAAACCAACCAGCACGCCATCTCCAGTGCCTTCCATTCATAGCTCCCCGCATGTGATGAGATCAGAGTCGAACATTTTTACTGGTCAGCCCAGCAATTTCCATTTCCTGCCGCTCTCAGAGAAACGACTCAAACTGGAAGAGGAGCAACCTACAGACATGCGCAAACTCATGTCCCCGCCCTTTGTTAATGACGAACCGTGTGATTTAAGTAAGAAATTAGATGACGACGTGAAACTAGAGATTGATTTAGACAAATGCAATGTCGAGAGAGAAGATGTGATTCCATGCCATGGAGACGTTAACGGTAATGAACTCAAAACAAATAATGAGTTTATAACCAAAGGAGGGAAACGGAGAAAGAATGCTGCTCCAATACGATGTGCTCAAACTAGCGCGCAAAGCTACAATATTACATGTAATAAAGACATATCACCATTAAATTTGAGCAGTAATAGAAAGCTGAAATTTAATGGAGAACTACCATTGGATACAAGGCAACATGAGGCAATGTTTTCACAAGAAAGTTCTCATGGAAATAACAAGGACAGAGAATATGAATACAGAGTACATCTGGAAAAAGCTGGAAAATTCCAAGATGGAGAATTATTGTATCCACATGATTTTCGAGAAGAGACAGATGGAAAGCGCGAAACCAAAAACTTTCCGAAAATGCCATTCTTGTGGGCGAAAGATATTAAAGATTCTGTTAATATCGCTGGAGATGATTTACACAACGAGCCTTATCAGTCGTCAGAAATGGAGTTTATCCAAAATGCAGACAGAACTAAATTTGAGACTCTAGGTGTTGGCACAGAAAGATCTAATTCGGAAAGTCACAGCTCCGAGGATGGTGAATCTCTTTCACCCTGCGATATCATTCAAGACTATCCATCACAGGTTTATGTGGATAGAGAAGATCCACTCAAGTGTAGGTTATGTGGCAAATCCTTTCAAAATAATGTCACTCTCAAAGTCCATTTCCAAAACGTTCATCTCAAAGCGATGTATCCTTGTACTGTAAATGGATGTACAGCAGCCTTTTCATCCAAACCTAGCCGCAATCGTCACAGTGCCAACCTTGAACTTCACCGCCACGTGCATGCTGAAGATGGTAACGTTCATCACAGAATGGATGAGAACATCCAAGGGAATATTCCAGTCAAATTTTACGGCCATGAATTAGTTAGTTTGGTCCCTAAAACGGCAGCAGCAACAATTGGCGTCTGTGAAGCGAAGGCTGCCAGGAATAACAACGAAAATATGAACAGGGGACATAACACAGGATCATTTGTTGTTATGAACGACAAACTTAGTATCAGCAACTCTCCAACAATGGATATCCAACAGGGCATAACAGAACACACGAGCAGAGAAAGCTTAAAAGGAGCTGAGGTCATACTTGGAGACAGTGAGCGAGAGAGTGACATTAAGAATAAAGTTGAGTGTTTGGTTGATAACACCTTCAAAGTTCATGGCAAATCGTTTGATATTAATTTCCCGAATGCAGCATTGCTGCAAGATCATATCAGTGTTTCGCACCGTGAACATGTTCTTTCTCCATCAAGTCCACTGGTTAGGAAGGCTGTGTCACCCCGTAGAACCTACAGTAGACTGTCAATGGTGTGATAGAAAACAAATATATCACTGATTATCATTGAACTCTACAGCATTTCCAACTATCTGAAATGTTTTATAAATGAGAGATTCACTTCAAGCAGCACTATTTTACAGCAAGATGGAGGTGAACTTGAAGATGTCGCGTGCTGAAAGAGGAGCAACATTTTATTTTTAAATAATGACAAATACGTATTGTAACATGTATCTGAACAGATATCTCTCTCGATTTGTGTTTTGTTGTTTGAACCACTTGAAAACTATGCACACGTTTTCAATGTATTCATAGTCCGTGTAATATATGGAGTTGAGACAAACTAGCTATATCAAAGGGCAACTTATGATGGGAGGACGAGGTCCGTGAAACATGAACGCGCTGGACAATAAATAATCTGATGAAGAGGGAAAGAAAAAAATAATAATTACTCAATAAATTACAAGAGATAGTATATGTTCACTGTCTTGTATTGCATGACTGGCACTGGTAAGGTGGCGACTGAACATATGATATCTGTGATCTATACAGGAGTTTGGTTATTATTATCGGGGTTAAATGTCAATGATTGATCTCCGAGCTAATTTTAAATGGATTAGTACCGTTATATATATATATATATATATATATACATACATATATATATATATATATATATATATATATATATATATATATATATATATATATATAACGGTACTAATATAAATATGATAAACTACATTCTGGAGGAATATGATTTATCTCTGTATAGGTGAGAAAAGAATGATGACCTAAAATGATTAAATTACTTTGTTTACTACAATTATATAACATTTCTTTGTTACATTGTGAATCTTTCACAGCTTGTGGTATAAACAGTTTTTATAGGGTTGAACATTTATTCCACGTTCTAATGAACTCTACTACAGTTCGTTCGTTACTTCCTAAAAACTCGTTAAGCTTTTTTTCTTGGGATATTCACCGAAGATGATTAACACATTTAATCACCACCAAGGGCATTCTTCTCGAGAATGCATGGAAAAAGACCAAGAGGAAGACCCAGAAGAAGATGGATAGATGCAGTGACAGAGACATGTAACAACAAAGGAAAACCACTAATTCAGACAGTTCGAGCAGCTCAAGAACGACAAATGATATAAACCACGACACCTTTTAGGTATCACATAAGTGAGGGGTGGTTGGCATATAACAGAGATTCTAAGCATATATTTGAGAGATTGCATACAAATAATTGAGAGATTATATACAAATAATTGAGATATTGTATACAAATAATTGAGAGATTGTATACAAATAATTGAGAGATTGTATACACACAATTGAGAGATTGTATACAAATAATTGAGAGATTGTATACAAATAATTGAGAGATTGTATACAAATAATTGAGAGATTGTATACACATAATTGAGAGATTGTATACAAATAATTGAGAGATTGTATGCAAATAATTGAGAGATTGTATACAAATAATTGAGAGATTGTATACACATAATTGAGAGATTGTATACAAATAATTGAGAGATTGTATACACATAATTGAGAGATTGTATACAAATAATTGAAGATATAATTTAACATATGTTTGGATGAGGATGTACAATGAGATCGACATCAGATTATTTGTGCTATTTTTTTACATTACCTTAAGTTGGGATTTTTATTAATAATTTCTCTCTGCGGCAACCACCGCTGGTCTCAGTAGCGAGGCTCGGCTTTTAACGTCAATTACTTATCGACGGAACAAAGTATGAGTACCTCCAAAGTCGGAGTTATCTGCCTGTGCGGCGAGGAACCCCTGTGCACACGACTGCTAGGGAAAAAACGGATTAACATGCAAAATTCAGTTTCTAGTCTCTAGAGACTTCGTCAGAGGTCAAAGCTGACGAACGTTAAAAAAATGATTACGCTTGTGCACTGTATAATGATGAGGTTTGTACTGTTTTTAGATTAATTGTGTGCACAAATATTGAGATGAAGTTTGTGCTATTCCAGATTAATTTTGTTCATTGTATAAAGATGAAATTTGTTCGGTATTTTGAGGCATGGGTTGATATGAGGTTTGGGCACTGTAATGAGATTAAGTTTATTCACCAGGTTGTTCACGGCATTATTTAAATTCTGAAATCTGTACAAGTCTGAAATGAAATGCTTCATTTATAGTGTTGTGCATTGTGTGTATCTGGATATAGTTTTACTTGGCAATATAAGAAGGTAGTTAGTCATTCCTTTCCTTCTTGGCAGTGACTGTACAAGTCGGAGATCGCAGCCAAATTTCTACAAATGAGATCCTCTGCCTACCATCACGGAGTGGGTACCATAATCGGCACTACTTGTCGGCTGCTCCCACAACACCATCCACCACCTGTTCTAATGGTTTCACGTAACCTTAATAGGAGGGCTAAATTAGATCTCCACCATGCCCAAGGGTGTCCCGAAGACTAGCGGAGGAAAGGAGACGTCTTACTCCTTCTTTGGTAGGGGATAACTCTACCCCACTAATCTGAAAAGGAATATATGTCAATAGAAATGTGAAAGAACGTTCATCGGTGCTAGATAGAGCCAATATTGACCTATGGAAGAGAATCATGAACAGTTTTTAAACAAATGAAAAGATGGTTTGAAGTCACAGAGATGGGATTTCTCAGAAGAATGTTGAAAGTTCCCTGGACAGCTAAAAAGACCAACGTGGAAATTCTCAAAGAGGCCAACACAAAAAGGGAGCTCCTATAAAATATCAGAAAGAAATAATCAACATGTTTTCGGGCACATCATGAGAAGAGGAAAGTTGGAATATTTGGTTACAACCGGCAAAATACAGGGAAAAATATATCGCGGAAGACAAAGAGAGAAAATACTAGATAGCTTGGTGTCGTGGCATGGAAAACAGTCAACAACAGAACTGATACGATGCATGGTGGATAGAATATTATAGATTGACATGATCGCCTGCGTCAACCGGTATGGCACACGATGATGATGCACTGTGTGCATCGAATTATTCAACTCTGGGAAACAATCAAGACCATCCGAAAAAAATTGTGCCATAATATTATTCTTTTGCTTGAAGTCTGCTCATTGTGTGCATCATCACCATTGAGTGACGTCTCCGCATCGAAGGTTGGCTACCATGGAGCGCCATTCCGCTCCTCTATCTCTTGCTTTGATAATACAGGTAGTCATAGGCTGACTTGTCCATCTTTTCATGTTACTCGTCCATATTAGTCTTGGTCTGTCTCTGCCCCTTTTACCTTGTATTTCCCCTTTCAAGATTACTTTTAGTATGCTGCTGTGCCTTTTAACATGCTCCAAAAATCTCAAATGTTGTCCACCTTTCGTTAATGAAACTTTGGTGGCCCAGTAGTTATTTCGCTCGCAACTAGTCACGAGAGTCCGAGCTCGAGTCTCCAATGTAGTGACGGACAGGCAAATCTTTGGGTTTTATCCAACTTCTAAACATTTACAATTTTTCTGGTATATTCTAAGTATATTTTTCTCTGAAGTAAAGGCGACCTGATACATCGCCCCAAACCGTGCGAGATGTTTTGGGGATATATACGAATATAGGACTCCAAATACCATTATCACCATTCATTTCATAAAGGTGTGGGAGAGGATCGTTGCATTTCATTATAGTACTTTACCTTCACTTTACTTATTATTCTACTTCATTCACAATCTTATCATAGTGTGAACCAATTCTAATATTTCATCTTCTTCTTCTACCTTTCAGCTCCCTGTGGAGCATAGGTCTTCAACAAACACTTTCCAAGTCGTTCTGTTTCTTGCCATTCTTTTAAGAGCATTCCATGTTTTCCCCATCATCTTCATCTCTGCTTCTGTCTGTCTTCTCCAAGAATTCCTTGGTATTCCTCTTTGTCTTTTCCCATGGAGATTCCAAAAAAGGGCCTATTGTGTAATACTCTCAGTTGGCTTCCGCAGTGTGTGTCCTATCCAGCGCCAGCGTCTTCGATGTATCTCTTTATCCACTTGTATTTGACTGGCACATTTCCATAATTCTATGTTAGTGATTTTGTCCTAATTCTAATATTTGTACAAGTGTTTAATTAACAACATAAGTACATAAGCATGAGATTACAAACAAATAATGAAGAAGTGCACACATTCAAGTCAGAAAATTATTCCAGAGTTAAAGTCACCAAGATCAAGATGAGGTGACATCAACGATATTGTTAAAGGAAATTGGGCGGCCTGAGCCACAAAACATCAACTGACATTATCCACAAAACATCAATTGATATCTCCCACAAACACCTGCTGATAACATCAACGTAACAACTACAAATAACACCAACAAAACACTGACTGACATCACCCACAAAACAACGACTGACAACACTCACAAAATACCTATAGACAACACCCACAAAACACCTACAGACAACACCCACGCAACAACTACAAATAACACCAACAAAACACCAACTGACCTCACCCACAAAACACCGACTGACATCACCCACAAAACACCAACTGACATCACCCACAAAACACCAACAGACAACACCAACAAAACACCTACTGACAACACCCACAAAACACCAACAGACAACACCCACAAAACACCAACAGACAACACCCACGTAACAACTACAAATAACACCAACAAAACACCGACTGACATCACCCACAAAACACCAACAGACAACACCCACAGAACACCGACTGACTTCACCCACAAAACACCCACTGACTTCACCCACAAAACACCGACTGACTTCACCCACAAAACACCGACTGATTTCACCTACAAAACACCGACTGACTTCACCCACAAAACACCCACTGACTTCACCCACAAAACACCGACTGACTTCACCCACAAAACACCAATTGACAACACCCAAAAAACACCGACTGACTTCACCCACAAAACACCGACTGACTTCACCCACAAAAAACCGACTGACTTCACCCACAAAACACCGACTGACATCACCCACAAAACACCAACAGACATCACCCACAAAACACCGACTGACTTCACCCACAAAACATCGACTGACATCACCCACAAAACACCGACTGACTTCACCCACAAAACACCGACTGACTTCACCCACAAAACACCTACAGACAACACGCACACAAATTCACCGTTGGCCATTGAAAAACCAGGAAACTAAAAGCGTCCTTCATATATGCCTGACGCATGAAGAACCTTTGTTTTCAATTATCAATATAAATAATAACTCTGTCGAGACTGGCTCACATTTCATTGACGTGCTGTCGGTGTTATCCACTTCGCAGGCAATTTCACATCGAAGATAGACATTGGAAGGCAATGATAAACGATAAGATAACTAAGCAAACGATCAGAGAATGGATTAAATGTATTTTGTGGTGCCAGTAAAATTCTCAGAACACGTAACATTGTCAGATAGACTAAATCTAGAAAAGCTGACAGTGCAAATTAAAATCTTTCACCCAGGAATTAATATGATGGCTCGGATATAATTATGACTTGATCTTGTAGACTATTTAATGGCGTAAAGTTTCGTTCTAATTAGTACATCAAATTAGACAGGAAATGTTTGAGAACAGAATTAAAAATGAGAGGCACGGTGGTACTACGGGGATATGAAGATAAGAGAAGTTATATTATTGAGGAATAATGTGTAGGTATCGCACATTCTATTTGTTGGAAAGTTTGTTAGGATTTGAAAGGTTAAATTAGAAGCCAATTCATTGATTTGTGTCAGACAAATAATAATACATGTATATGAATATTATCATGAACGAAAACTTTCCGAGGTGACAGATCAATGAATCTGGGAAAGGTGTGTTTGTAACACTCGGAAAAAGCCACAAATAATAAACAGAAACAAACAAAGAACAATAGACAGCCTGAAGCAGAATTGAAACTAAACTACTCGACACCCCTTGCCACCGGGTACATCTGTTAAGTCCTTAAATTAAAAAGCTGTATTATATTTCTTTTGTTTAGACAGATTAATGTGCAGACATATTCTTCTGAAAGCACTCATACTTTTTACAAAATTACATTTTGTTATCCTCTGTTGTTATATTCTAACGAAAAAAAAATTCGTGATTGTTTCCCCTTAAATTAAGTGTTTGTTAAAATTAATTGTTTCGTGGATCTTGGGATGTATATTTTTTTGAAAAACTATTTTGCCACAAAAGATTTAGATTTATTTTAGAGCCTCTAAAAGTTCAATATTGAAAATGTCTCTTGCTAGAAATGCTTTACGACGTCAAATATTATTCTGAGTGCATAAATCAGCAAATCATCAAAACTCTCTTCAAGACCAGTTTGACATAAATTTAAAGGAATTACAAGTTTAAAACAGAACAACATATACAAATTACCGCCTAAAACCTAAAAAAAATATATATATGATTAATTTCTAATGATACAGATGGAGTCAGTGTTTGCTGTTTATCATATTTTTAAAAAAAATTCAATTTAGTTTTGTGTAAGGCTGTCTAGAAGTATAACTTCGGTCTCTGGACAGAAAGACACAACAAGACACGGTTCAAAGCCGACCACAGACGGTGGAGTCATTTGTTTTTGTTTTTTTAAAAGGAAGAATTAATCTATTATTTCTTCGTGGCGTTACTCTCCTTTGATCTCTATGTAGTGACATCCGATGTCTAGCCCTCTCTGGGTAGTCAGATCCGATGTCTAGCCCTCTCTAGGTAGTGAGATCTGATGTCTAGCCCTCTCTGGGTAGTCAGATCCGATGTCTAGCCCTCTCTAGGTAGTGAGATCTGATGTCTAGCCCTCTCTAGGTAGTGAGATCCAATAGCTAGCCCTCCCTGGGTAGTGAGATCCGATGCCTATCCCTCTCTTGGTAGTGAGATCCATTTCCAGCCCTCTCTGGGTAGTGAGATCCAATATCTAGCCCTCTCTGGGTAGTGAGATCCGATGCCTAGCCCTCTATTGGTAGTGAGATCTATTTCCAGCCCTCTCTGGGTAGTAAGATCCAATATCTAGCCCTCTCTGGGTAGTGAGATCCAATATCTAGCCCTCTCTGGGTAGTGAGATCCAATATCTAGCCCTCTCTGGGTAGTGAGATCCGATGTCTAGCCCTCTCTTTAGTGAGATCCACTATCCAGCCCTCTCTGGGTAGTGAGATCCACTATCCAGCCTTCTCTGGGTAGTGAGATCCAATATCTAGCCCTCTCTGGGTATTGAGATCCGATGTCTAGACCTCTCTGGGTATGAGATCCGATGTCTAGCCCTCTCTAGGTAGTGAGATGCAATATCTAGCCCTCCTGGGTAGTGAGATCCATTTCCAGCCCTCTCTGGGTAGTGAGATCCAATATCTAGCCCTCTCTGGGTAGTGAGATCCGATGTCTAGCCCTCTCTTGGTAGTGAGATCCACTATCCAGCCCTCTCTGGGTAGTGAGATCCACTATCCAGCCCTCTCTGGGTAGTGAGATCCAATATCTAGCCCTCTCTGGGTAGTGATATCCAATATCTAGCCCTCTCTGGGTATTGAGATCCGATGTCTAGACCTCTCTGGGTATGAGATCCGATGTCTAGCCCTCTCTAGGTAGTGAGATGCAATATCTAGCCCTCCTGGGTAGTGAGATCCTATGTCTAGACCTCTCTGGGTAGTGAGATGCAATATCTAGCCCTCTCTGAGTAGTGATATCCAATATCTAGCCCTCTCTGGGTATTGAGATCCGATGTCTAGACCTCTCTGGGTAGTGAGATCCGATGTCTAGCCCTCTCTAGGTAGTGAGATGCAATATCTAGCCCTCCTGGGTAGTGAGATGCAATATCTAGCCCTCTCTAGGTAGTGAGATGCAATATCTAGCCCTCTCTAGGTAGTGAGATGCAATATCTAGCCCTCTCTAGGTAGTGAGATGCAATATCTAGCCCTCTCTGGGTATTGAGATCCGATGTCTAGACCTCTCTGGGTATGAGATCCGATGTCTAGCCCTCTCTAGGTAGTGAGATGCAATATCTAGCCCTCCTGGGTAGTGAGATCCTATGTCTAGCCCTCCTGGGTAGTGAGATCCTATGTCTAGCCCTCCTGGGTAGTGAGATCCTATGTCTAGCCCTCCAGGGTAGTGAGATCCTATGTCTAGCCCTCTAGTGGGATCCCTCTCGGATAACGGCAATAAACAGGAAGCCCACTCGCAAACTTTAAAAAAAAACCTTTGGCAAATAAAAAATAAAAGAGTATGCCGTAAATTGGTCTCTGTCCAGTCAAAGTTGTCACAATAAACCTACCCACACCGTGGACCTCCAGGCCGAGCCTATGCCTGAGGGGCAGGGTTGTCAAGTTATCTCTAGTGGGGATATCAGAACGATATGTGTTCGTCCGGTATGCAGTGGTGATGATCCTAACATGAACAAACAAATAGTTACCGTATTCCAGTTACTTTGTTCATCTGTTAATGAATACCGTCTCATGCACAAGTCAAGGACAGTTGTATAAATCTTCTCTTCCTTATTAGATCTCATTTTGCCTTAACTCGATTACATATCTTTTGTATGCTTCATTGTGTACATTTATGCTATCTATTTAGTTTTAATCTAAAAAATGTTTATCTTTTAGGCATATGATTTGTTGATATATGTATTTGCTTACTAAATTCCAAATGTCGTAAATGTGGCTCTAACCGGAAGTCTTCCATGTGCTTGAAAAATGGAATGTTTCGTTTCTACAAAATTGTTTTTTTAATTACATTTTCACTGCCTTTAGTTTTTTTTAATGGGAAATAATTATTGATAATATGTGAAGTTTTCACGTGTTTAATAATCACATATATGTACTGTTTGTATTATGTTTGTATTATGTTTGTATACTGTTTGTATCCGCGAGTTAGAGATTTCTCTGAGTACGCGGTTTGTAACACGGCACAGAGAGAAGCAACCACTTGCAGGAAGTCCAATTCGCCCCAAGCTCGCTTGAGCGTGTCCGTGTTTATGCTGTCAATAGCGGCATTGATGTACCGTTTCATTTAGTTTACTTTTGTATGCAGTTGTAGTCAACGGTTTCTGTAGAATGTCCCACACTTTGATAAGGCATTTCGGCATTCCTTATGATAAGGCATTTGGAATTCTAAACTCAACTCTCAAATACATTTTTACGTTGCTGTTTTTGTACGTGGCACAAACACGATCAACTGTTTTCTGTGAAACATTGTTTACTTTACTCAGATATCCTATACTCTGAAATGTCTTGCTCTGTTGTCGGTAACTTATACCGTATTTCGCCCTAAAATGTCGTTGCTGCACAACAGTAGCAGTTTGTTTTCACGAGTTTGATCATGCAAGTTGAGTTTTCCCACACGATTTGGAGCTATAACCAATGCTGTCGTAACAGCAGTCATTGAACTTTCACCCTGATTTGTCCTTACTATACATTTTAGGTGTGCCTATTTAGCAGTATCCGAAGTATGTACAATGTTAGAAGTATTTGTTTCTTTTGCAGTGACTCTGAATATAAAGTTCATTGCTTTGTTTGGCTGATATATTCTTAGCATTGCTAAACCAGAGATGACAGTTCTTTTCATTTTTTCTGGATTGATTTTATAAATTGTATTCATTTAATTTGAATGTAAATATACATCCTTATGATCGTGTTAAATTATTTTGTTCATTGACATTTTAAAAAATATTCAATCTTTTCAGTAAAAAATAATTACATCTTTATGAAAGTGGCTTTAATATTATCTGAACTTTTGCAGTGCCAAACAATGTTGTTTAATGATATATTAAGCAGTATTATATCGTTTCCTTGATGTGCCTTTTGTTTAACTCATTTGCTTTAGGCGTTACACAAGTTCATTATAGACAAACTATGAAGAATATATAAGCAGTTCTACTATGCATGTATTTCGTATTTACATACATCTGGCAGTAATAATTACAATGTTATTGGCATTTCTTAGTAAACCTGTCTCATTTTTTAACAAATGTTCTGTACATAAATCATGTCACATTATTTTATTTATGTTCTTATTTAAAGTGTTAAAAAGAGCTGTTCATTAATTTATAAATTGTTTTTTTTTTTTTGTTAAGTAAAAGCAAAATACTATTCTCAGGAACAATTTTAAATTATCGCATGTAATTTATCCAATTATAAGTTCACTCAAACACTGTTTCATGTATTATGGTTGCAAAAATGATGTAAATAGATGCAAGCTATATAGCATTTGAGTGGGGATATTTTGTATGATAACTTTTTTTTGTAAAGCAATTTACTTAATTGTTATGCAATTATATTTATTTCTTGTAAATCGGCCAGACTAATAAATTGTAAGTTTGTATGCTCGTGCGCAAAACGGTCATCTGGAAACATGTTTGTCCTTTAGTTAGTGTCATGTGAGGAAGGAGAGAAGCATGGGGAGAGAGGGAGAGAGAGAGAGAGAGAGAGGAAGGAGATAGGAGAAAACATTTGATGAAGCTTGAATGAATAGACTTAATATTGATGTAAATATTATTACACTCGATGAAGATGGCGAAATTCGAAGGTGCTATTCAATCGCATAATTTAGAGTTTGGATATTTTATATGCTGCATGTTAACAAGATATAATATGCCAGTAAATAGTTCATTCTTTTGGCCGACATTTGTTTGGTGTATTTTTGAAACAAATGAAGTAATTGAAAGTGTGTGACTTGAGTGTTATATAAAAATACAGTAAACACCAACACACAAACACATACTGTAATTAATTGTAAAAAAAAAAAATTATATTGCTCCCTCTGATAGTTCAAGTACCATTGAAGAGATGACACAAAAATGCATATGAGAACTCATATATTGTACCTTGTACTCCATCTTTGTGTTTTCATAATTCAAATACATCACTTTCTATTTACCAATCGTCTTGTTATCCTGCACCAACATTTAATTCTGCCTTCCACAAATTCTCTCGCCTTCGATAGTTTCTATTGACACAAGGAAAAATCCTCATTCAGGTGTTCATAACCGTGAACTGACTGCTTTTTCACAAATGTCCGTGTGGACATTTAATATAAGATTTAACAGATTCTCCATGCCTTTCACTTGAGTAGATCCCCAACAAATTTTGTCTGCATTATTTTCAACCTTTTCCTATCATTGTTTCTTTCTTTCTTTCTTTTTTTTTTTTTTAAAATTCCGTTTTCCAGTATTTTATTGCTTGATTTCATCATTGGCTTTAAAAAAATAAATAAATAAACGATATCCCTTTTGCTGAATGTCAATTGTGAATTGTTTGTGCATGACTCACATTTTTGATGCAATAGTTACTCTGTCTGGCAAACATGACATCACACGCCAATTCGTTGTCCGTGAAGTTCTTACTATAGTTCGTTCAGAAATTCGTGCCCGCAGAGTTTATTAATTATCTTGAAAACTGTTTGATGAATGTCAGTACTTCCTTTTCGCGAAATCTTATTTTTTCACCGACCTTCAGTCTGATTTTTTTGCCCTACTGGCATGCATTTAGGAAACATTTTTGCTTATTTGAGGTATATAAAAATATTATTTTCTTTTAAAAAAAAGTAAAGAGCCCCCGTCACGCCAAGTGGCATATAGGGAATATGGTGTTAGTGACCATATTTTTTTACAGACCTTCGGCACATGATTTTTGGGGTAATGTGGTCGGTATTACGCCCGTGCCGCTTTACTTTCCCAGAAAAAAATCCGGTACCCATTTAATGCTGCTTGACCTAAATTTTAGGATTTTACAATACCCACATTTGTTGTAATTAACTCACCAATTAAAAAGGAAAATTTCACGTGCACACCACACAATCTTAGCCTAGTTTCGCAGTCTTAATTTGTAAGACGAACGCCACTTCGATTTTTTTTTTTTTTTTTTTTTTTTTTTTTTTTTGTAATTTCATTTCCAATTTCTTGTTTAATTGGTCCAGAGGCGTATTTTGACAAAATATTTACTATTAATGAATATTCCTGTTTGTCTGATGATTTGTAAGCTGTTGTGAAGTGACTACTTGATTTTTAAAACCATGAAGAGTTTAACGTGTAAATTCATCACTAAGCAAAAGGTAACAGTGTTATTGTACATGCACTTTTGCCATGAATCTAAAAGGGGTCGGTTATATTACGGTATCAAAAAACCAGAAAACAGAACACGGGCAGTTCTAAATATAGATAGAAAGTCTTTCAATCGATGGATAGGACAGAACTTTGACTCTGCAGAGGCGACGGTCAAGCAAGGAAGTTTATCTATTTATTCTATGACGAAGATATAAAATCAAATGAAAAATGTTGCCCTCTTCAATGTGATACGGATACACCTTTGGCTTGCATTGTTAGAAAATTAACATAATTTACAGTAAAATCTAATGTTTAGAGCACGCGGTTTGATATTTTTCTCAAATTTTATAACAAAAAACGATTTGTGAAAAATTCATACTACCTTTGTACTTAAATGTTATAAAATCTGAAGGTCGGTGAAAAAAGTAAGATTTCATGAAAAAGAATTACATAAATTCATCAAACAGTTTCCGAGATAATTGATCAACTCTGTGGGCACGAATTTGTGAACGAACTATAGTTTGTGTGAAGAAGTTTTCTTTCTTTCATTTTGTCCAGGCTGAAAAGTTGATTGATCTTGCTCTTCAAAATAACTTTTGAACTGCGCTAACACTTACAAGAGAAGTTCAGTGGAAAACCGGATAAGTTGTATTAAAAATCACATTTACGTCTGATACTACTGTGCGTCTAGTATGCAGAGGTGATTACCTTGAGATATGCTTGCTTGCTTGTTTGCGTTCGTCCGATGACTTAAGGAGTGTACCTCGTCATCATCCGCCCTTAAAGGACGTTAAGTAGGCGTGTCTGCGTTGTGTTGTGGTTTACAGTATAACTGTGATAATTGCGCCTTTCGGCCCAACACATCCGACTTCAGTATGACATTTTTGAGTACCGGGTTGTCTTCCCTCTTCGATCCCTATTTGCTTGTCCAGAATAGACAGGTTAGTCTGTTACTAGAGGCACCACGAAGAGGTGGAGCATGGTCTGGGTGGTTCTGGTTCACCGATCCTGGCGCAAGCCATCAGCTGTGGATCGCTGACAACTTCCAGCTCTGGTGCTGGGAGGCGCGGCTTCGCCTCCGATGGCATTAGTACGCCTCCAGCACATTTGGGGGGGGGGGGACAGATAGTGATCCCCTTGTATCATTGCACCAAGCCAGAGCAGTTGAGTGTTGTGAAGATTTTTATTAGCGAAGGCGTGAACCTCTAGAGAATTCATCAGGTGAGACTTCAAGTACAGCGACAGGTGTAAGGGTTGTGTTGGAATGGACTGAATAATTCAAGAAATGCATCATTAATGAACATTCTCCACGCCATCATTAGTGAACATTCTCCACGCCATCATTAGTGAACATTCTCCACGCCATCATTAGTGAACATTCTCCACGCCATCATTAGTGAACATTCTCCACGCCATCATTAGTGAACATTCTCCACGCCATCATTAGTGAACATTCTCCACGCCATCATTAGTGAACATTCTCCACGCCATCATTAGTGAACATTCTCCACGCCATCATTAGTGAACATTCTCCACGCCATCATTAGTGAACATTCTCCTTTTTTATTAGATGCTAAGTTTGGACCAGTCTGTCACATCATTCACGACATAAGTGAAAAAAAAGGCTGGGTGAGCCGGAGGCCGTCGATTTGGATCGAACACTACTTCTTGCCCTTTGTAGTCCAGTTCACTAACCACTGAGCTATCGCGGCTCCCATTCATGACATAAGATACCAAAAAAATGTTCAAGATGGGTGCCCAC
The DNA here is from genome assembly GCA_032433765.1 of Megaustenia siamemsis. Classification (NCBI taxonomy): domain Eukaryota; kingdom Metazoa; phylum Mollusca; class Gastropoda; order Stylommatophora; family Ariophantidae; genus Megaustenia; species Megaustenia siamemsis. The sequence continues at coordinate 29,005,120 of JAVIAB010000051.1, forward strand.
GCGGAAGTGCATGAGTGGCTGCACACCTGTCTCAATGAATTATTTTCCTGCGAGATCTATGCTTATCAAGCCCTGGCGAAAATGTATTGAACTAGAGGGGAGCTACATTGAGCGGTGATAATTCATTATTTCAGTGTTTGCAGTAACTCATCATCATTGAATGCCCTCTCCAGATCGAAGGTTGGCTACCATGGAGAGTCCTTCATCTCTGTCTTTTGCTTTGATAGTGCAGGTTGGCATAGACTGATTTGTCTTTTTTTATGTTACTCGTCCATGTTAATTTTGATCTGCCTCTTTTGTCTTGTATTTTTCTTTCCAAGATTACTTTAAGTAGGCCGCTGCGTCTTTTAACACGCTCCAAAAATCTTATTTGTCTTGTTTGATTTGTGTTTAGTAGTTTTCTTTTCATTTTTAGTTGTTTTAATACTTCATCATTTGCTTTCTTTTCTTTCCATTCAATTCTTCCTATTCTATAAATCCACATATCAAAGGCTTCATATTTGTGTTCTGGTTTCTTGTCTAATGTCCATGTTTCTTCGCCTTATCATCATCATTAAGTACTATGCCTGTTGGTGTTGGTGATCGTATCTCTACACAACTTTCGACCTTGACAGTTATTTATCATTTCTGCTGTTGACCGCCTTTCAAGCCTGTCAAGCCATTCTCTTAAGCTGCCTGGTATCTTTTCTCCTTGTTCCACTCTATCTCTTCGTCCCTCAATTTTCCCAGTTGTCACAATATATTGAAGCTGTTTCCTTCTCATTGCATAGCCAAAAAAGATGATTGTTTCTCCCTAATGTTGGAAATTATTGGAAATGTTGAAAAGATAAAACATTTTGCTATTCTTAGTTTTAGCCCTGGTGTTATTTGTCTTGATGATAATATATTTTTCAAGACATTAAAATTGAGTTTTGCTATTCCGATTGCAGTTAATACTCCGTTAAAATAAATCTGATTTTCTATTGAACCACCTTCTTAATGAGTTATTTGCGGGTCATCATCACTGCACTCCGAACATGTCCATAGGTGCTCAGATCCCCTCCTCAGCAAGTCCCGCAGTGTCCAGCTACTGACGAATCCAGTTCTGTGTTGGTTGATAAGTCTTCTTACACGGCCACCAAGTTTCTCATTTCTGGCTGTGCCCATCTAAACTCCCATCTCCATCATCCGAAGAAATGACGCGGATCTGTGTTTGTCGAAGTCATGTGCTCTTCCCACATCTCGGAGGGCATTGATGATGTCCGCCCGATCCATTGGTTGCCCGTCCTCAATGACAGTGCAGCTAGCACTTTGTTAGTTTAGCACAAGTAACCCAAACTTGCATAATATGCACATGGCTAGCGAATATAACTTTGCTTTGACTCATTATCCTTGCGCCAACTTTCAGGCGCCATGCTTCTAAGAGGAAGTACAAATAAGGAATGTGTTCGAAGAAGACTTCCTAGATAAGATTGGACACTCTTCATGATTAGAGACTGGAAAAAGTTAACAATCCACCAAAGGGACTTATATCCCGTGTTTATTGATAATAGCTATTGAATAAATCGAAATCTGTGCAACCTTGGCGGCCTCATAAGTATATGCAGTGGACTGTATTAGTTTTGGTGGGTTTCGTTGATAATTGGTCCTTAAATAAGCTAAATGTGTAACCGGATAGACATCGTCAAAAATTGTCAACTGTTAATTTTGTGTGAGTAACGAGTGTCAAGACAAATGTGTGACAGAAACTTGTTACAGCTATCACATTATGGTGTAACTTTTCATGTTTGTTGAACATTATGCAATCATTCATTTACTTTATTTTATAGCTGACAGCTTCCATTTAGTATTGGCCTTGCAAATATTTGTATTTTATTAGCACAAAATAAAAATGATGCTGCAACTAATTTTGTTTTGCAAATACTCCATTGATTGTGTTATCAAATGGTGTATATGTGTGTAGCATTTGTCCATGTGTGAATATATATATATATATATATATATATATATATATATATATATATATATATATATATATAGAGAGAGAGAGAGAGAGAGAGAGAGAGAGAGAGCGCGCGATGTTGAGGCGCGGTGTTAGTCTCAGTGTCCTGCTCCTTGTGGACACGTTTGTTTTCACAGTAATTCATGATATACGGGTAGATTGAAGCCGAAAAAGGACATGGGTGATTCAACAAAGGCTCCATATAATAGCAGAGCACGTTTAATGTCCCTTCTTCATTCTAAACGAGTTGGATGAGCTCCGCTATACAGGCTACAATGACAAATAAAAGCCCCTGACATTATTAAAATAGTTCCAACTTTACAAAATGACCACTGCGGCCCTTACAAGTACTTCATCTTTTCTCCAAACTCATATTAACCATACCTCATATTTCTTCTAGTAGCATATCTTTTCTCATATTTTCTCTAAACCCATCTGTAATTTTTAAAATCCCATATTCCCAATGGTTATTGAGTTATTAGCGGGTGATCATCATTGCACTCCGAATGTCCATATGTGTTCAGATCCCCTCCTCAGCAAGTCTCGAAGTGTCCAGCGACTGACGACTCCAGTTCTATTTCCAATCAACGATTCCGTGTCTAATGTACACAACAACATTGTCATGTTTGTCTTTCTACATTTACACCCACAACCGATATGTCAGACCTACCAACGGCATCTGCATGCCTCCACGTGCTCACGAAACTGTGAAGCATAGAAATGTATGCTCCGTCCACTTTTACGCGAAGTATCCATTTGGAAAGTTTAAAGGCAATAATTAATAGCTTAATACTGTTAACTTTCTGCTCAACGCGTGATTTTGAAACGCGATCTCTTGCAGCGAACACACGCACTAAGTAGTAAACGCAAGAAAAGAAGAGCCGAGAGCCAGCACAAATAATAACACATAGAAACGTCAATGTTTCCAGGAACTTGTAGTTTCTTTGATTTCTGTGAAATCGCGTATTAGATGTACATTTTCAGGCGCCAGTCTCAATAAATCTAAAGAATGCGGCTGTGAACACAAGGCAAGGCAACTGAACTATTTGGTGACAACGGTACTGACCGTGGTATTCTGAGCTTTCCCTTTTTCTCAAAATACTGACAATTCATTTTAATTAACATTTGTTTATAAACCGTTTTATCAGCAATATAGTCACTCTCATCGATTAAACGGAGCAGAGCAGCAACAAGCATTTATTCAATCGTACGAATGACAAACAATGTAACGTCCGGGCAGCATTGCCATAAAACGGCAGCTTTGTAATCTATGAGATTGAGTTATTTGCGGGCCATCATCATTGCACTCCGAACATGTACATAGGTGCTCAAATCCCCTCCTCAGCAAGTCCCGCAGTGTCCAGCGACTGACGACTCCAGTTCTGTGTTGGTTGGTAAGTCTTCTTACACGGCCACTAATCTATGAGATGTGAATAATGAATATGATAGCGTTGAAACTAGAAGACATAGATAGAAGAAAGAAAGAAAAATGAAGTGCTAAAAAAAGAGAGTACATGAGGATGCGTAGACAAAGGAAGGCAGAAGGAGAAGACAGAAAGATTGAGAAAAATAAGATGACGCAGAAAGAAGGCAGAAATAAATAGCAGAAAGAATGAATTATATACTGATATAGACTATATAGTAAAATATAGACATATAGGCAGGCAGACAGATAATAGATAGTTGTTGTATATGCTGGAGTAGTATTACTAGTAGTCGTGGTAGTTATGGGGGTGATGTAACAGTGGTCCCCATACTTCAAGTGTTGACAAGTCTGAACTATTTCAAGTGTTGACAAGTCTGAACTACTTCAAGTGTTGACAAGTCTGAACTATTTCAAGTGTTGACAAGTCTGAACTATTTCAAGTGTTGACAAGTCTGAACTACTTCAAGTGTTGACAAGTCTGAACTATTTCAAGTGTTGACAAGTCTGAACTACTTCAAGTGTTGACAAGTCTGAACTATTTCAAGTGTTGACAAGTCTGAACTACTTCAAGTGTTGACAACTCTGAACATTCAGTCTGTCCGTTGCTAAATTTGATTATTATAACTGGCCTGCCTGCTGAGAAAATCAGAAGTTTTTATAGTAAATGTTTTTTTTTTTTAAATTTATCTCCTTACTGCTTCCAAGACACCAGTTTATTACTGACTTTGTTGACGATATTATTTTTTATCCATTTTATAGTTTGAAAAATATAATTTGAATGATCAATTCCAAACACACTTTTGTTTGAAATCTAAAATGTTTGCCTACTAATTTCCCGCCAGTTTGGAAAACAGTCGAACCAAATTTAACTTACGATAATCGGTTGCTGTTTCGTAAACAAATGTATCAACTCGCCTCAGCATTTTGCAGACATCTTGTCCAAGGTGTGTTGCAAAAAGGCCACACTGGCATAGTTTGTTGAGACTGAGAAACTCATTACCGTCTTTGTTCAATACGTTTGACCGTGCTATGATCGGAGATGTTGGAGGGGTGGGCTTGTTATATAGTTTCCCCTTAGATGAGCAGGAACTTTGCTCGAATGGACTTTCCCATTTGATAGGTCAGATAAAACAACAAAGAGACCGACGCGCGCTCGATCGAGTGTGGGAGATGGTGGCAACTGACCGACATAGATCATCTGCTCACGTGCATACCACAGCTCCCCTCATTGGACGCCTGAAGTTCTTCTGGCTATAATTAGGCCAACGGAGAACAACTGACAGGGACAGGTGAAGCTTTTTTGAAAGAATGTTACATCTGAAACTTCCAGTGCCTGTGTTTCTCGCCTCATAATCCTTAGAAATTATCCCATACATCGCCATACAAAATATACACAACTGGCCAGTACTTGAACGAAACTCATGGTGTTGTTTGTTCTTTGTACACACTTTGAGTATGTTACTTGATTACTGCTTTTACTGATGAGGCAAAACATAGTTTATTAGATTGTTTATTTTGGAAAATGTAAAAGATGGAACAAAAGTGAGCTTTTTTTCTTAGTCTTTGTTTCAGTTCACTTCTGTTGTTTGTAATTAGTGAAGTTAATTTGAGATTGCTAAACTAATACTGTTCATGTAACTGAGTTTATCAGATTATTTCACTTGTAATTGATTAAGCAAAATTGACTTGTATTAGATTGTTTCTATTGTAACGGATTGTGTAAAATTGAGTTAAGTTGTTTCTGTTGGAGTAAAAATCAGCTTCTTGCTAGCATACTTTTATTGAACAGAATAAAACCTAGTATGGAGATAATAAAGGGAGCCGCGATAGCTCAGTGGTTAGTGAACTGGACTACCACGGACAAGGGGTAGGGTTCGATCCCAACCGACGGCTTCCGGGTTCACCCAGCCTTAAATGGGTACCGGATTTTTTTCTGGGAAAGTAAAGCAGTACGGGCGTAATACCGACCACATTACCCCAAAAATCATGTGCTGAAGGTCTGTAAAATATAGGGTCACTAACACCATATTTCCCTATACGCCACTTGGCGTGACGGGGGTACTAAAAAAAAAATGGAGATAATAAGGCTTATGAAGTAATAAATATAATTGTGCTTGTTGAGAATAGAGAGGAATCACAACGATAAAGTACAAACAAAAGAGTGAACAAATGATTGAGCGTGGAAAAATAGTGGGAAAGAAGAAATAGGAGGACATTAACACATATTGTATATGAATAGAAATTAATGTGTGAGAAGACAAGAATGTATGTGAACAGAAATGAATGTGTAAGAAGACAAGATTGTATGTGAACAGAAATGAATGTGTAAGAAGACAAGATTGTATGCAAATGGGGGACTGGTTGGTCTCGAGGCAAGACACGACACCGGCCTTGAGACAGAGAGGTTGTGGGTTCAAATCCCGGCTACACCAGTTGGGATTTTTATTTATGTTTTCTCTCTGCGGCAACCACTCCTGGTCTCAGAAGCGAGGCCTGGCTTGAAATGTCAATTACTCATCGATGGAAAAAATATGACTACCCCCGAAGTCGGAGTTATCTGCCTGTGCGGCGAGGGGGCCCTGTGCACATGGCTGCCAGGGAAAAATGGATCAACACGCAAAATTCATTATAGGTAAAAGCTGGTGAATGGGGAAAAAAATTATTTAAATGGAAATAAATGTGTGAGAAGACGAGATTGTATGTGTAATATAAATAAAGGTATAAGAAAACAAATTTGTATGTGAATATAAATTAAGGTATAAGAAAACAAATTTGTATGTGAACAGAAATGAAGGTGTAAGAAAACACATTTGTATGTGAATAGAAATGAAGGTGTAAGAAAACACATTTGTATGTGAATAGAAATGAAGGTGTAAGAAAACACATTTGTATGTGAATAGAAATGAAGGTGTAAGAAAACACATTTGTATGTGAATAGAAATGAAGGTGTAAGAAAACACATTTGTATGTGAATAGAAATGAAGGTGTAAGAAAACACATTTGTATGTGAATAGAAATGAAGGTGTAAGAAAACACATTTGTATGTGAATATAAATTAAGGTATAAGAAAACAAATTTGTATGTGAACAGAAATGAATGTGTAAGAAAACACATTTATACATGAATAGAAATGAAGGTGTAAGAAAACACATTTGTATGTGAATAGAAATGAAGGTGTAAGAAAACACATTTGTATGTGAATAGAAATGAAGGTGTAAGAAAACACATTTGTATGTGAATAGAAATGAAGGTGTAAGAAAACACATTTGTATGTGAATAGAAATGAAGGTGTAAGAACACAAGGTTATATGAATTGAAATGAATGCGCAAGAAGGCAAGATTATGAATGTGCAAAAATGATTTTTAAAAATACAAAGTACCTCTCACACCTTGTAAAATATGTGGAATATGGTGTTAGTGTTATTCGTATAAAAGAGAAAGAGCTTCGTTTTGTATCTCTGTGTCTGGTTAAGACAGACAGTAGGCAGAAAACATGTGTAATTATTGTTTTCTCCAGCTTTACTTATGGCATCGCATATTTAATATATTTTTTTATTTGTGCCTATCTCCAGGCAGAAATTATTTGAACAAAGTAGCTTGGCAACAGAACTGTCAATTTATTTACAAGAGGAGTAGAGGGGTGAAAGTAACTGTACAATCTGAAGAGAAAAATAAGCCAATCAGATAATTACACAAAACAAACACTTCAGTTGTACAGAGTCATTGACAACATAATGCACTAATTTATGTTAGCAAAATATGTAAATTAAAATATATGCTCAGTTTTCACAGTGACATGCTTTTCAAAATTTTGTTCTTGTAAAATAAATGTAATTACATTAATATATCAGATGTTATTTGTAAACATACATAACGTCATCAGTTAAAGCCCGGAGGTCATAGCAAGAACAGTCATGTTCTGAGCTTCACAAAGATAAAGAAAGAGAGAATAAGCAAAGGCTGCTTTGTAGAAATTTATTGACACAAACTAAGACAAAAATTCACTTGTCCTGTGGCATTATATGAAGGGAGATCACTGACCAAGTAAAGAACAGAAGTGATTTGTTGCTGCCTACAAGATGCCACCAAGTGTAATGATTAGCAAATTCTTGACAAGTCAGATATCAAGAAAGGACATATGACAAGTATGCAACATTGTTCAGCTATCACATATCTTCTCTCTGTGTCATCCTGTTAAATGATTATATTTTTTATATAGCTACTATTTGTTTCCAATATTTGTGTGTATCAGCTTCAATATCAAATTAGCAAATATATCGCCCCTTCAGAGAGCCTTAACACTCAGAACCAATGAGGAGAATGGAAAATGCAGACCTTGTAGATTATAAATTAATCAAATAACAGACAACATGATGAGCTTCATGCAGAAGCCATATTACAAACATCAACCATTTTTTCATCAGCACAGAAAGAAAACAGAGGAAAGTAAAATAAATTGTTGCTCCTACAAGGCAGTCAATTCCTTAGATTAAAAAGTCTAAAAACCAAATGTCATAATGAACAAAAAACATACTGACAGAAATATAAAACACACATCCAAATGAACATGAGTAAACTTGTCACAAAGGAAGTCATTAATTCTGTTTTGGAAAATCACTGATGATGCTATATAATCCTTCTGTACTACTTTTAGTTAGTGTTTCATGACATGACTTTGTGTTGTATAGGTTAAAACAGAACAGGTATAGCCACAGAGTGAGTGTCTGTTGTTTGTAGTTAAATCATTGCAAATATCTGATTAAAATGTATGAAGTCATGACATAACTTTAGATTAGTATTGCATCGTATGTTTCAACTGTAACAATATATATGATCAATAACACATGTTTATATATTCATATATATATATGTAGGTGATCGTTGTGAAGATAAATGATTTAATCAAATTCATACAGTTTTACATATAGCAACAACATTTTAGTTAAGAATATGCTTTACAAAGATAGTTCTTAGCAATGTGTATATATGTATTGAATTGTTCTTAAATTCAGTCAAAATTCCCCTTTATTTATTGACAACTCTTATGACTCATTCTTTAATTACAACACATTCTTTCTAAAAACAAATTTCAAAGTAAAATAGAATGTAAATAAAGGATACCAATCATTTCATGGGAAATAGAAACACGGAAGTATGTGAAACAAGGTTTTAGTGCTCATACTTCCATGACTCCATTGGAATATTTATGGGTGATGTGATCTGCCCTACTTTATCAGAGAAACATCTCTGGTACCTATTTTCAGAGGCTGGATAAATCTTGACACCATAGAATATTGAAATGATTCTACACATTTGTGAATCAAACCCAAGTTGGACCTAATAGTAGACTAATGTGATTCATTTATATTATTGAAATGAGAAACAAACCTTCCAATCACCAGAAAATAGGCACCTGTATACCAACTATCAGTGCAATAAAGTCATTTGTACTGAATAATAATATTAATAACAGAATCACATTAACCTCCAGACCAGCTATTTACAGACAATCATTTCAAACCATAGGTCAACATAACAGATAATTTGAAGTGTGAATAATATTTGATCAACTTTCAAGTTAACTTATTGGTTACGACATAATGTGAAGGTTAATGGTGTCCTATGATACGCAAGAATTTGAAAAACTATTTCACACAATTTGGAGATGAAATGGCCAGTGCTCCTCCTCAATCTTCCTACCATTTCTAACTCTGTGAATCAAATGCCAATTTACTGAATGGAAATGAACTGAAAATCATTGGGTCACATAGCAATGTACATGTACTAACAACTACAATACACCTAGTCCTGTTGCACCACAGCTTTGCTCCCCAGTAGGGGTTAATTTGGCCACAACCTATATTTTACAATTAATTTGATAGTTCATATTTTATATTTCACTCAATATCTAAACTAAACATTTAATATGATACAAACAAGTAAGCTTATTTCATCAACAAATACCATGCCTGGTGTCTCTCCACAATTTTCGATCTCAACAGCTATTTATCATTTCTGTTGTTGACCTTCTGCCAAGCCATTCTCTTAGCTTCCCTCATCTCTTCGAACTTCAATTTTCCCAGTTGTCACAATATATTCCAGTTGTTTCCTTTTCATTGCTTGGCCACAAAATTATGATTGTTTGTTCCTAATTTTGGAAATGAGCTATCTTTTTGCTTTGGTCTCTTTCAGAAAGTTTTCATTACTCTTCTTAGCTGTCCATGGTATTCTCAATATTTTTCTTTAAAACCACATTTCTACAGCCTCCAGTGATTTAAGCTTATTTATATGATCATAAATTGATTGTACAGTGACAAATGGCAAAATTTGATAAAATATCTTTAAAAGAATTGAAAACTGCTAGAACAAAAATTCAGATGAAGGAGTATCTTGGTCTACGCCCTATGGGCCGGCTACGGCTCGAAAGGCCAATAGATAGATAGATAGATATGATCATAAAATAGTTTCTAAACACTGGAGAATACTAATGGAATAGAGTGCACAGCCTTGGCAGAACAGATAGGAAAATAATCCTTGAAAATTTTCACTTGTTAGATTAAGAACTGACCACAAGAATGTGATCGCTTGTGTTATTTAACAATACTTTTCAACAACAAAATGGGAAAAATAGAATGTCATAGACCTTGTGCAGATGAGATAATTAATATGAAATAATAGTGTATGATATACACAACAAAAACAGTAAAATACAAATGTTTTGACTAAAAATGCTACTTAGTACTAACAAGAACAATAAAGTAATGATGATAAAATATAAAAATTAGGCAATTAAAATTCTTTAACCCATGGCGAAAAAGGACACAATATAACTGGTTAAGTGGTATCATAACATGCTGATTCTGAAATATATTGAATGCATGACAAGGCTGATCAATGTATTTTATTTATAAATAACTGGTTTACATCTAATTCTGCTTTTATTCTGTTTACTGTAGTTTTTAGGTGCCCAAACAACTGAAAGTTATAAGATTCTGCTACACAAAAACACGCAATTTGAAAATTAAGTGGGCTGACCATTTCATGAGCACAGAGCACAACCTGCTACCATTATATGTTTATAGAAAAGCTAACAATTTTGCTACAGGGCTCTATAAAGTCCACAAGCTAGATCAATTGATATTTTTCGTGAAACTCTTGCATCATGGACCCCTTGATGATGAAAGGAATGAGGAAGGAAAGAATGGGCTAATACACTTGGCCCAGGATTTAAAAAATGCAATTTACGTGATGATTAAGATAACAGTAAATTTTAAATATAAAATTGATATGGAAAAATCTAGTGCAATTGATAAGCAAAGCTGAATAAGATAACATTTGCTAATCAATACAATTTTTTTTTTTATATACCTATGCAATATTTAATCAATCTTCATATAATTTCTATTTTTCTTTGTTCTCTAATGAAAGACTTCTGGTCAAAATGTTGCATAAAAGATGCCTTTGTCATTTATGTAGAAGGTATTCTCTACAGCTGTGAATTTTGATATTAAAATAACACAGAAAACTTAATAATTATTAGTTTATAAAATTTCAAATACTCAAAAATCACAGAAGTACTAATTTTTTTGGTTTATGTAATTTTAATTTTCAGGCACACTCTATTCAAACATAATTTTGCACACATTTATTCCATGATACTTAATTATTTTAAAATATGAAAGTCTTGGAATGATGTTGCCTCTAGCATACAAATATGACTATTTGACAATGTCAACATGAGCAAGATTTTTAAGAACATGAGTTCGATTGTTATGGTGATGTATTATGATTGAGCATGGCATATTGAAAAAAAAAAACATATATATAAAGGTTTATACAAGAAAAATATATACATTATCAATTTAATAAAAATAACATAAACTAAAGTGATATTTTATTTAAAATGAAATATGAAACTAAACATAGTATAATGGGGTTTAAAGTTTTCACAAATCATGACACTAGCAGTGAAATGAACATAATATGCAGGTTGAGTTTAGCATACAAAATGCAGCTTGAACAAGACTAACAAAGACAGCACATCACAATTACAGTTCTTTTTTAAAATAATGTTATGTTTTTATCATCTTAACCGTAGTATTTATTTGTTTGTAATCTATCTATAGATCTTTTGAGCCATGGCCAGCCCATAGGGCATAGAACCAGATGCTCTTTCTCTTTTTCTAAATTTTCTTTCTAGCAGTCTCAATCCTTGCAAAACACATTTATTAAATCCTGCCATTTGTCTCTGTTCTGTGCAAGCATCTCAATCTCATTGAGGGAGTTGATGCCTTTGCCTCTCTGATCAATGTTCTTCTCAGTATCTCTCTATGTTGGCCTCTTTTCTTCCTTCATCACATGTCCAACATATGTCCAATGTCTTTTCTTGATTACTGATGATATTAGTAGTTGATTGGCGAGTTCTTTGTTTATAATAGTCATGATATAGTTCCGGTGACAACGAGTTCATTTAATAGGATTTTCATTCAACAAATTTAGGAATTTAGATAATTATAATCAAAATGTATCTGAAACAAAACTGAATGCCAAAGTAAACTTTAAAAAAAACCCTCACAATTATGTTTATAAACATAACTGTTGCAAAAATGATAGAACAACCAACAGCTCAATATAAAAAAAAAAAAAGTCATAATTTACGTTACTTTCTTCTTTTCCTGCTGTGCTTGCCCATTTACTCCTCTTAATCATCAGTATTTAAATGGACATAAAATGTGCACGCTGTTAAAGCACAGTGTGATATTTTGCAACTTTTGGCAACACATTTAATTTCAGAATAGCATTTCTAAGTACTGATTTGCCTCCCTTCATTGTTCCTACTTGGCCAGAATGGTTAGTCCATTTTAAGAAGTACTGTAGGGATGTAAAGTAGGATTTGTTGCTTCCTGATAGTCGAGCTTTGAGTAGCTGACTACGTTCGGCCCAGGTTTTGTTCAAAACTAATATGAAGCTTTCTAATTTTAGCAAAACGTAGCAAGAAAGTGAAGCATAATGAATTAATTAGACACAATATATGAGTCATAAACGTAGACAGCAAAGATCTAAGAATAATAAAGAACATGTACTGGCAACAAACAGCGGCCTTAAGAATTGGAAACCAATTGGGAATGTTTCAACAAATAAAACAGGGTGTTAGACAAGGTTGTGTGCTGTCACCAGATTTGTTTAATATTTATAGTGAGATTATTTTAAGATCCATAAGGGGCATGCCTGGAATAATAATTGGAGGTCATAATATAAATAATCTAAGGTATGCTGATGATACAGTCTTAATCGCTAAGAGTGAAAATGAGTTACAAGAAATGTTGGATATTATAGTGAAAGAAAGCAAAAATAAAGGACTCAGCCTTAATAGCAAAAAGACTGAAGTAATGGTAACAACAAAGAAAAACACATCACCTCACCGCAAAATAAAGACAAGTGGAACAATATTAAAACAGGTAAATGAATTTAAATATTTGGGAACTTTGTTAACCTCCGACGGAAGATGTACAAAAGAGGTGAGATGCAGAATGGCTCAGGAAAAAGCAGCTTTCCAAAAAATGAGGAAGATACTATGCAATTCATTTTTGACAATAGAAACAAGAAAAAGAGTTCTTAAATGTTACATAGAGCCAGTCTTAACATATGGATGCAAATCATGGACAATAGGACAACCGACAAAAAAAATCACTGGAATCTGTAGAAATGTGGTTTTACAGAAGAATGTTGAGAGTACCATGGACAGCTAAGAAGATTAATGAAGATGTTCAGAGAGAGGTCAAAGCAAAACGAGAGCTAATTTCCAATATTAGGAAGAAACAATCATCATTTTTTGGCCATTTAATGAGAAGAGAACAACTGGAATATATTGTAACAACTGGAAAAATTGAGGGACGAAGAGATAGAGGGAAGCAAAGAGAAAAAATAACAGACAGCTTAAGAGGATGGCTTGGCAGAAGGTCAACAACAGAAATGATAAATAGCTGCCGAGATTAAAAGTTGTGGAGAGACATGATCACCTACACCAGCAGGCCTGCTACTTGATGATGATGATATGAGTTTTAGCTCTTTTTGGCATTCTATTTGTTTTTTAATTTAAAAAAAATATTGTTTATATATAATTTGTTTCAGTTAGTTTATTATTCTGATTTTATGTTTTACATGTTGGTCACAATTTAGAATTTGGTCTCATTTATTCTTATTCAACAATTTACTTACTTTTTATTAAATGGTACTGCATACTTTATTAGAAGGGAACAAAAATATTGTTCTAGGTTCTATTGTTCTGATAGGCATAATTATTTTTATTATTAAAACAGCCTAGACTTTTGCAATGAGTAACATGAAAAGTACTTTTGTCAAAGATGGTCAATTGATAAATTATTATACCAAAAAATGATATCTTTTAACAAGTCAAATTAAAAATATATATAAAACTCCCTCCATACCAGCCAAAAAAATCTCAGCGCACTTTAATTCTATTGCAAGTTCAATATTTGTTTTTGTAATGAAACCATGAACATGCAGATATCACGGAAAATACATTTCTCTTAATTAAATTGCAAATAATCTCATCTGATTCTCAAAACGTCCCCAAAAAAACTGCTGGCATCAAATAACAGATGAAAAACTATCACCACATGTTACCTGAACAGTAACGAGATTAGTGACCATTAGCTAGAAAAAGTAGATTATTTGTCAATATTGGGACTATACAAAATCTCTATAACTTCATGTCATTAACACATTCTATACTTTGAACTGAAAAAACTACCAACAAATTGTACCCAAAAAGCTAGTTTTGCAGCCTTTAATTTATTGACATTCCGCAATTATTTCCACTAAGACCTTGCAATTCTCTTATTTGACTTCCGTAGTAAAGATGGTGGGATCTATGTCACATTCTCTTGATCGCTGCAGTAAGTGTATTCAGAATCTGATTAATTTCGGTTCTCCGTTGTACTTTTCTGCGTTAAAGTAAAAGTGATGATCTTCTTATTACATCTGCACCGCTTAAGCGATGTTGTACGCTGGCAACAGTCCAGTTTTGACAAATCAAGTGTTGTGAATGCGACCTTCCAACGTCTAGACTTGATCTGCGCTTTACGTCACATTGGTGCTGTTCATGGCCGTTGTTGGAATTCCTTGACGCAAGTTATTTTCATGTTACTTATCAATGTAAACTACTTCGTCAGCTGCAGTTTTATCTCTTTACGGAATTTGCACAGTGTTTTGTTCGTCATAGGCTGCTTTTACTAGAGTAATCAAATCGAAAAGGAGCGAAATTGTGTGTACGACTTTTTTGTGTGCTACGTCATCATAATGGTTCATCGTATATCCCTAGACTCTAGACTACACTAATCTTATGGTCAGTTGTTTGATGTGCAACAGGGATAATCTGACGACTGACTGTGTGTCTATATGTTCGGAATGGAGTCAACAACGATGGCCTGACATCATCAAACGCTCTACATTTTTAAAAAATATGACGATCATAATTTTCCAGAGGACGTGAACTCCCGGTATATGGTGGATAGGCTGCGGGAACAATTGAAGGCTATGCATGAAAAGTGTTCCTTGTTGCAGTTTCCTCATATTCCAAGTCCAGCTTGTTGCAGGAGCTACTGAGTTAAGTGCTCTGTGCACTCCGTGAGCTGTGTGTCTCATCCGTTTTGATCATGTTTCGATATTCCAATTGCTTTAGATGAATGATGATATCGTATGACAGGGAAAAGTTGGCTGTGTTCACTTTCTGCGCGGTTTTGCCTTATGTCTTTTGGCGTGTAATGAGACTGCTATGATGGGGACTACAGTTACCTTTCTTTGTTTGGGAGATGAGATTCGGATGATTACGCTGGCACGAGCGGTTGAGAAATTATGGATTTTAATTTGTTTGCAGTGATACTGGGGCCTTCCATAACCAAATAACCAAATTCTCTTATTTAACCTCTTTTCCGACTTCCAGAACAAATTGTCCGCACAAACGACATGTTTTAGATCCATTTTCATTATTTCCTTCATGTTATTGAAAAGAAAATAAATAGTTGGCAAAAAATGGTCACGCCACAGAGTGACCCCTTGGTGAGGAATATCCTGTGTTCATGGATCTGTGGGGGAACTATGGAAGTTTTTTTTTACGGGGAGGTTTGAATGTGCAAAGAGGGAAAGAAAGGATACTTTTAAAATAAAAAAAGAGCTGCATGACCCAGCTCAATCACCACATGGTGCATATGCCAGTGGTTTCATTTCACTCAAGATAGATAACATAGATAACACTTGTTTAACCTCCTGAGAATCAACACCTAATTGAAACCGGAAGAGAAGCAATGTATTTATGTCTAACTTTGACCACAAATGTTCCACATGATGGTCAAGGTTTGCTAGATGTCATTATATGTTATAAAACTACCTCTCTGTAATACCACAATGAACACAACAATTATAATCTATATAAATCTACTTTTAATAACATTTTTTCATGATTTTTTCTTTTAAAGACATACTGCAAAAGATACAACATTTTGTACAATTTTTCTTGATGTGAAATAGCCTGAAGCAAATATCTCCATCTTAAAGTTTGTGTCTTATGACAAAATAATGACAACTAAACTGCTTGAAATAAAATAACAATCAAACCTTCTAAAACATAAACAGGGCACTTGAAAGATAGAAAAGGAGAAAGAGGGAGAGAGAGTAAACTCTACAAAGCTCTGCATGAGCCTTATTGCTAATCCTTTAGTTCTGTTCTGTGCATTAGTGCGGAAAGGCAGTGCAAAAGATGATCAAAAAATATCATTATACATTCACATTATACATTCACATTACACATTAACATTATACATAAACTAAAGTTCCTGAATGTTTTTTAAAATACATCTTCTAGAAGCATTTAAAATAGTATTTAATTATATTAATTTGACAATTTTATGTTACGCTCTTAATTATTCTCTATTATAGCATATAAAATAAACGGGTAATAATTTATAACTGCATTTTTAGAAAGCAGCTGATCTGTAATTTTTGCACATGCGCACAGTTAACCTGACCCAGCTTAAAAGTATTTCTACTGTGTTTTGGGAAAATAAAAATTAACGCTTTTAAAAAAAAACAACTATACCGGCAGCGAGACACCACATACCCCTAGATTACAATACCTATCTGTAACTCTCTAAGTTACGATACAGTATAAAAAAAATACTACCATGTCAATGTAACATTCACCATCATCTTCATCATGTGCCATACCAATTGGCATAGGTGATCATGTCCTTCCACAATCTTCTATCTACAGTGCATCATATCATTCTGTTGTTGACTGTTTTCCATGCCATAACACCAAGCTATCCAGTATTTTCTCTCTTTGTCGTCCGCAATCTTTCTTTCCTTTTATTTTGCCAGTTGTAACCAAGTATTCCAACTTTCCTCTTCTCATGATGTGCCCGAAAAATGTTGATTGTTTCTTTCTGATGTATTTTAGGAGTTCCCTTTTTGTGTTGGCCTCTTTGAGAACTTCCTCATTGGTCTTTTTAGATGTACAGGGAACTTTAAACATTCTTCTGAGAAATCCCATCTCTGTGGCCTCTAATCATCTTTTCATTTGTTTGTCTACTGTCCATGATTCACTTCCATAGGTCAAAATTGGTTCTATATAGCACAGATGAACTCTCTTTCTCACTTATGTAACATTAGGTGTTCTAAAAATAGTAATTTCTCTGAACTCTTGACACAGTTTCATGTGTTCACACTAGGCAAAACATGGAGACTCAAAATTCCTGGCTCAGGTTGATTTATGACCTGAGTTTCACCTCATGGACCAGACGTGTTACAATGTCTATCAGTACAGTCACCATAAGTCCAACCGCATAGTGTTATTCACTGCGTTTTCCGAATCACAAAGGGTTATTTGATGTTTGCCAATGACCAGGAAATTTCCTTGGTCACAGCAAAAATAGAAAAGGGAAAAACTGATTTTTTTTCACATTAAACAATGTTTCTCACAATTTAAAAAAAAAAAAAAATTCCAACAGCAATGGAAACAAATTAAACACTCAGCGGTCTGTGAAAGTGGTAATTAGGAAGGTACATGAAGGCGGGTTATGTTTGAAAGCAAAAAAAATGTCACATTTTAAGGAATTTGTGTTTTGATGTGGAAAATGTTACATGATATTGTAATCTAGGCTTAAAGTGTAAATGAATTGTCACCTACATAGTTATTACAGATATTATTTTTTATTATCTTTACCGCATAGTTTTCTCATAATCATGTTTAAATGTTTTAGTCCCACTGACTTTTTACCAGCAATGGTCGGAGTCAATCGTGACTTGATTAAAACTTTTTTCCTTATCCAAAAATGAAAATTGTCAACAGTGAACTGTATGTTAAATTATTAGGCTAGATAGTTTTTTTTCTTGTTAAAAATGCACAAAACATACAACAGCGAGGGGGAATTTTGATGTAGTTTGTTTCAACAATTTATGTCAGTCCCCACCAGTGCACTGTGGCACAATAATTTTTGTTGTAAAGTGTCCACAGAGTTATCCTTGAAGGCAGAACTAAAGTAGTCATAGTTACAAAGAAAACAAGGCTCAGTGTCTGGTATAAGAGCCTGAGAGAGCAGAACATCTAAGGGTGGATACTGAACAGAAAAGTAAATGCTGCCTTGGGTAGTAAAAATGTTAGTGAAAGAAAATTCAAATAAATGTTAACAGAAATCAAATGCTCTGAACAGTAATGTGCATAACCTGTGCAAGGTAGTTTATTTACTTATGTAAGACTTTGCCAATGAATCCTCGATCATTATCATCATCATCATTGAGTGCCATCTCCACATTGAAGGTTGGCAACTATGGAGCACCATTCCTCTCGTATTTTATTTTGATAGTGAAGGTTGAGAAAAGCTGACTTATCCATCTTTTGATGATGAATTTTGCATAACGGAGCATAAAAGAACCACAATCTCAAAAAACAGAAACCTTGCGTGCCAAAATGGCACATATTGCAGAGATCACTGCTTCTAAATTCTATGGCTCTGTTTCCATAACAATACTTTTTATAATGACAGCTTGTCAAGCCATCGATCAACCTCCTTAAAAAAAATATATCATTGCGTAAATAAATAACTGAATAAATAACAATAAATGTTACAGAACTTTTAGTTGTGTCCCTTGTGTTTGCGAAGTCATAGATTATCAAAGATCATTATACCTCAGTAAAATATAGTTCCTAAATGTTCCTTTAAAATACATCTTCTGCAAGCACTTAAAAACAGATTTAATTATATTAATTTGGCAATTTTATGTTATTATCATAAATATTCTTTTTTATAGCATATACAATAAATTAGTAATAATTTATAATGGCATTTTTAGAAGGCAGCTGATCTGTAATTTTGATGCATGCGCACAGTTAACTCAACTTAGATATCTAGTATTCCTATACTGTCTTACTGGAAAAAAGAATTAATGCTTAAAAAAAAAATAACTATGCGGAAGCAAGACAGCATTTCAAATATAAATGAATTGTAATGCACATAGCTTTTTTTTTTTAAAATCTCATCGCCACGTAGTTTTTTTCACAATTATGTTTAAATTGTAGGTCACTCTGACTTTTTATCGACCAACGTGATCAATGGTGACTTGTTGAAAACTTTTTTTCTTAACCTAAATGAACATTATCAGAGGTGAAACTTCACAGAATGATGAATGGTATATCAAATTATTATTATGAAAGTTTTTGTTAGAAATACAAAACATGCAATATTAACAGGGAATTTAGGTGTAGTACTTTACAACATTTTGGGACACCCCTCCCGGCCACACTTCACGTAATAATCTGTGTCACAAAGTGCTAGCGGAATTATGCTTAAAGGCAGAACTAAAGTGGTCATTGTTATGTAGAAAACAAAGGCCCCGTGAACCAGAAGCGACTTAGCTTATAAGTCCAGTAATCTTACATGAGGAGATTTTTAATGTATAATTACTTATTCCATTTGTCTCTCTCGCAGAAGCTACTTGGGTTGCTCTATTGGAACTGTCTAGTGTTGTCATCTCATGAACTCAAATTGTACCCTTGCCTTGTATTTTATTTATTCTCCAAATCACCAGCTTTACTGTTGCATTAGAGAGGAGATGCTAGCAATATAGCACAGATTAATTGAAAGCAGACATTTGTTAGAGTAGCAATCAACATGTTCAAGTGAGTTCAAATGAGAGTCCAACAGTGTTGATATAAGCAAAAACATGTAACTTGGAATAAAAACAGATTAAATTCTTAACAGAGCTGAAACAGGTGAAATGTACTTTTAATTATGTGGAATAAGTAATGCAAATACTGTTTCCTAAACAAATGTAATAAATAAACTGAAAGAAGATGGTGAAATTATAACCTAGAAAATATAAATGCAAACAGATAAAAAGACAGATCTTTCAACACTTCAAAAGCAGACTTAATTTAAAAACAAACTAAAGAAAATTGCTATGATTCATATCATTGCTTGAGATCAAAGATCTTTACTTAAGGCAACATTAAATATAATGCATAATCAAAATATTTCATTGAATGCAAGTGAAAATCTAAGCAATAACATTGAACTTGCAGACACTTCTGATATTGAAATAATGAAGATTTAACTTAAAGAAAACCAACAACTAAAGTGCACAGAAAATAAATTAACTAAATCACTTCAGTTTTTCTAACTCTAGGACACAATTAGTTTTGCAATTTAATGTTTCACCAATGTTGAATACTGAAATCTACCAGTCTATCTTGGGTTGTTGATTTAAAAAACTACTGTATATTTAAGTGCTAAATTATTCAGAATATATTCAGAATTATTCAGAACTATATTTAGCATTTCAGAAAATGAAAAATATCTTATGCAACAAATCTATTTAAATAGAAATGAGAAAAAGAGTTCATCGATGCTATATAGAACCAATTCTGACCTATGGAAGCAAATCATGGAGAATAGACAAACAAATGAAAAGACAATTAGAGGCCACAGAGATGGGATTTCTCAAGAGAATGTTGAAAGTTCCCTGGACAGCTAAAAAGACCAATGAGAAAGTTCTCAAAGAGGCCAACACAAAAAGGGAGCTCTTAAAAAAACATCAGAAAGAAGCAATCAACATTTTTTGGGCACATCTTGAGAAGAGGAAAGTTGGAATACTTGGTTACAACTGGCAAAATAAAAGGAAAGAGAGATCGCGGATGACAAAGAGAGAAAATACTGGATAGCTTGGTGTTATGGCATGGAAAACAGTCAACAACAGAACTCATACGATGTACTGTGGATAGAAGATTATGGAAGGACATGATCGCCAATGCCAACCGGTACGGCACATGATGATGATGAAATTATTCAGAATGAAATGACAAATAAGTGGGTCCAAATTTACAACAAATGACTTGAACACTCTCTGATAAAAATATAAGCAAAGGACAGAACCCAGACAAAAAAATTCATTTAGAAGAAACATGAAAGTCCTGAGGAATATCTCCCCAAGAGAAGAAAAACTTGATACAAACATGGACATATTGGTAACTCTGTGAGGATTCTTTCCTAAGGGAGACAAATATGACTACAAACCACATCTACCTTACAGAAAGGCCAAGGAAAACTAATGGTTAAGGAAGTAGTCCCATATAAATGAATGCTGAAGGCACATGCACTAGACCATATGCTGCAAAACACAAAGCAATGTATGTAATCTACTAAGAAGCAAAATAAAGAAAAGCAAGGGCAGAATTTCTCATTTTAACTGTTATATTATTAATAACTGAAAACACGCCCAGTATATTTACATTGCTGATGTGCCTGTAGATTCACTGTCCAAATATTTCCAGCCAAATCTATCTTAAAAGATGATTAACTTAATTATATATTTCCATTTGGAAGATTGTTTTAAAATGTGTCAAATATTTGTGTACAATGATTGTGATAAGGGTGGTTTACATTAAAAATAATTTGATAAAACTAACACAATCCTCCAGGGCTCAGGGAGAATAAGGGTTAGTAACTTTCCTGAATGATTTTATGGTCAGTTCTGGTGCACAAGTATGTCAACAAAAGTTATTCTAGGAACAAAACAGAAAAATTAAATACAATCACTATATCTGTAGCATGTATACAAGTGAAAGATGAGCAAATTCTTCAAGTGATTTTCTTGAGCATAAATAATAAGATAAGATATAATTTGAAAATTATCACCTCTTCTGCCATACCGAATGGTATTAGCAGAATGGGACAACTGGGTTGAAGAATCAAGGTCTTGTGTAATCAGCAAGCTATATGAACTATTAGTGTTTGTAATTTATGTCACCTGTTAAAACTGACTCAGCAGCTATAGGTTTCTTTTAAGTGCAGTGATGTTAGTACATAAATAAAGAAATTTGTTAGAACCTTTCCAAAAAAATAGTAAAGGATCCCAAAATGCTTCAATGGCATCAGCACTTTTATTTCTCAAAGCAAAATGGCAGATCTTATGAGTGAATTAATTGGCAGACTGTCCTACATTTATAGAAACAAATCACTGGTACCCATTTCTAGAAGATGGGGAACTTAGAAGCCACATAGCCTGAAAAGGAAGGCCCATATCTGTGATGAACCAGCAAGAGTACTAGACATTCTTTCCTTTTTCAAAAGGCTTCCAAGAAGAACTTGTGTTATTTTTTAAGCATTTATTAAATACCTGTTTCTCTGTATTGATTCATAAAGTAACAATCCTTTACTTTACAGCTCATACATTTTTTTCCTTTGCTGCTTTGAACATTTTTGTAACACATTAATAAAGGAACTCCATTTATTATTGTCACAAACAATTCTTTCAATTACCAAATTAAATCTTTAACTTGGCAGATTTTGTTCCTGGGTGGGTTGGTCTGAATTTTCTTTAAATTTTAAATAAGCATAAATAAACATGGGATGTCTATTTGCTGCCCATAATTCATCTCTCACGGTCACACTGATGCCTAGCTCACAGATTTGTATCCTACTTCTTATTATTTACTAAATCTATTATCAATTTATATGTTCTAGTTAGACTTTTATATCATTTTTTTTCTCTACAGGATTGCCCCCAGTACACAGACCTGAGAAGAGCAATGTGGACCACACTCACCTCCCTGGAAGAGAAACTATATGGGGCAATCGGATCACTTAAAAAGACAGCTGACTTCATGAGAGAGTCTGGAATCCTAATCTAATTGAGTCTTGATCGCAGAGAGAGAGAGAGAGAGAGAGAGAGAGAGAGAGAGAGAGAGATATCAGGTTTATGCTTTTTTGTTTGTATGTATCATCTGTGTGGCCATTTTTGGATCGCACTGTCAAAACATTTTTGTGTAGTTTTTTTTAATATATTTTTTTTATATATCTGTAATGCTGTAACTATATTTTTTTCCTCATTATCCTCTACCTAATCTGGCATGAAATTTCAACTGTACTTCTGTATTGATTTGTTTGCAATACAAAAAATTTTCTCAGCATCCATGAAATCAAAAAGAAAGTGTAACACTGCGCAAAACTAATATTAATAGGACATAATATCTGGACATACTGAGTACAATATGCCAGAACAGTTGGTCCAGAGTTCAAGACTTTATTTGCAGACAAATAAATATATTTTGTACACAAATGGGAGGTAACAGCTAATGTCATACCATTATTTCATCATCATCATCCCCAAGGCCTAATATTTTTGGTAGTGTCAGATAACTGGTTTCTAGAGTCATTGTGTCCAAATACTGAGATAACTTGCCGGACTGTTTTATGCTTATGATTGGGACTGGTTCTGGTAAACAGGCCTCACTTGTATCTTCATAGTCAGCAGTTGCAGATTTCACCAGATGGGCAAATCGTTGTGGCAGTCGCCGACGTTGTGGCATATTTGCTCTGTCTTTAGTTATATGCATCAATGAGGATCTTGTTACTGGAAAAAAAAAACATTTTTTAAAATTACTAACCAAAGTTATGATGTCATTCATCCCTTTAGTTTATCTTTTAATACAATCCAGTGTAGAATTTTTGGTAAAAAGAATTTTTTTCTTGACTGCCATGTTAAATTTCAAAGTATTTTGGTAGTTTGGTCATCCTATAGCTGCTCATTTTTTAAAATGAAGATTAGAGTGTAATTATGCTGTTTCAGCTGGTTACACTTATTAATTCTTTGGTAAGTACCTGTCTACATTCATCCAATTAAACTATTCATGATTTAAGGCACATGAAGGAAGCACAGATGTGAACTGTGTGCACTATATATAATTTATTTATTTATTGCTTACTTATTCAATATATAAAAAAGAATCTATTTATTTATATTTAAAAAAATAATGAGTTTAATTGTAGAGTTGTCTATGACTTTCAGCTCTCTTTAGGATGCAAATTGTAATGAACATATTCAAAGGTAAACAAGGAGATAGCGTGTGATATCAATGAATTAAGGAGGTAATTTACAAACAAGAAGAAAGTGACTATGTTGTGTAAAAGAAAAGTTCAATAAACTTATATCTGCTAAAGAGAATATAGCCAGAATTGGACAAACATACTGAAAAATGTGATAAAGAAAAACAATTAAATAAGAACAGTTATGAACTTTAGATACAGCAATATGAAGAAATTATAGTTTGTTCACTTCTACTTATATAGGGCATAATGAATAAGGGTTTAATTGATATAATATATATTGGAAGTGATTTTGATTTGGCTCTTACAAAACAGCTCATTTTCCTTTTAAATATGAATTATTTATCTCATTATCTCATTAGAAAGCTCCAGGCTATTGAAAAAGGGGAAGAAACATGTACAACAAAAGCTTGTGGATAAACAAATATAAAGAGGTCCAATTAATCCTATCTTAATGATACCAACAATGGAGTGATAAAGATTGAAAGGGATTGCATTTTGTGCTATTATGAAATGACAACTCAGTCAAATAGAAACATTAGATACATTTTATTTAAAAAATCATAGATATATCATCATCCTGTGACATGATTTGTGGCAATGACAATCAATTCCTTCTACAATTAACTTCTTCTACAATCAATTCCTTCTACAATTAACTTCTTCTACAATAAATTCCTTCTACAATTATTTTGTCTTTAGAACACACAGGTTCTTCTTAACATGTCTCACATTTACCAAACAAATGTGCTATTTTGTCGCAGATTTCTCCTCTACTTATGTCTTACTCTCTCAAGCTATTAGTTTCTTTTTGTATTTATTGTATATGTTCCCTAATAGGTCTTATCACAAATAAATTATAAAATGGCACAAATTTGTCAAAAATTATCAAATGAATTGTAAAGTATGTTTTTTATTTATAAGGATCATTTAGAAACATAATAAAAAATAATAAAATACATGTTTTGAAATACTAAAAAAAAAAATAATTTGTATGGCCTTATATGGTTTATGCAAAATATTCTAAATTAAAATCTATTCCAGAGAATGGAAAATATCCAGAAAATATATTTTAAAATTAATTAAAGTCACAATGTATTTCTAGAAATGTGAAATTATGTAAAACAAAGCATTATAAAATTAGGAATATGTAGCAATACTACAATATATTACAGAATAAAATATAAAAAGAAAATGTCTGGGTTTACAGAATAAGAAGTAATAGTAATGTAAAAATGATAATATCAGTAATGTAGATTCATACCTTCTGGTTGCATGATAACCTATAACCTATCACTCCCCCAATGAAAGAAAAGCTATCAGATCATAAGTGATTATAGCAAGTCCTCTCTGTGTTAGAGCAGAATTCTTTTCTCTATCATTTTCCCCCCACAATTTTCTATTTTAAGTAAAATGTCAAACTGATAGCAAAGTATCATCTACTTTTAAATTTATCCTAGTGAACTACAAATTCACAAGAACTTTCAGTTATGGGCATTCAATAGCAGTTTGATGTCAGTGAAGGCAACATCAATCAATCTGAGACATTGGAAATCATGCTCCACTACCTCAAGTTTATTTGATGTCTTTGTGGGTGAGTCTTCTGGTATCTGTTCATTGTGTCATCTTTGCTTCTTCTTCTTTTTCTTCTCTTTACCTCTATTTTCCCCCTGATGATCAAAAACCCAAAGAAATGACAGTCTTATATTTTACATCTGTAAAACTGTACTGTTCCAACACCTTTTTTTGAGAACCTCTCCATTTATTTTCTCATCTATTCATAAAATCACATTATCTTTCACCAGAATCAAATCTCATTTGCCTTTACTTTCTTTACTATTAAAATCTGGCTAAATAAAAGAAAACTACATCACTTTATGCAATTTCAAGACAAATGGACAAAAGAACTGACTAAAATAAAAGAAACACTTCACTTTTCCTCATTCTCATTAAATTATAGATGTTCATATTGATGATTTGATGGTTGAGTGGTTGATGTACTCCCAACTGACTCAGAAGGGTTTAGGTTCAATTGCCAGATGAGCTAATTTTGCTAAGATCAGCACAACTTCAGAGCTCACATAGCCTCTGAAAATTTATACCAAGATGCTGAAGACAAATGTATCAAGCCAAAAGGTGCAGATATTGCAAGGCAGGTTTGCCATAAAAGTAACGACATAAAACATCCATGCCCATATTTAACAGATGAAATCTAAGAGGAGAATAAGGTACCAGAGATTTCTTTATGGGAAAGTAGGGCAGCTTGGTGTGATACAACACCTCACCTATTAAATGTGCCGTTAATAAAAAAAAAAGTAAAGTACAACCACACGTCACACCAAGTGGCCTACAGGGAATATGGTGTTAGTGACCATAAATTTTACAGACTTCGGCACATGATTTTTGGGGTAATGTGGCTGGTATTACGCCCGTGCTGCTTTACTTTCCCAGAAAAAAAATCCGGTACCCATTAAAGGTTGGGTGAGCCCGGAAGCCATAGGTTGGGATCGAACACTGCCTCTTGTCCTTTGTAGTCCAGTTCACTAACCACTGAGCTATCGCGGCTCCCAAATGTACTGTTGGTAAGTGAAAAATATGCCTTTGTTTATGGAGTGAAACGTCACTCCTCGTTCTTCTCACAATGATGTTTGTATGGGTGAAGAAGGTCTCAGTCAGTTCCAGGATTTCAACAGCTACAATTAATGTTTAAAAAGCTGAACCAGTCAACGTCATACCTAGTTTCTGTCTGAATTCAGTGTCTGTTAAATGTTCCCTTTGAGCAATAATAAAGCTGTATTTATCTACATGCCATTCCATAAATCAGTATATTGCCATTCCAGATAATATGCTTGAATTATATAGCACATATATTTGTATAGAATATATTAGGTGATTTCAGGTCATATTCCTGGAATCAATCAGAAAGCTATTAATGTTCCTAATGTTAGACCACCAAACTGGCACATAATACTCACAAGACCAATACAATGTCTTCAGTTGCACACACAAGTTATAAACAGCAGGTTATATGAAGCCAATGCAAGAAGATTGAGACTGTTAGTTTGATGAATTCACTTCTCTCACACTGTTATTCAGACTATTTTTTTTTCTCAAGATTTGCTATAACTATCTTCAACAATTTTGTTTCTTGGCTTAATGATGCATTCTGAAAGTATAATGTTTACTGAAACTTTCCTACAAATTAAAAACAATGTCTATCACATGTAATATCGTATACACTTTTAACTCTATATGTCCATAATATTTTGCTTACTTTATTCTCATCTTTTGTAACAGCTTATTTCTTTAATATTTTATTTCCTGGGTTAATATATTTATTTAATTCAGCTTTTAAGAGATATATATTTTCATTTTTGATATCAGTTATTTCTTCTTCTGTTTACTGTCAAAAATATTCTCAATATTAATGTAAAGTTGGTGCCATTTAAACTTTCCGCTGCTTCAAAAATGTACTTTTGTTGCAAGCTATGCTATCATCTTGACTATAGTTTATATGTCTAATTTTTTTGGGTTTAATTTGTTATTCTATGTTAAAAATAACCCCCCAAAAAATTCTATGTAATGCAAATGTATACATTTCTTCTTATAGTTTCCATATAAAGTATCTGTATTTCATATATTCTTCTTCTTATTTATTCATTTATACTTTTATATAAATATTAATATAAGTGCTCACATTTTTATATTGCACAATTATTTTCTCAAATCCTCAATCTAATTTCTGCTTTATTAAAACCAACAAATCTTGTTCCTTGAGCAATGCCACACATTCTCTACAAATGAAGGTACTTTCCAAAAGTCTCATAACACATCAAATAGAACACAAAAAATGGGCCCAAGATGCCTAAAAATTATGGGGTGAATGCATTCAGCAATTTACTACTGGCTACTTGTAGCATAATTGGTGAACCACAATTGATTAAGATCCTACACTATCTCCTTGTGGTTGAATAGTAAGCTAGTAGGGTCAAAGAAGGTAGGTAGTCCAGTACCAAAAATACTAAGTTGAAGTTAGATGCATTAGGCTAAACTGTGCAGATTTCACAGCTTGACATAAACCACAACAAACGCATCTATTCCCATTTAATGTTCTTTTAAGGGCAGATGAAGAACAGAATATGTCATCAGATGAAGAAAGAAGAAAAAGAAAGATACAAAATGTGTATCACTGTATGAAATTGAAGTTCTTGATGATCCTTTGACTATTGTTGAGAAGCACAAAATCAAATGATTTGTCCATGTATCTCGATCATCTCAATAAGCATAGGCCATTCTGCAATAGACTGTAAAAGGAGTAAGAATGAGAGGCAAGCAGAGAAGAGGAAGAGATGGAAAGATAACATCAAAAAAATTGACAGGCCTCAACTCTGCAGAGTCCCAAAGAATGACTGAAGATAAAGAAAAATGGAGACGGTTGACTAAGTCTGTAAGTGGTGCCCCAATGGCCCTTTTTTGGATGAAGAAGAAGACAAAGAAGAGTACAACAGAATGAAATTTAATTTAAATGCCATGCTAGAGCACATGCAAGTTTTTTTTATTATCCAGATTTGTTTGTGATACCAGCAACATGCTGTGAATGATGAGTGACATGCATATGAAGAAACATAACAAATGAAGTGGTATGACAGATCCAATTTGCAGACAATGAGTTGATGTAGACACTTCCTGCTGATGAGAGCTGACTGAAACCCATCTCTATTCTCAAATGATGGTCCAAGAAACAGATTACTTTGCTTGGTTAAGAGAGATGAATTCAAAGAAGGGAAGGAAACTTTTTAAAATAAAAATACACACTGACAATATATGATGTCTTATGCTGAAATGTATCAGGTCTACGTTTAATTAACAAAAAAACGTTTTTACGATAACGGTTTGTTAAACCTTGCTAGAATAAAAAATTAGATAAGAGAAAGAGTATTTGGGTCTATGCCCTATAGACCGGCTACATAGATGCTGAAATGTGCTAATATCACTGCTTAACTTTGAATACAATGCAACACATATTATTTTCAAAGGAAGCAAAGAAAAACAAGATAAGTGTGAAGAGACAATGCCTGCAATATTCAATTTTTATTTGTAGACTTCACTAGATTTAGCTGACATTGATGGCAAAGGCAGTAATTTGATTTGCTGATGAACCTACCATTTTATTTCCCTCCTAGAACTTTTAGAAAGCAATCTCTATGTTATATTGTTTATTATTTCTTCACATAAGTTCACACTCAGCATTTTTTATCTGTATGCTTTTGTTCTTGTCTGCAATATGCATTTGTCTTAACAGCCTATATTATTGTCTTAGCACATACACATTTTATATACGCCAGTTTCTGTCAGATTATAAGACTTTAGATGGTAAAAATAATTTTTTACCACTAAAAAATTTAACTGAATGTATGTGACAAAAATAACCAGAAATTTATTGGTTATTAGTATTAATGAGTAGAATGGTTATATATTAGCTCAAGTATGAAAAAAAGACAAAGAAATAGCAGCATTTTTTAAAAAGTTATGAAATATTAGATGTAGCTTCAAACCTAAAGAAAGTTATAAATGAAAAAGCAAATTTAAAAATAAATGTAAATTGTACAATTTGTATTATAAAAGTGTTAAAAGCTATCAGCAGATTTGATGACAAGTGTTTGTATGTATTGTTGATTTTACCTTTCTTGAATCTGATAAGCTAAAGAAATGCAATAAATCAAGCTTTTATTAACTGTAATTAACGGTGAGGGAGACAGTAGGAGAACACAACAGAAATCATAAATGAAAAACAAATATTTTGTGGATTAGTTTGGCATAAATACAGTTTAAATACAGTAAATACAGGCAACATTTTAAACAAGATAGTACAGTGGAATGTATGGCACTTTTAGCAAAGAAACATCTATGTCAAACAGTAAAGAAAGCAAAACAGCTGTGAATAAATCCTTCATGTTAATCTTCTTCAAGTATTCAAAAACGTGTTGTTTCATACAGTGTTATTATTTGTGGCTACTGCTTGCCAGTTCTTTTTATTGGAGATATTTAAATGTAACGTATGATGTGGATATAAATAAAATTTAAAATAAATTATAAAATAAAATTAGGAAGTGATACAGAAAATAATAAAACAATAGTCAAGAGTAATATATGAACAAAAATTGTGTGAAATAAGAAAGTGAGGAAATTTGTTTAAAAGCAGATGGACAATTAATGAATATTAGTTATGTGAAGAAACAATGGTTATGAAATCTGAGTCATGAATACTGAATGTAGAGAAAAATATGAGAAATAGGAATTATAAACAGTGTGAAGGGTGCAGGAAAAATGTGAATCATGAATCTATTGTCCTTACTGTGGAGAAAAAGCAATAGGATAGAAAACTTATGAATATTTATAAGAAACATAGAAGTGGGAGTTATGAATATTTATAGGAAACATATAAGTGGGAGTTATGAATATTTATAGGAAATATATAAGTGGGAGTTATGAATATTTATAGGAAACATATAAGTGGGAGTTATGAATATTTATAGGAAACATAGAAGTGGGAGTTATGAATATTTATAGGAAACGTATAAGTGGGAGTTATGAATATTTATAGGAAACATAGAAGTGGGAGTTATGAATATTTAGAGGAAACATAGAAGTGGGAGTTATGAATATTTAGAGGAAACATAGAAGTGGGAGTTATGAATATTTAGAGGAAACATAGAAGTGGGAGTTATGAATATTTAGAGGAAACATAGAAGTGGGAGTTATGAATATTTAGAGGAAACATAGAAGTGGGAGTTATGAATATTTAGAGGAAACATAGAAGTGGGAGTTATGAATATTTAGAGGAAACATAGAAGTGGGAGTTATGAATATTTAGAGGAAACATAGAAGTGGGAGTTATGAATATTTAGAGGAAACATAGAAGTGGGAGTTATGAATATTTAGAGGAAACATAGAAGTGGGAGTTATGAATATTTAGAGGAAACATAGAAGTGAGAGTTATGAATACTGTACAGGGAGTTTGGGTGGGTGGTTTTGTCTGAATATTATGGGGGGAGGGGGGAGGGGGCAAAAGGAAAATGGGAGTTATGAATAATGCACAGAAAGAATGAAAAATTCTTTCCAGTTAACTACTAATATTGTGATGGAAGCAAAGCAAATTGAGATAATGAATACAGTGGAGGAAACATAATAAAGAGATTTATCAACCTGTGGAGTTAGATTAGAAAATAAGAATCATGATAATTACAAAGTAATTAATGAACAGCAATTGCTGAAAGGTAATATGTGAAATATCAGTAATAAAAGCCCACTGCTGACCAATGACTTCTAGTGTTGTACAAGAGATACATGGAAATATGTGTAGTGAATTGAACAGATACACAACAAGAGTGGGAACATCACAGGAATTAGAAAAGAAAGAAAAAAGAAACAATCAGGATGTCCATTGGAATAATTCCTTCCTTTCTTACTCGTCCTGTAACCTTAGGTGTCATTATGGTACCACTGACAGATGTCATCAAACCTCTGCATTGATCTTTATCTAGTCACTATATGGGACTCTGTGAAGGCCCATCCATTATTTGAGATTATTTTCCCACCTATATTTCTGTCTATCTCAGTTCACAGTTCCCTGCAGAATAGTCTTTGCCAGGTCAGATGCTTAAGAGACATGGCCAAACAACTTTAATTTGTGTTTCTTTACAATAGTAAAAAAAAATGCATCATGTACTGCGATTGCTAGTTTTAATCTTTTGTGAAATTTTTCATTCATGGTATGATTCAAGTAGGAGATGCCCAAAACCCTTTGATAACATTTCATTTTTATATCTTGTATTTTGTTTTGGTTAGCAGGTTGTGGGTATGACCTATCAAAGGAGTAGAAATACAGCTCCTTCCCTTTGCTACTCTACAGGAAACCCTTAGGCAAAGTAGAACACCTGTTTAGCCCCACATTCAAGGTTACTAAAAACCATGGCAGAAGATGGTGGAAGGAGTTGTGGGAACAGCTGACAAGTAGATCACGTTACAGTCTCCACAACATAAAGACAGATAGAGGATCTCAAATGTTGAGACAATAGCTGTGATCTCTGAGTAGCATAGTCATTGTTGTCCTGTCTAGGACTGGGCCCTGCCAGTTTATCTTAGCACATTAGACACAAATAACAGATAGATTAAATCAGAATAATTATTTTAACCAAAAATTTTAGGCCAAACCAGGTTGTATGTTGGTTTTCAGGTTGATGTGGACTAAATGTCATGGTTCATTTCAAACCAAATGAAGTGCTTTGTTTCACATTTTTAAACAGTTTTTTTGCATTAAAAGAATGATTGGTCTGTTACAGCTTTCAGAAGTGATGTGATATGTGCACCTACCAGCCTGGCATATCTGATATTGGCAGGCAGCATGTGATAAATGAAAGCCCCATCAAACCCTTCTTTAGATGTCTACTATGTTAATATATGAAACAGAGTGCATGAAATTATAAATAGGGAATCATATGGAGAATCATCCATCAAAAGTGTTATCATATCACCTCTACAACTGCATTCAATGTGATTATAATTTGTGTTCTTATGATTAAAGTTCTAAAATATTATATTTGTTAATTTATTTACTATTTCTATTACCTATGAAAAAAAATAAAGGTCTCAGAATAAAAAACTTCATACAATTAATGCCAAAATCCTGAAAATGGTAAGCAGACATATATAATATCATGTAACAAAAATATGACAAACAATAGTAAAACTTTTGACTTACGAGGCGTATCAAAACTTGTGGCATACTCTTCATTAACTCTGTCAGCATCAGTTACATCAGTCTCATCACCAGAGAGAACATCCTCATCGCTGCTTGCCTGCCTTGTCTCCAGTATTGGCAGTTTGTAGGTTATTTTGTCTCTGATGACAGGATTTAACATCAATTATGAACAATTTTAACAACAAATAGATTTTTCATGAAGATGTGGGCATCCTGAGTCTCATTTTATTGTATAAAAAGGAATATTTTTTATACAATATTTTAGGGGAGTAAAATAATAAACAAGCACATGAAAGTGAAGTGGTCAGTGCTCTTTCTTGCTGTAAAAACTTTCCCAACTCACTGAGTTGAATACTTATTGTTTTGCAGCTGGGTTGACCGGAGCATGTCTGATTGCTTAATTATGATATCCCATCCAGCAATCATGGCAGCAAATACAATAGCAACGCTCTTGTTTTAACGACATAAGCTCATAAATTTTTCAACATTTCTGGATTGAGATGCTCTGAGTCTACTATGTTCTGTTCATTCTTAATATTAATATTTTACAAGGGTGGTTCTATTTTGTGACACCACAAACTTATTATATTTTGTATTAAGCTTATTAGTCTGTGTTAGTGACGTTTCAGAGAAATACAGGACAAAAAAAGGGCTGATGTAGAGAAACACTAAAAAGAACACTAAAGCATGAAGCAACAACAGCAGACATATGCTCCCTGCCTAGGTTGAGAGGCTCACCCAAAAAAGGACAAGTGGTGAGATATAATGAGGGTCCTATGCAAAGTTTGAGGCCTAATAGCTAAAACAGTCGGACATGGGGAATCTAGAATTTCTCAGACTGGCAAAAAAGAAAGACAGACAGGTAGGTAGGTAGCTAAGTAGATATTTCAGTAAACGGATACTTTGGAATAATAATAATACAACTTAAATGGTTTGGCCACCTGGTCAGAATGAATCCTCACCAATCACCATCAAGGGCGTTCTTCTCAAGAATGCATGGAAAAAGACCAAGAGGAAGACCCTGAAGAAGATGGATAGTGACAGTGACATGTAACAACAAAGGAAAATCACTAATTCAGACAGTTCGAGCAGCTCAAGAACGACAAATGATATAAACCACGATACCTTTTAGGTATCAGTGAAAAGAGAAAAGAAGATAGAAGAAGAAGAAGAATACTTTGGAGAATACACACTCCAAAGAGTGACAATTCTAACACTTTTTGGAGATTCTGAAATATTCTATTTGTAACCACAAATGTTACTAAATTTGAGCCTTTAACTTCCACTAATTATCTTAAATGTACCACAGAAGAATTTTATACAAATTAGATTTTGTAATGGAACAAATGAGAAAGACAACTAAAACATCAACTTTCATTGCATTGCCTAAAAAGAATGGTGCAGTTGAATGCAGTGACTTTAGAACAATAAGCCTAATGAGCCATGTTACAAATATCTTGCTAAAAGTTATACAAGGAAGGATTCAGAATAAAATCAATACTGAATTAGATGAGCAGAAATTTGGATTTAGGAAAAATAGCGGGACAAAAGAAGCCATATTCTGCATGAGAAAATTAATAGAAAAATACACAGAAGTAAACAAACCAATATATACCTGCTTCATAGACTACACAAAAGCTTTTGATAGAGTACACCACAAACAGCTTATAGAATGCCTAAAAGACATACATCTAGATGACAGTGACATACGACTAATATGTAATCTATACTGGGAGCAAACAGCAATAATAAAATATAACAAAGGGCATTCTATACCCATGGATATAAAAGAGGAGTAAGACGAGGATGCATCCTATCACCAAGCTTGTTCAATCTATACACTGAGCAAATCTTTAAAAACATCGTAGAGATGTCAGGCCTACAAATTAATGGAAAGATAATCAATAACCTAAGATATGCTGATGATACTGTACTACTAGCAGAAAATCCTAAAGATCTACATCAATTACTTAATGAAATAAACATGATAAGCAAAAATATGGACTAGATATGAATATCAAAAAGACTAAAACTATGATCATAAACAAAGGAAATACTCAAACCCCACAAATGGATATAAAAATTGAAGGAATAGACCTGGAGACAGTTCAGAACTACAACTACCTTGGACATACTATAACCAGTGATGGAAAATGTACAACTTAAATAAACAAAAGAATAGGAATGGCAAAAAGTAATTTTAATGTCATGAAGAACATACTAACATCAAAATAAATAACACCAGGGCTAAAACTAAGAATAGCAAAATGTTACATCTTCTCAATATTCCTATATGGTGCAGAAACATGGACATTAGACAAGAAAATAGAACAGAGAATTGAAGCCTTTGAAATGTGGATATATAGAAGAATAGGTAGAATTGGATGGAAGGAAAAGAAAACAAACGACGAAGTCTTAAAACAACTAAAAATGAAAAGAGAACTACTAAGCACAATTCAAACAAGACAAATGCGATTTTTGGTCGATGTTAAAAGACACAACAGCCTACTAAAAGTAATCCTGGAGGGGAAAATATAAGGTAAAAGAGGCAGAGGCAAACCAAGACTAACATGGACGAGTAACATCAAAAGATGGACAAATCAGCCTATGACAACCTGCACCATCAAAGCAAGAGACAGAGCAGAATGGCGCTCCATGGTGGCCAACCTTCGTTGCAGAGACGGCACTCGATGATGATGATGATGAACTAAAACATCAGTGACAAACAACTGTGCTTGTTTACTTGATTTTGATACACCTAGAGCTGCTAGACATCACAAAGGGCTTGTAATATCTTTTGCCATCCATCTATATTGCTTGCGAGATGTTTGATCTTATTTAATGATTTTATCTGCCAACTTTGCTTCTCTTATAAGAATTCTTTTTAGTGTCTCTTTATGTCTTCCTCTTTTTCTGTATCCTGATGTTTCCCAAGAAAAAGCCTGTTTTTAAATTATTTTGTCTCTTCTCAGCACATGTCCGAAATATGTCCATTTTCTCTTTCTAGTTGTAGGTGAGATCATTAGCTGCATGGCCATTTCTCTTATCTCTATATTGGTCTTGAATTCATTGTACACAAAGTAATCTTCTTAGGCATTTGAGTTCAAAAGTGTTTTCTCTCATTCTCTTTTCTTGTTTTCAAGCTTTCAATGAGTAGGTATGGGTTGATAATATGTCTGAGTTGAATATTCTTGCCAAGTATTCTTGATTTCCATATTTGCCCAGGTTCTTAAAATTTGCTGCTGCTTTTGCTATTCTGCTTCTGATCACTTTCTTTGTTTCCCATTCTTGATCTATATCACTACCAAGATATACATAGTGGTCTACTCTTTCCGATGTCTAACGATTTAGACATATATTTGTATTTTTGTTTTCCATTACTTTTTATCAGCATGACTCATTATAACACTACAAGATTCTACAACATCCATGGTTAGTCCAGCAAGAGGTTTCCCTGGGCGAGTCTCAGGGTGAGATTATCAGTTAAGGTAAAGTATGAGACTTGAATCAGCATCTTAGCACATGAGTTTTCACCCATAAGTGCTTGCCCACATATCCAGAAGTGTTTGGAGACTTCTGGATAGTGTCGCTTCAAGCATCAAAACTCATGATGCGAGGCAGCATTCCTCACCTTCCCAGAGTAATACCCTTGTACCCATTTCTGCCAGCAGCTGGGTCGACCATGGGGATATTTTTTTTCTAACCATGAGTACAATTCATACTACCTCCACCAGGATTTGAACATGGATTGTCTGGATGTCAGTAGTCCAGTCAGGTAGTTTTCCCAAATAGGCTACTGAGGCCCCTCTTGAAGATTAACAGTCCCAAGCCCAACCGTTACAAGGCAAGACAGAAGTTGTTTACTGCAACAACAAAATTTAAAAATTGGGTGCACTGCGGTATTTCTGTTTAACAAAATAACAAATAATTCATGAAAATACTCACTTCTCTTTATGTATTGACATCAAATGTCTAGTCAGGACTTTCTCCTCCTTGGCCAATTCTGAATTCTCCATATCTGTTTCTGATCCATCATCATCAGCCTCTGGCACAGTTATTTTTGCTATGTCTTCCTGTTTGGATATGGTAGCTTTTTTGACTGGACTTGTCAAAGGAGATTTCTATCAATGAGAGTGTAAACAACGATAAAGGCAAAGGCACTTACACTTCAAACAATATCTTCTACATATATCAACATTTAAACAAATCTTTAGCCTTCACTCTAAAGATTTGACAAACTTTCTAACTCTCTTTCTGTCTTTAGTTGCTTTAAGCTGTTCCTAATTTCTCACTTGTAAAAAAAGGAAAAGGAAAGGAAAGTAGATGGTATTCTTCAATTCCTATTTCATTGTAGATTTTATAGGAGCAAGTGGTGGGCTGTAATGTACACTCCTACTAGATGTGATGACAGCTTTACAAAAAAGGAACACAATAAAATACTGACGTTTCAGCCTAATTTGGCCTCCTTCATAAAATGAGAACAACATAAACATCAATGGAATAAAGATAAACTCCACTACATCTGGAGTAAGTAGGACTTGCAGATAAAGGAGAAATAAAAAGTGGGATAAGAAATGAAATGATAAAACAAAAGAGAGATGTACTACATTGTAAAAGAATAAAATGATAATTAATAAAAAATAGTAAAGTAAAAATATTGTAAATTAATTAAATAATAAATAATGTAAGATTTGGCAGACTTGATCCAGAAACTCCCAGTGTGTGAACAGTAAGTCACAAGCGGATGTGATGAGAAGTGAAAAGGGGGGGGGGGGGGACCCAGTCTTGTGATTAGACGAGAAGTGTGATAGGTGTGAGAAGGTGATAACAGGGGTGTGAATGGCCGTCAAGAAATAGACGAGTCTTGTAGATTTTATAACAATGTTGATCTTCCATTGACTTGAGCCAATTTTTCTTAAATATTTGCTATCAATTGTTCTTTTTGTGGAACTTGTTTTATACAAAATGGGGTGGCTTTTGTTTTTATTTAGCAAGAGATGACAGCCTAGTACCTAGATGTGTTTATTAGCTTGTCTCCAGACCTTCAGAGCCATTGGGGTGGGGGTGATGATGCTTCTGGTTACCACTTTTTTTAGAAGTTCTGTTTCATAGAAATCGTTGTGACTTACAGAGTCAAAATATGTCTATTCTTTTATATTATCTTCCCAGCTCCTTTTTTTCATCTGTCCCTCCTTCCTCTGACTGTCAAAAGAGCCCTAAAGAACTATCTATGTCAGTCAGACTGTCAGTTATGAAATGTATCTTAACACATAACTTTACATTTGTGGACAAAGTGTTGACCTAATTTCCTTACCTACAAATATGTGAACAGTTTCACTAGAGATGTGAAGTTGCATCTTTGAGGACAAAAGGCATACATATCACAGCTTTCTGTAAATTGTCCTTTCATTTAATTGTTCTGTCTTTCATTTAATTGTTCTGTCTTCATTTAATTGTTCTGTCTTTCATTTAATTGTCACTAAAGTGGAGAGTTTTCTGTGTGTTACCGGGGCCTCATTATGAGGGAAGTAAAGAATAGTGACACTGTGACCTTCCAGGCATGTCGTAAGAGGCAACTAAGGAGGTTGATCGATGGCTTGACAAGCTGTCATTGTAAAAAGTATTGTTATGGAAACAGCGCCATATATTTTAGAGCAGTGATCTCTGCAATATGTGCCACTTTGGCTCGCACGGTTTCTGTTTTTGAGATTGTGGTTCTGCCCTATGTGCCGTCTTCGGCTCAAAGGACATTAGATAGGTAGGTAGGTAGGCAGGCAGGCAGGCAGGCAGGCAGGCAGGCAGGCAGGCAGGCAGGCAGGCAGGCAGGCAGGCAGGCAGGCAGGCAGGCAGGCAGGCAGGCAGGCAGGCAGGCAGGCAGGCAGGCAGGCAGGCAGGCAGGCAGGCAGGCAGGCAGGCAGGCAGGCAGGCAGGCAGGCAGGCAGGCAGGCAGGCAGGCAGGCAGGCAGGCAGGCAGGCAGGTAGGTAGGTAGGTAGGTAGGTAGGTAGGTAGATAGATAGATAGATAGATAGATAGACTATTAAAGTGGAGAGCCCTCAAGAAAACAAAGAAGAAACAGAGATGTGGTCTCTGTATGATCCTACCACTTCTGACCCACCACCCCTCCCCCTATCCACTAATATATACTTATCTCTTATTCTTCCTCTTAATATCCACTTCTGGCCCACCACCCCTCCTCCTATCCACTAATATATACTTATCTCTTATTCTTCCTCTTAATATCCACTTCTGGCCCACCACCCCTCCTCCTATCCACTAATATATCTATCTATCTATCTATTGACCTTTCGAGCCGTAACCGGCCCATAGGGCGTAGACCAAGATACACCTTCTCCTATATGAATTTTTGTTCTAGCAGTTTTCTTTTAAAGATATTTTATTAAATCTCGCCATCTGTCTCTGTTCTGTGCAAGCAGTTCTATCTCATTGAGGGAGCCGATTCCTGCTGCTCTTGCCTCTCTCATCAATGTTCTTCTCAGTGTCTCCTTGGGTCTTCCTCTTTTTCTTTTACCTGTTGTTTCCCATATGAGGGCTTGCTTTGCTATTCGATTATTATCTTTTCTCATCACATGTCCAACGTATGACCATCGTCTTTTCTTTATTACTGAAGATATTAGTGGTTGATTGGCGATTTCTCTAATTTCCTCGTTTGTTTTGAATTCGTTCCATTCTATACCAAGTATTTTCCTTAGACATTTATTTTCGAATGCGTTCAACTTTGTTTCTATATCTCTTGTTGTTTTCCAGCTTTCACACGCATACGTAAGGGTTGATAGTACATTTGATTTGAATAGCCTAAGTTTTGTGTTTGTGCTAATGAGTTTTGATTTCCACAACTTTTCAAGGCTTCTGAAAGACATTGCTGCTTTAGCCAGTCTGATTCTAATTTCTTTGCTCGTATCCCCTTCTCGATCAATGTGACTTCCAAGATAGATAAAGTGATCGATCTCTTCTACTGGTTTGTTTTCCATGTATATTTTGTCACTTGTTGGAATTAAACTTTTCATGACTTTAGTCTTTTCATGATTGACCTCAAGCCCAATTTTGCTGGCTATTGATGATAGTTCATTTGTGTTTTCCTGCATCGTTTTTATCTGACTGCTGATGAGAACTATGTCATCAGCAAAGTCGAGGTCCTCCAAATGGTCTCCTTGTATCCATTCGATGCCTTTATTACCAGTGCAGCATTTCTTCATTATGAAGTCCATAACAATTCCAAATAACAAGGGCGATAAAATACATCCTTGTTTAACCCCAGTTTCTATTGGGAAACATTCGCTCAGTCCTTCCTCTGTTCGAACTGCACATGTGTAACCATCATACATGTCTTTGATAATATTTATGATTTTTGATGGTAAACCATATTGCTTCAGAATTTTCCACAAAGAATCTCTATGAATACTATCAAATGCTTTTTTGAAGTCGATGAAGTTAAGTACAAAAGGTTTTTGCTTTTCAATATGTTCCTCCAATATAAGTCGTAGAGTGAAAATGTGGTCAAGACAGCTTCTCCCTTTTCTAAACCCAGCCTGTTCTTCACGCATTACTGTATCTATTGAATCCTTTATTCTATTTAGGATGATTTTACAGAATAACTTTGAGGCAACTGACAAAAGTGTCACGCCTCTCCAGTTGTTACAATCTCTAAGATTGCCCTTTTTTTGGATCTTAACAATGATTCCTTTTTTCCATTTATGAGGCGTCTTCTCTGTTTTCCAAATGATGTTGAACATTTTTTGGAGATGTATTAAATTATGGCTATCAATTGCCTTGAGGATCTCAGCTGTTAACTTATCCTCTCCAGCAGCCTTGTTATTGGTCATTAGCTTTAAGGTGGTTTCTATTTCACTCAAGGTGAAGTCATCTAAATTTACATCTAATTCTGCTGCTGGTGTTTCAGCTTCAAAATCTATTAAACTGTGAGGTAGTGGACGGTTAAGAATTTCTTTGAAGTGTTCTGCCCAACGGGCTTTTATGTCTGCGCTTGTTGTTAGCATTAATCCAGATTTGTCTAGAATTGGTGTTCCACTGGATGTATAGGTGTTTGTCAGCATCTTTTGTACTGTATAGAGAGTTCTGCTGTCTCCTGTAATTGCAGCTGTCTCTGCTTTCTCTGCCAAGTTGTCTATATAAGCTCTTGTATCTCTTCTTGCCGAACTTTTCACTTTGTTGTCTAATTCTTTGTATGTTGCTTTTGCCAGAACCTTTCCAAGATCTGTCTTTACATTAGTCACGGCTCTCTTTGCTTCTCTTCTTTCTTTGATGTATTTCCATGTGGTGTCTGAGATCCAAGCTCGTTTTTCCATTTTCTTCAGTCCGGCACTTGCTTCTGCTGCTGTCATTAGTATTTTGCTCTGTGAGTCCCACATTTCATTGATATCTAAGTCTATTTCACCGAGTGCTGAATAACAATTACTTAGCTCTATGTTAAACTTTTCCTTTATGGCTTCATCTTTCAGTTTATGACTATCAATTTTATGTGTAATTGACCTCTTCTGTTGGTTTCTAAATTTTAATCTTATTTTCCCAATGCACAGGTTGTGGTCACTATTAACATCAGCACCTCTGTAAGCTCTTACATCTATTAATGATGATCTGAATTGTTGTTTAATACATAGGTGGTCAATTTGATTTGATGTTCTATCGTCAGGAGATATCCATGTTGTTTTGTGAATATTTTTGTGTGGAAATAATGTCCCACCTATAACTAAATTTTCTATTAAACATAATTCTATTAATCTTTCTCCATTCTGACTTGTTGTATTACAGCCTTCTCTCCCCATCACATGTTCCACTCCTGCGTTATCTTGTCCTACTTTGGCGTTGAAGTCTCCCATTACAATTAAAAGATCGTGTTTTGGTATTTTGTTTATAAGTTGTTGCAGTTGGTTATAAAAATCATCCTTAACTTCATCATCAGCTTCGTTAGTAGGCGCATAACATTGAATAATTGAAAGTCTTCCATGTTTTGTTTTGTATCGTGTTCGTATCAGACGGCTGTTTACCGGTTCCCATTCTAATAAACTTCTTGCAGCTTTGTCTGTCATCATTATGCCTACTCCTTCACGGTGTTTTCCATCTTCCCTTCCAGAAAAAACTACTATTTTATTATCAATAGATCTCCTACCTGTTCCAAGCCAGCGCATTTCGCTTAATCCTAAAATATCTAGATCGTATCTGTCCATCTCGCTCGCGACCTGTGCATGTTTCGTCGGAGCGGCCATTGTTCGCACATTCCAGAATCCTATTTTTGTTGTTGTTTTGGGGCCGAAAAAACTATCATTATTATCTACTGCTAATTTACACATTCTGTATCAGGTCTACGTTTCATTAACAACATCGTTTTTACTATAGCGGCTTGTTAAACCTCTGATCAACGGTTCAATACCAAGCCGGAGAAAAATAATTCCTCCATTTTGGAAACAACCGGAAACCACTAATAACTAATATATACTTATCTCTTATTCTTCCTCTTAATATCCACTTCTGACCCACCACCCCTCCTCCTATCCACTAATATATACTTATCTCTTATTCTTCCTCTTAATATCCACTTCTGACCCACCACCCCTCCCCCTATCCACTAATATATACTTATCTCTTATTCTTCCTCTTAATATCCACTTCTGACCCACCACCCCTCCCCCTATCCACTTTATACATACCTGTTTCTTATTCTTCCTCTCCATAACTCCTCCTCTGTTGTATACTTCTTCTCTCCCCCTACTATACACTACTCCCAGTATATTATCTCCCTTTGCTTGTTGTACCATCTCTCCGCCTACTTCTATTGGTTCTACTCCCAGCTCACCCCTTCCCACTCTATTTATTCACTTATAGTCACCACTTCTCTACTCCTACTATCCCAGTAACCCCCCCCCTATCTGGATGTCCACTCTTAGTCCTCTTCTAGGACTCCACTTGTCTCTTCATTTTGTATCCCCCTCAGTTTCACTATTTCCCCACTTCTCTACCTCTCTATGCACAAACTTCTTGCGCACTATTCCTCTATTACTCCACTTTTTACAGACTCCCTCTCTATCTATTCACTCCTGGCCCACCGTCTCTCCTCCTATCTACTTTTCACATACCTGTTCCTTATCCCTCCTCTGATACCTCTCTATGTACTAACCTCCTGCGCACCACCCCTCTATCACTCTACTCCTTAAAGACTCCTTCTCTATCTATCCACGTCTGGCCTACCGCCCTTCTCCCTACCTACTTTACTTATACCTGTTTTCTTATTCTTCTTCTCCATATCTCTTCCTCTGGTATATACTTCCTCCCTCTCCCTCCCCTCTTTGACCTACCTCTTTATTCATCAATTTCCAGCCCATCTATTCTGTAAAGACTATCTCTTTTACTCATCTCCCAGTTCACTACCTTGTCTTCTTATTCACCCTTTCTTTGAACCTCTTGTTGGGTTACCCTCCTGTATTGTCCGAGTATTGTCTCTTCTTTCTTATTTCAACATCCTACTTTCCTCTCCCTCCACTTGGTCATCTAACATGTAGTTATAGATAATTGTGCTTCACCGTCTGTTGTCGTTGTCCCTGTATTCTGAAGAAGGTCACAGGCTGAAACATCAGTATTGTATTGTGTTCCTTCCTTGTAAAGCTGTCACCATACCTTGGAGTGTTTATCACACCCCACTACTGGCTCCCTTCTCCAAAACTACAGAAGTGTGTAGACACTATGAAATATGATGAAGTATAATCTACAAGCTAAGGAGCTAGGCATAATCTACAGCTCAGGCAAAAGCAGCTTTCCAAAAAATGAGGAGGATACGGTGTAATTCATTTTTGACAATGGAAACAAGAAAAAGAGTTCTTAAATATTATGTAGAACGAGTTTTAACATATGGATGTGAATCATGGACAATAGGACAACAGACAAGAAAATCACTGAAGAATGTAGAATTGTGGTTTTATAGAAGTACCATGGAGTAAGAAGAAAAGTAATGAAAACATTCTGAAAGAGGCCAAAGCAAAAAGAGAGCTAATTTCCAATATTGGGAAGAAACAATCATCATTTTTTGGCCATGCAATGAGAAGGGAACAGGAATATATTGTGACATTTGGGAAAATTGAGGGAGAATAGATAGGGGGAAGCAAAGAGAAAAGATACCAGACAGCTTAAGAAAATGGCTTGGCAGAAGGTCAACAACAGAAATGATAAATAACTGTTGAGATTGAAAGTTGTGGAGATGATCACCTATGCTAGTAGGCATGGTACTTAATGATGATAATCTATAAGGCCTTATTATGCATGGGCATGGTG
Source organism: Megaustenia siamemsis (assembly GCA_032433765.1). Classification (NCBI taxonomy): domain Eukaryota; kingdom Metazoa; phylum Mollusca; class Gastropoda; order Stylommatophora; family Ariophantidae; genus Megaustenia; species Megaustenia siamemsis. The sequence continues at coordinate 29,048,986 of JAVIAB010000051.1, forward strand.
ATATGTAAGACCTCTGTTGCCCATGCAGCTGGCTCCTCTTCTGTCTCAGCTGATGGCTACAAATAAATTACTAGGATGACACATTTGGAGCCAGCTGCATTGTAGAAGTTACCAGAGAGACATTGCATATAATGACTGATTGGCTTCTGAACATTAACTCCTGATTTGCTGTCTTTATTCACTCCCAAAGCCTGTCCCTTGCTTGAATGTAGGTGCAAGTCTGAGGAGGTTTCAAATAAGAGTTCCTCTTCTGCTAGATCAGCTGCCTACCAAAGCTGATGGGTCTTATCTACCAGGGAAAGAGGTTGTGGCATTTCCAATTTTCTGATGACTATGGTTACATGTTAGGTCTGATATTCCGATTGCTTATGATAAATAATGATATAGTATGATGAAGGACAGTTTAGCTGCATTCACTTTTGGTACCACTTGGTGTAATGTCTTTTGGCGTGTGCTGTAGCTGCTATGATGGGGACTGCAGCTGCCTTCCTTTGTTTTGGATCCTTCAATGAGATGAGTTTTAATTCGGATGATTCAACTGGCATGGGTGGTTGAGTAATTATGGATTTTAATTCGTTTGCAGTGATACTGGGGCATTCAACTAACCATAACTATAACATGTTTGGCATCCAGAGTATTTTATGAAAATAGCTACCCCACACAGCTAATCATTTTGCTCTGTATAACCATCATTTGTTTTAGTTTGCAGCTTTTTATGAGATATTTGCAGCTGGCTTCAATATCTACAGGTTTTTCATCTGTGAACCCTTAGAAAAAAGCATGGCAATATTGTGCTTGGGCAAGGGTCCATTTTCCAACATAAACTTTCACACAAGACAGCTGCAAAAATGTAATTACATATCTGTATTTTTCATTTTTCAAACATGTTTTGTTTATCAAAATGTCCAGGGATGATGTTTGTATAAAGAAGGCGACATACAAAGTTTGCTGGAATGACCCTACAAACCTCTCCTACACCATGGTAACACAACAGACACATTTTCTTGCATAATGTACCCATATTTACACCATTCAGATGAATTTCATTACAAATGAAGCACAAATAATATATTTATGACCATTCATAGTGAAAGAAATTGACATTTTTTCTCTGTTACTAAAGTGGCAAATAAAAAAATGTGATGTTGATGAAAACATGATATTTAAAGATGCAGGTTATGTCAAATTGGCTACAAACTAGCCCATGTGATCAGGAAATCTTCCAAAAATGACTATGTATTGAAACAGAGAAGGTGAATTGGATTAAAATTACTATGACTTGACAATGATGAAAAACCATCGTTGACCAAGTTCCAGAGCCTCTTGTAAATCTACCTCCTATTCAACCACACGAAGTGGTCGCTCATTTATTAACTCTTAATGTCCAGTGTTTTTCTACCTAGTCACTAGTGTTTTGTCATAATGTTTTCTTCCAGAAAAATATTTCTTTCACTAAATCTTTCATATTTTCACTCTAACAAGTCATAGACATATATATTAGGCATTAAATTGAAGGGAAAAGGACACAGATTCATAATCACAAACAATATTTTTTTTTTTAAATTGAAGGATAAGAATTTAAGCAATTAAGAATCAAAATGTTTGTAAAAAAAAAAAAATTTATTTTATAAAACTTGGTACTCACCCACCCAAAGTGGGGGTCCATTTTAACCCAACAGTGCTACTAAAACTAAGTCACTATTACATTTAACGTTCTCAGAACATAATTTCTAGCTTTTTCTGCTGTTAATAATAATTCACGTTTAGGAGCGATAGATACTTCACTGCTGCAAGCCATTTTTCACTTATAAAGTCGAATCAGCTGATTGAAGACTAGAAAACAACACAAATTTCGATGATTTTGTGAACAAATTAAGCCTTTGTTGATCATTTAAAGCGTGCCTAAAGACAGGAAATTCTATTAGAGTTCCCTAGCAGATATGGTATCTTAATGTGTAGCATTTACTATAACGAAACAAAATGAAAGTAACCTTGTCAGTGTTCACTTGGCAAAATTAAGTAAGTAAGTAAGTAACCATGACAGTGTTTCCACGGACATAAAGAGTTAAGAGCTAATGATGACAGCAAAGAACTATGAATAATACTGACAGTTGACAGTAAGTACTGCAAAAACCTTTTCCAAACATCTTACCCTAATATTGTGAAGACTTGCACGAACAGTACTAAGCCTTTCTCCAGCTGTTTTCTCTGCATTCTCCAAAATGTCAATATCTTCCAACTTGGACTTTATTGTATAAATCTGTTCCTTCAAGATCAACTCAATGCACCTGGAGGACACCAATGTTAGTACTTCATCATTTGAGTACTTTTTAAAATATAAAATGACCATTAGATATTTATTTTCACCGAATTTTCAGTTTCACTGCAAACAAAGATAAAACGATGCTAAATGTTAAGTGCTTTAAATCAAATCAGTACCCCTTTAAGGAAAAATACACATAATCTTATCATCATCGTCTTCATCTCTAAAGTTAGACTTAGAATCAATTTTATAAATAATCTGTTCTTTCTTCATATTTAAGTTCTCTATCCTGAACTGGTTTTTTACAGTTATGACCTGTGTTGCTCCAATGTCTTAATCTCCCACCCCTTTCCCAAATGTAGATTCGATGAGCATGATTAAAAAAGTGGAGGCAGGCTCTGTATGCATGCAATGGGTAGAGTCATTGCAGAGATCCAAAATACGTAAGGTCACCTTTGTCTATGTCCCTGGACATGCGGGAATATGGGGAAATGAAAGAGTAGACAGGTTGGCTAGCTGCGCTGTCGTTGAGGACGGGCAACCAATGGATCAAGTGGACATCATCAATGCCCTCCGAGATGAGGCAAGAGAACAGGACTTCAACAAACAGAGATCCATGTCACTTCTTCGGATGATAGAAATGGGAGTTAAGATGGGCACAGCCAGAAATGAGAAACTTAGTGGCCGTATAAGAAGACTTATCAACCAACATAGAACTGGATTTGTCAGTCGCTGGACACTGTGGGACTTGCTGAGGAGAGGATCTGAGCACCTATGAACATGTTCAGAGTGCAATGATGATGACCCGCAAATAACTCAATAACTCCCAAATGTTCTCTTAGAATTTGTCATACAGTTAATCTTGAACGTTCCAGTGCCACTAGATGTTGCATAGCACTCATAGTGCTTTTTTCCATCAAATTATATTCTGGTTGAGACGTTCGATATTATCAAATGAGTCTGTGCCTGCCAACTTTGCTTCTGTTATAAGTGTTCATTTCAGTGCCTCTTTAGGTCTTCCTCTTTTTTAGTATCCTGATGTTTCCAAAGAGAGCGAGTGAGAGAGAGAAAGAGAGGTGAGCAAAGACCGAAATAAAAAAAAACAAGATTTCAAATTTGAAGAATCATTAGGATAAAGATCAATCAGAATGGTAGCAAGGCAGATGCATCATTGCATTAATTAAAACAATTTCAATTTCATTTAAGGAAAAGTAACCAAAGTATTGCTATGAAGAAGAGTAATTCTCAAAATTGAGTTATAGAGTTATTTGCGGGTCACCATCATTGCACTCCAAACATGTCCATAGGTGCTCAGATCCCCTCCTCAGCAATTCCCTCAGTGTCCAGCGACTGACGACTCAAAATATAATATGGAAATATAAAAGGAAATTTTAATAAAAATTATTCGAACAGTTAAACTACTACATTAGATTTTAATGTGGGGTTAACATCTTAGAGGTATACATACAACATCTGCTGTGGCATGAGAGCAATGGCATCCTGGGCTTGCAACTTCTTGTTAGTGCCCAGAACTACAGGAGCAAAAATGACAGCCAGGGCACTAGCAGACATCTTGTTGCTCTCACTGTGCATAGCCACACTGTTGTAAACAAACAAGGATCTTCCATTATGAGATATTCATTGATTACTCCACACATATGGTATGTGGCTACTGCTAATGTTACTTGACTTACTTGTATTTTATATCTATAATATTTGTACAAAATATTTTATATTATAATCACACCTATATTACATTACACATATATCAATAACACATCTAATTAAAGGACATCTAGTACATTTGTATTATATAAAAATACTGCTAAATTTAGCTTGGTGTCATGGCATGGTAAACAGTCAACAACAGAATTGAAATGATGTACTGTGAATAGAAGAGTGTGGATGGACATGGTTGCCTATGCCAACCGGTATGGCACATGATGATGATGATGATGCTAAATTTAGTTCACATTCTGCATTTCTTCTTTCTCCACTCTCAGAATCTTTGTATATGTTATGTCACATATTACCATTATGTTGCAATATCTGCATCTTTCTGCCCAGTATATGAGTTCCTGACAAGCAATTTGTTTGACACAATGAGGATACACTCCCATCATAGCTCTCTATAATCATCTATTCTGGCATGCTGGTCACAGCTTTTTACAACTGGAATTTCAGATCTGATGTCTAGCCTTCCAGGATAAAGGCAATAAATAAGAGGTCCTGTGTGCACTCATGCACATTAAAGATCCTTAGGTAGTTACAATAAAAAAGCAAAGGCCATTAATATGGCCGCTTGTCTGGCAAAATTATCAGCATAAACCTATCCATATCGTGGATCCCAGGCCCGCTACGGAGTTCATGCACGTGGGCCAATATTCTTCTTGAATTTTCTCAAGAATCTCAAGGTGAGAGAATATCGGAGCACCTATGGGTTTGTTTGGTGTTCAGTGATGATGATCCTGACAAGAGACAAACAAACAACTGGAACTCTACCACCTAGAACTAAGCCTACACTTTATAATGTATACCCCTGTGAGGGACCCCTGTGCACACGGCTGCCAGGAAAAAATGGATTAACACGCAAAATTCAGTTCCTAGTCTCTAGGGATTTCATCAGAGTTGAAAGCTGGCGAACGTGACAACAACAACAACAAGAATAATAATATATACTTTTTATAGCTACCAGGATCTGAACAACTATGCTACTCATTATCACCATTCCTGTGTTGTCTAGTGTCTTGCACACTGCTGCTTGTTTTAATAAAAAAGTGACACTTTAGTTACAATCTTGTAACTAGGAAACATAACAGCAGCAGAGGAGACCAGAAGAACAAATTATGATTCCCCTCAATGCTGAAAGGCTAATGACAAAGGAAAGAGGAAGAAGTAGATAAAAGAAGAAGCATAATTTGTTTTAGTTTGCAGCCTTTTATGAGATAAATGCAGCTGGCTTCAATATCAAGAGGTTTTTCATCTGTGAACCCTTAGAAAAAAGCATGCCAATATTGAGTTTGGGTCAGGGCCCAGCACTTTAGATGTAGATGTCTGGAGTTTACTGCATTTCACTCATTTTTACAAATAAAATTTTAAGGAAGTGTTTCCGTTTATCATACTACAGGTAAAACATCAATTGTTAGCTAAAGTAAATATTTATATGTGTGAATGATATTTAGAACAATTCTCATAACTAGAAGATCAAAGATTGCAAATTTTAAAGTTTCGGGGTGCTATATTCAATTTTATAACTTCAAAAGGTTTTCATCATCATCATCATTGAGTGCCGTCTCCACAACAAAGGTTGACTACCATGGATCGCCATTCTACCCCACCATAAATCAACTCTGTTTATGCTCAATGAAACGTCTTCAAATTTATATATAATGATGGCTTCTAAATAGGTCATTCATTTAACAAAATATAATTCCATACAAAAAGCATTAGCTCTGTGAATGAGATACACATTTTTATAACTGGATCAAGTACAGCATGCCTGTCAAGAAACAGAAACAAACCCATGGAAATAGGATAATAATGTTTTAATTTGTTCTTAGAACTATGTTAGTGAGTGAAGCTTTAACTTGTGATGAGGAGAGATAATAACTAAATAACAAAGCAAGCCCTCATGTGGGAAACAACAGGTAAGAGGAAAAGAGGCAGATAAAGAAGGACACTGAGAAGAACATTGATCAGAGAGGCAAGAGCAGCAGGAATCGGCTCCCTCAATGAGATAGAGTTGCTTGCACAGAACAGAGACAAATGGCGAGATTTGATAAAATATCTTTAGAAGGATTGTAAACTGCTAAAATAAAAATTTAGATAAGAGAAAGAGTATCTGGGTCTATGCCCTATGGGCTGGCTACGGCTCGAAAGGTCAATAGATAGAAAATGGGAAACACATAAATAAAAAAAATGTAATAAATAATGCGATGAAAAATAATACAAAATAATTTTATAAAAAGTGAATAAATATGTTGTGAATACTACTAAATCAGTGTCTCAAGCTTTAAGTATATACATGTATTGTTTATTTTTATTCTCGTTATTCTCAAACAACAGCTCTATTTAAACTCTGCCTAACTGTACACATTCTCAACCACTGGAGTTATGAAACCTGTGTGTTGTGACTATGCTCCTTCTGCACTTCTTATCCATAACCTACCTTTTAATAATATTATAACTGTATCACATGTTATTGTTCCTATCTACATCTTGGAACTTGTAAATCAAATTCTTCTTTTAGGTCCTATTACATTTCTCTTGTGTGTCTGTTTTTTTTTTTTGTTCTCTGAGGAAGACCATATATAGGTAGGCTGCAACTTCACAGTTTTGTATTGTTTTGCTATGTAAAATTGTCACAATACAATGTGTTCAACTTGTTCCGAACCTGTATATTAGTCTACAGTTAAGGAGCCAACAACTTGTCAGATAGAAGGATTTTTTTCAGAAGATCAACTTGCTCTTTGTTGCAATGTTTAGATTCTTGGTACATGAAGATAGACAACACAGAAAATACTCACCATGCCAAATGAAAGCACAATCTCTCAAACAGGTCAAAATTAGGTTTGGGCAATTTTTGTAGAACATCGAACAAGGATTTGATCAGCTCTTTCTCCTCTTTGATTTCTGAAAATAAAAAGTTGGTCATAGTTGAAAACACTGCTCATCCATTGCACCATGAGCTCAACACAGGGAAAGGTGCCAGGCTAAAAAGAGGCAAATCATGGTTGGGTCAAGCAGAAGAAGTCATCAAACAGGTCTGTGGGCTTACCAATATCAAAGTTGGCGAGGAGTGGATACTGGTGCCTACGTCATTCAAGGGGACTTTCTCATGTATTGTCACACTCAACAGGAAAAGTAGGGAACAGAACTCAGTCGTGGTTAATGGTCTCATCTGCGATAAGGCTTATGAGAAAGAAGCAGTCATCTATATAGACAGATCTGTAATACGACACCAAAGAAGTGCATGGACATTTACAGCACGCTCGGCAGGCAGAATAGTCAAAGAAGACAGTGGTGTATACGTCATGACCATGAGTAGCATGACAATGGAGGTGATAGCAGTGACCAAGGCATTCAAATGGTTAGAGTCACAAGAATACACCCATGCCTGTATACTGAGTGATTCGATGAGCATGATAAAAAAAAAAAAGTGGAGGCGGGCTCTGTACACATGCAATGGTTAGAGTCATTGCAGGTCCAAAATATGTAAGGTCACCTTTGTCTATGTTCCTGGACATGAGGGAGTACGGGAAAATGAAAGAGCGGACAGGTTTGCTAGCTGTGCTGTCGTTCAGGACGGTCAACCAATGGATTGGGCAGACATCATCAATGCCCTCCGAGATGTGGGAAGAGCACAGGACTTTGACAAACACAAATCCATGTCACTTCTTCGGATGATAGAGATGGGAGTTAAGATGGGCACAGCCAGAAATGAGAAACTTAGTGGGCATGTAAGAAGACTTATCAACCAACACAGAACTGGAGTCGTCAGTCGCTGGACACTGCAGGACTTGCTGAGGTGGGGATCTGAGCACCTATGGACATGTTCGGAGTGCAATGATGATGACCCGCAAATAACTCAATAACTGCTCATAAATGATATTCCTGGATAATTGGCACAACATTACACAGACCAGCCAAGATCTATCTATCTATTGACCTTTCGAGCCGTAACCGGCCCATAGGGCGTAGACCAAGATACACCTTCTCCTATATGAATTTTTGTTCTAGCAGTTTTCTTTTAAAGATATTTTATCAAATCTCGCCATCTGTCTCTGTTCTGTGCAAGCAGTTCTATCTCATTGAGGGAGCCGATTCCTGCTGCTCTTGCCTCTCTCATCAATGTTCTTCTCAGTGTCTCCCTGGGTCTTCCTCTTTTTCTTTTACCTGTTGTTTCCCATATGAGGGCTTGCTTTGCTATTCGATTATTATCTCTTCTCATCACATGTCCAACGTATGACCATCGTCTTTTCTTTATTACTGAAGATATTAGTGGTTGATTGGCGATTTCTCTAATTTCCTCGTTTGTTTTGAATTCGTTCCATTCTATACCAAGTATTTTCCTTAGACATTTATTTTCGAATGCGTTCAACTTTGTTTCTATATCTCTTGTTGTTTTCCAGCTTTCACACGCATACGTAAGGGTTGATAGTACATTTGATTTGAATAGCCTAAGTTTTGTGTTTGTGCTAATGAGTTTTGATTTCCACAACTTTTCAAGGCTTCTGAAAGACATTGCTGCTTTAGCCAGTCTGATTCTAATTTCTTTGCTCGTATCCCCTTCTCGATCAATGTGACTTCCAAGATAGATAAAGTGATCGATCTCTTCTACTGGTTTGTTTTCCATGTATATTTTGTCACTTGTTGGAATTAAACTTTTCATGACTTTAGTCTTTTCATGATTGACCTCAAGCCCAATTTTGCTGGCTATTGATGATAGTTCATTTGTGTTTTCCTGCATCGTTTTTATCTGACTGCTGATGAGAACTATGTCATCAGCAAAGTCGAGGTCCTCCAAATGGTCTCCTTGTATCCATTCGATGCCTTTATTACCAGTGCAGCATTTCTTCATTATGAAGTCCATAACAATTCCAAATAACAAGGGCGATAAAATACATCCTTGTTTAACCCCAGTTTCTATTGGGAAACATTCGCTCAGTCCTTCCTCTGTTCGAACTGCACATGTGTAACCATCATACATGTCTTTGATAATATTTATGATTTTTGATGGTAAGCCATATTGCTTCAGAATTTTCCACAAAGAATCTCTATGAATACTATCAAATGCTTTTTTGAAGTCGATGAAGTTAAGTACAAAAGGTTTTTGCTTTTCAATGTGTTCCTCCAATATAAGTCGTAGAGTGAAAATGTGGTCAAGACAGCTTCTCCCTTTTCTAAACCCAGCCTGTTCTTCACGCATCACTGTATCTATTGAATCCTTTATTCTATTTAGGATGATTTTACAGAATAACTTTGAGGCAACTGACAAAAGTGTCACGCCTCTCCAGTTGTTACAATCTCTAAGATTGCCCTTTTTTGGGATCTTAACAATGATTCCTTTTTTCCATTTATGAGGCGTCTTCTCTGTTTTCCAAATGATGTTGAACATTTTTTGGAGATGTATTAAATTATGGCTATCAATTGCCTTGAGGATCTCAGCTGTTAACTTATCCTCTCCAGCAGCCAATGTTTGTCTACAACACAAGTATTCAGCCCTACTGGGAGATACTTGCATTAATAGGAAAGTACAAATATACAATTTATTTCCGGTCTGTGATCGTTACCCTATGCTATAGTCATTGAGAACGTCATCGTGTAAGACACTACTGCAATAGCCAATTTTTTAGTTGGCTGCGTGGTAGTGTGCCAAGCGTTCGGCTTCTCGTGGCAAGGCGCGGTGCCACTGAGTACGGGTTCGATCCCACTTCGGACTATATATTGTTCTTCGTTTTTTTCTATTGTTGTTTGTCTGTCAATTTTTCCGAGTGCTAACACATACTTCTTTGTTCTATTATTCCCTATTATCGCCTCGGAAGTTCCCCATATAATAATATTTATGTATTATTATTTGTACCCAGTATATAAACACTGGGAACTACTATTCGTGCTGTTTCGTCCAATAAATGTTTGTCTACAACACAAGTATTCAGCCCTACTGGGAGATACTTGCATTAATAGGAAAGTACAAATATACAATTTATTTCCGGTCTGTGATCGTTACCCTATGCTATAGTCATTGAGAACGTCATCGTGTAAGACACTACTGCAATAGCCAATTTTTTAGTTGGCTGCGTGGTAGTGTGCCAAGCGTTCGGCTTCTCGTGGCAAGGCGCGGTGCCACTGAGTACGGGTTCGATCCCACTTCGGACTATATATTGTTCTTCGTTTTTTTCTATTGTTGTTTGTCTGTCAATTTTTCCGAGTGCTAACACATACTTCTTTGTTCTATTATTCCCTATTATCGCCTCGGAAGTTCCCCATATAATAATATTTATGTATTATTATTTGTACCTACCATAGACCACCATTCTGCTCTGTCTCTTGCTTTGATGGTGCAGATTGTCGTAGGCTGATTTGTCCATCTTTTGATGTTATTCATCCATGTTAGTCTTGGTCTGCCTCTATTACATTGTATTTTCCCTTCTAATATTAATTTTAGCAGGCTGTTGTGTCTTTTAATATGCTCCAAAAATTTCATGTCTTGTTCTAATTGTGTTTAGTTGTTCTCTTTTAATTTTTAGTTGCTTTAAAACTTCATCAATTGTTTTCTTTTCCTTCCATTCAATTCTACTTATTCTTCTATAAATACACATTTCAAAGGCTTCAATTTTCTCTTCTGTTTTCTTGTCTAATGTCTATGTTTCTGCACCATACAGGACTATTGAGAAGATGTAACATTTTTCTATTCATAGTTTTAGCCCTGGTGTTATTTGTTTTGATGTTAATCTATTTTTCATGGCATTAAAATTACTTTTTGCTATTCCTATTCTTTTGTTTATTTCAGTTTTACATTTTCCATCACTGGTTACAGTATGTCCAAGGTAGTTGTAGTTCTGAACTGTCTCCAGGTCTATTCCTTCAACTTTGATATTTATTTATAGGTCTTAAGAATTTTCTTTCCTTATGAAAATAATTTTAGTCTTTTTGACATTCATATCAATTATAATCAGATGTACATATTAAATGCACATTATGACAGAATTAATAATTATCTTTATTTGAATGGTTAATGTCTTGTTCAATGGCTTCTTATGTGGGTTGGCAACTGTTTATATATATAATTCTGTTCATTTTTTAACTAATTGAACATTTTATTTTTCACTACTAGACAACGAAATGATTAAATAACATTTAATCATTTAACATGTGATTTAAAAATAAAATTAACAATAAAGAATATTTTAACAAGTTAAAAACTCACCAGTAGTGCGCAAAAAGTCATCATATAGATCAAAAGTTAGAAGTGGCTCAGGGAGATTTCTCAAGAAGAGTTTCAGAACAGATGCAAGAACATGAACGTGATAGTTTTCCAAATCCACTGCTTCAACATCTGTGAAGTAAAGTAAATTACAATAAGGAGCGACTGAATGCGGTGCCACTTTTATTGTATAGCCTACAAACTTTTATATTTTTTGGCTGTGCCTAGTATTAGTTTATTTCTTTCTGGCACTCATACAAAAACTGCTAAAAGAATGAATAGTCCTCTTCATCATACACCCATAAAAGGACACAGGTGGTTGTAGATGGATTGTGTTGAGACTTGCTGCTAGACTGACATTTGACATTTTGGCCCAACACATGTGACTTTGATACAGCCATTTTTGATCACTGGGTTGCCTTTTCCCTTCAATCTGCTTGGGTTTCCAAGGGCACCATTTGGAGATGGAATAATGTCTGTCATGATTGGCTCTGTTGTTCGCCTGTCCTGGAACATGCAGTCAGTGCCCTCAACTCACTTGCTAGATGGGTGTCTTGCATTAGTTTTATTTCCTTCATAAACATGCATTACAATACATCTGACTACCATAACTTGATAAATAACCAAATAACCAACCAAAAGAAAAAAAAAGTAAAGCACAGGCGATGATTCCAAATGACTTCCAATGAACTGAGAATGCACAGCCACTTTCTCACTCCAATTTCCTCGAAAATACACATTTAACACAAACAAAGCAACTGAAACAGTTTAAGTGAATATGTTAGTCTCTGCAAAATCAGGGTGACACATAGCCATTTGCATTGCCTGTTGATGTTAGCAAAGTCAAACTCCTGTGCAACGAAGTCGGTTAGTTTGGTGACAATTTCAAATGACATCACTGAAAAGAGAGCATCAACAATCACTTCCAACTCCATTTTGCTCAAATAAAATTTCAAAAAACCACATCAAAAACTGTCAAAACACTGAAAAACTTGTTTTAGTGATGGCACTCTCTAAAAAACCTACAGCAACGGCTGCCATCTTCCTGCAAGCTCATATTGTAATTGTCAGGAAAAATGAAAACCAGAACCTAAGGTCAAACAAAAGTGAGTGTAGACTGCATTACCTGTTTCTAGAGCCATCTTGAGTTCCTTGACTTTTGGTGCTGCTCCAGGTTTGCGATAAATGCCCTCTACATAGATTCCTGTATTCTCTAATGTTGACATAAGACGCTCACATACCAGAGGGATTCTTTGTTTTTCAGATACCAGATTTTCAAGCTCAGCTCCAAATAGCTGGCAGCAATTCAGGCCCTGATGCATGGATTAAACATTTTGATTACTTAGAACTGTAAAAAAATATGTTTAAAAGGAGCAGAGGGTGACAGAAGGCAAAATGATCTGGGTTGGCATGACGATGTGGATGGAAAAAATATATATGGAGCTGTGGAACGCTCAAAAATAATTTTAAAGAGGAAATTCCCATGACTATGGTAATGTAATGGTGATTATGACAATGTGTCTAGAATGCTATGAGAATAGACAATCATGTTCCTCCACATGTCACTATGTTTTGTATCACTTCTAGTGTATCTTTTCATATCAATTTGTTCAGATATCTAGTATATTCTATTGTCTTTCTCTCTCCATTTCTTTCTATGATTACTACTATTACAATATTTTCAAAATTTCTTCTAAAGTCATGACTAAAAGTGTACACAGCTTTCTTTTAATGTATTTCAAAAGTTCTCTTTAATTTCTGGCCACATATTCTCCAACGTCAGAGATAATCTAATTTCTGGCCACATATTCTCCAACATCAGAGATAATCTAATTTCTGGCCACATATTCTCCAACATCAGAGATAATCTAATTTCTGGCCACATATTCTCCAATGTCAGAGATAATCTAATTTCTGGCCACATATTCTCCAATGTCAGAGATAATCTAATTTCTGGCCACATATTCTCCAATGTCAGAGATAATCTAATTTCTGGCCACATATTCTCCAACATCAGAGATAATCTAATTTCTGGCCACATATTCTCCAATGTCAGAGATAATCTAATTTCTGGCCACATATTCTCCAACGTCAGAGATAATCTAATTTCTGGCCACATATTCTCCAACATCAGAGATAATCTAATTTCTGGCCTACTGTTTTCGATTGCCAACTGCCAAGGGCTCTTTAATGTTCACAGATCATATATGGGACTGCCTGTTTTTTGTTATCTGAGAGGGCTTGACATCAGATCTCACTACCCAGAGACAGGGTTCAGGTAAAGCCACAAGAAACTATGGACTCAAAAACAAAATTGTCCACTGCCAGTGGTAGAATTCAAACCCGGAACCTTCTTGTACGGAGGCCAACGTTTTATCTCTAGACCATCCATCTCTTCTCATTTATGTGGTGGCTCAAATCTAGTGCTACATTTTTGTCACTTTTGTTTTTGTCAAATTGTGCAAATTTGCTAAAATAAGAATAACATGCCTAGCCTAATTTTTGATTTAGCTGGACAGAATAATGTCAGCAGCCTTGACTCTTCATGTGGTACACAGCCTTTCACTACACGTCTTATACACTGTCTTTGAATGTGTTATCTCCAGGTCCACAATAATGTTTATGCCAGACAAATTTGTCACTAGTGAAACAAAATATATAGGCCTACACTACGTCATCATCATCAAGTACCAAACCTGCTGATGTAGTTGATCATGTCTCTCCACAACTTTCGATCTTGACAATTATTTATCATTTCTGTTGTTGACATTCTGCCTGCCAAGTCATTCTCTTAAGCTGTTTGGTGTCTTTTCTCTTTGCTTGCCTCTATCTCTTCATCCCTCAATTTTCCCAGTTGTTACAATATATTCCAGCTGTTCCCTTCTCATATCATGACCAAAAAATTATGATTGTTCTACACCACTTAAACTAACAAAATATTATAAAAATTGATTCATCAAAAGTTTTCAAAATTTCACTCAAGAAAATGATTAAATTCCATTATTGCATTAACTAATTTATTTGATCATTTTTTAACATGACAGTTTAAACTCCATGAAATTTATGGATTTTCTGGCATGTTATTACACATTTCCAGCAAAATTCAGAATGGTGGTCCAGACAAAAGTTTCAGTCAGGCCCATTCTTTACCACGTGTATTGGCATTCTTTATTTGACATGCAACTGCCCAATAATAGCTACAATCTGAGGCAACAAGTTTATATTGTAATCACACACAGAATTTTATCAATGAAAGTAATAAACGTAATTGTTAAATATTATCTCGTGTAAATTTTGTCACACAAAGATGTGAATTATGAACAATCAATAAACTACAGTTGAGGTTTTACAGAAGAGTATTAGGAGCTCACTAGAAAGTGAAATATATTAAAGAGAATGAGTGAAGCTGTTGTTATTTACCAATAAATAACATGCATTAAAATGAAGTTCACCATGAATATAACTGAGATCTTCCTACGTAATCAAGAAAATAATTAGAGTGTAATAATGATGGTTCTAATACAAGAAACAATGATGAAGTCTGAAAGAACAACAATTTTTTTTTCATGGGAAAAAAAGGGAGGGTCAAGAACAGAATATAAATTTAGCTGGCTCATTATGTTGAATATATGGCTTTGTTTCTACATTCCTTTATTGTTACTCAATATAAGGCTCTTTTATCAAATAATTTACTGAAGTGATTTTTAACTGGAAAACAACAGACCTTATTTTCTGCAACACCTTTACAAGGTGAAATTTGTTTGCTGTAACACTTCTTATGGCACGCCAACTTGCAATCTGAGGACACACGATAACTTAGTAAATAATATGAACATCATTGATTATGGTTCTTACACTTTTAGCGCTAGAGACAAGTGATAAATATTTAACTAATAATCTTGTTAAACTTATTCCATTCTTTCAGTGAAAGCTTATGAGAGAAAGGGAGGGAGGAAGGGAGGGGAGGGGAGGGGGTGGGTGGGTGGGTGGTGGATGGGTGGACGGGTGGATGGATGGATGGATGGATGGATGGATGGATGGATGGATGGATGTGAAAGTTCAACATGTTTGCACACTTTAACTGATTCATGATTGATGACTGACCTTGACATACAAACACCTTATCCATAATCCAGATCAGATTTGTACAGATTTCACAGAATGTTGGGATACTGAACTGGACCTGCTGGTATCTATGGCCATTGAAGTCCTAGGACAGACAAATGAAGTTGTCACTAAATGTGAATGGGAAATACAAATTAAAACAACCTAAAACATAAATTTATTCACTTAAAACAAGCTGTGCCATTACAAACTCTTCATCTTCTAAATGAATGTAATGTTCAAGTAGAAACCAGTTACTGAGACATTCTTATGACCACAAATAAGGAAACATTATGGAAAAAAAGACTCCCTGAAGCACTGCAAGTGAGCTATAATGGTACTAACTTGGAACAAAACAATGCAATAAAAGACAAGAGTGGCTCACATGGGACTAGAAATATACCAGTACTAAGTTATGCAGGCAGGATGTAAGGGAAAGAAAAAGGTCAGTTTTACAATCTCAACTGAGTAAGCTGGCACAGAGCTGGAAAAGATGTCTTTTTTATCAAAGGAAATTAAGTGGAAAATGTAACGAAAATAATGAATTATATATAATATATGATGGGCAACACATTCATCATGAAATTGCTTTTAATAAAGAAGGTTGAAACAAATTCTTGGATATATTAGTTGATTATGAAAATATAAACTCCTGGACAATATGACTTTGGTATACCAAAGATGCCAAAGGGTGGTAAGCACAACCAATAAAGTGACTGATGTACTCAAGTAATAAAAGTGGTGAGAGAGACTTCTTTACTGATACAATTGCTGTTCAATGTAAATATGGACAGAAGAACATCAGATACAAATCATGAAGACAGAGTAATTAAAGAAGTCAACCCAGATTATGAAATGGAGTCAGAGAACATCACATTGAGGGGAAATACTCTTTAACTTAGCATTAGCTAATAATAATAATCAGCATAGTTAATGTCAAAGTTAGCAAACACTGAACAAGACCTTGATAAACTACACCTGGTGGTGTCAGGAACCAGTTACTAGTAAAACATAAGTGAGTAGGAAGCAAAGATGGAAAAATTTACAAGCCAGCAAAATTTTGCAACAAACTGGGAAACTAAAAAGACAAACAGGATACTTGATGCACCAGAGAATGAATACAAATAAGGAGACTCAAAGGCATTAAATTTGTGGCCTTTGTTAAAGAAAAAATAAGTGGAAACAAGATACTATAGTCCATTCATAAAATCATGAACACATTTGCTTTTGATTTGCGTGAAAATTGAATTTTAAATTGCAGTGATTTTTTGTATGCAGCCTTAGAATATGATGTTATATAAATATTTTGTTACCCTTATATATCTTATACAGGAATGGCAAAAAGTAATTTTAAAGCCATGGAAAATAACATTAAGACAAATAACTCCAGGTCTAAAACTAAGAATAGTAAAATGTTATATCTTCTCAACACTCCTGTATGGTGCAGAAACATTGACATTAGACAAGAAATAAGAAGAGAAAATTGAAGCCTTTGAAATATGGATTTATTGAAGAATAGGAAGAATTGGATGTAAAGAAAAGAATCCAAATGATGAAGTCTTATAACAACTAAAAATGAAAAGAGAACTACTAAACACAATTCAAACAAGACAAATGAGATTTTTAGGGGATGTTAAAAGACACAGCAACCTACTAAAAGTAATTTTGGAAGGGAAAACACAAGGTAAAAGAAGCAGAGATAGACCAAGACTAACATGGACGAGTAACATCAAAAGATGGACAAGTCAGCCTATGATAACCTGCACTATCTTAGGTGATTTCAAGTAATGAAGAGGCAAAGATATTTGCAAAAGAAGATACAATTCTAGCAAGAGGATTTAGGTAAAATATAAGAGGCAACCACACAAATTTTAACATCAACTTTTAAATCAAATTGGAAAAAAATACAGGTCATAGATAAAATGATGCCTATTAACAACTGTCAAGGCTTAATTAAGTCACCAACTTTCAAATGCTCACAGGAAACAACTGAAACTTTTGTCTTTAATCGAGAAACATAATTAGCAAAAAAAGATGCATGCTTTATCATAGCAGAACAAGTGTTGACAAAACCAAAATAAATAGATCATGGCAACATCCAGTCTTCTTCTATATGGAGCTGGGAACTTTGTGTTTACTGCTGCCATTAGAGTCATCATAATGATCATCTAATAAGCGATCATGGAGACAAAACAACAAAAATATAAATTAAGTATGGCATTATGCAACAGCACAAGACTAAAATATTATTGTAACAAGATAGCTAACTGATGTGGAAAATAACTCACAATTGTTTCCAAGGCTTTTTTATTCTTCTCTCGTTTTAATGTCTTCTTTTCCAAGCGGCGATCATCTTTCTTGTTCTCACGTGATCTGGCCTCCTCCTGCTTTCTAAACTCATCTAAGAATCCCCGGAAAGCATTGACTGACATAACAAGTGGGGCATCTGTCTTTTCTTGCTTCATTTCAGCTTCTAGAATGTACCGAAACTTCTCAAATAGGTCCCTGTAACGTACCATTGACTTCTCTTTCTGTAAAAAAATATCACAAAATTGAATGAAAATTACTTTCTAAAATCACGATTATCTTGTTCAAGAACATACTTGTACTATCCAGAACAGTGTACTTAAAGAAACAAATAAGATTTTTACTAAGAATTAAAATAACATTCATACTTCTGTTCGCAAAATGTTAAGATATGTATAATTAAAGTTAAACATGCACAATGAGAAAAACAGCTGTATCAAAATATTGAAAAACTTTAAAGTTTCACCTTAGGGCAGGCTATTTTAACTACATAAGCTTATTATGCTTGTAACAAGCGCACTTTGTTTTTATTGTTAAGTTTTCATTGCTTATAAACCTAAATAACATGTATCATGATAATCATTGAGCACCGTCTCCACATCAAAGGTTGGCTACCATGGAGCGCCATTCCGCTCTGTCTCTTGCTTTGATAGTGTAGGTTGTCATAGGGTGGACTTTTCCATCTTTTGATGTTACTCGTCCATGTTAGTCTTGGTCTGCCTCTGCTTCTTATATCTTGTATTTTCCCTTCCAAGATTACTTTTAGTAGGCTCCTGTGTCTTTTAACATGCTTCAAAAATCTATTTTGTTTTGTTTGAATTGTGTTTAATAGTTCTCTTTTCATTTTTAGTTGTTTTAAGACTTCATCATTTGTTTTCGTTTCTTTCCATTTATTTGTATAACACAGAGAAGCAATTTCACTACAATTTGTCACTTATATATGCTTTTTACAAACGTGAACTATTAACTTTAAAAAAAAAATGTTCCAATCTGTTTTAATTAATGTATGTAAAAATGAATCTTGTAAATGACTGTTAAAGATTTTCATAATAATCTTCATACTTTTTATTTTCCTTCTTGGTAACTATTTATGCTGTGTGTTTTTAGGTCACTGTTTATTTTTAGTAACAAAGAAACTAGGTCACATTATTAAGCAAACACATTCTAATTCCAAAAACATTAACACTAAACAAGAGTTTATCCAATCCCCTATTCAGCAATATATAATAAGCTTAGGTTCAAACCAAAAATTTACTTTGGTTGTCCACAAATAGGAACCAGAAATATCCCAATATACTTTAAAAAAACCATGGACTTCTAAGAGTTAAACAACACATAACCGTATTTTTATTTTCCATTTTTTTATACAATCGATTTTTAGAGACTTAAAAGCATTAAAATGGACATACATTTAATGCACATATATGAAAACTGTAGAAATTAGTTATGTATTGTACAAAGAACTACAGCACAAAACCATATACAAAAAAGTATATACAAGCTGATTATTCAAACAAAAATATGTACAGAAAGTTCACACAGTTTGTACAAAGGGTTAAAATACATTAATCTACACAGAAAGTGTATACAGTCTGTATAAAATGTCTGCAAACACCAACCCAGAGAGAATACAGGTAGCCTTAGCATTACTTTGTAGTCAGCCATCAACATTTATCCAGTTATAGACAAAGTGGATCACTTTAAGAAGCACTGATTTAAACTTAGACTATGTTAAGACCTGCACAGAATTAAGATTGAAATAATACAAATTTGGGTACTATTCTGCACTCACGCTGGCTTCCACAGCTTTCAGAGCTTTAAGATCTTTTCTGAATTTTTCTAAGGCACCTTTGAAAATCCTGTCAAAAACTGTATCATGTCTGTTTGTATCCCTGTACAATTCCAATTGCTGAAAAGATTAATAATTTCACAATTAACAAAACATATGCTTTGAAATTCATAAAACTGACATCACATATATGTCCTATTATGATAATACAAATATTTAAATAGGGAAAGTGACATAATAAAGACTATCCTGAGATATCAGTGACTATGGGTTAGAGAGTAAAGGCTTCAAGATGCATAGAGGTGTGAAACTTCTGTAAAGCTGATGATAATAATAAAAATTTTTTTTTTTTTTAAAAAGAGAAAAAGGGGTATGGTAACATCTTTATGTAGGTGAGAAACAAAACAAAATAAAACAGAAGTTACAAAAGCTGTTACTATACCACATTTTTCTCTCTTTTTTAAAATTGTCATTGTCATCATTGTCATAACTATGGACTACATGGCATTACTGTTCATATTTCTCCTATGCTAATTTTCTCATATTTATAGGTGTGTTGTCACACATCTATCTTCAGCATTCACTCGTTAAGTGGGTGATGCATTGTGTCACTAGTCTATGGCAATATCTGCTTCTTTCAGTCCAACACAACTGTCTTCAGCATTTACTCATTAAGTGGGTGATGAATTGTGTTGCTAGTTTATGGCAATATCTGCTTCTTTCAGTCCAACACAACTGTCTTCAGCATTCACTCATTAAGTGGGTGATGAATTGTGTTGCTAGTTTATAGCGATATCTGCTTCTTTCAGTCCAACACATGAATTGTGTTGCTAGTTTATGGCAAGTGACAATATCTGCTTCTTTCAGTCCAACACAACTGTCTTCAGCATTCACTCATTAAGTGGGTGATGAATTGTGTTGCTAGTTTATGGCAAGTGACAATATCTGCTTCTTTCAGTCCAACACAACTGTCTTCAGCATTCACTCGTTAAGTGGGTGATGAATTGTGTTGCTAGTTTATGGCAAGTGACAGTATCTGCTTCTTTCAGTCCAACACAACTGTCTTCAGCATTCACTCGTTAAGTGGGCGATGAATTGTGTTGCTAGTTTATGGCAAGTGACAATGTCTGTTTCTTTCAGTCCAACACAACTATCTTCAGCATTCACTCGTTAAGTGGGTGATGCATTGTGTTACTAGTTTATAGCGATATCTGCTTCTTTCAGTCCAACACATCTGTCTTCAGCATTCACTCGTTAAGTGGGTGATGCATTGTGTTACTAGTTTATAGCGATATCTGCTTCTTTCAGTCCAACACATGAATTGTGTTGCTAGTTTATGGCAAGTGACAATATCTGCTTCTTTCAGTCCAACACAACTGTCTTCAGCATGAACAGATTTTTAAACTGCATGATAGCTTTGACTGGGCTGCAGTCACTCTGACCTAATCTTTTGACTCAAGTTTTGAAGGTGAGCAAAATAAAAATTGAGACCAGAACACCATGTGGAGACTAATCAGACCGGTCCTTCATATTCTCTGGTCCTACATATATCCCCCCTTCATTAATACTGATGCCTAGAGGTGTACATAGAAGAAGAAGAAGTAGAAGAAAATATATCCATTCATTCTCCTCTTCCCCCCCCTCCCACCCCAACAGACACCAATAATGGGTCAATGTTGTAAAGAAGATTTTTTTTTTTTTAATAAGTAAATTATTTATTTCAAAGGACAATAATTCTGCTTATGCTGTAAAAAATATTTAAAGATTCCTGAGGTACTGAGTTACTACATGTGAAATGTTAGTTCAACCATAAATATGCTTCATTTACTTCTAAATTAGGAATTGAAAAATTAAAAGTCAAGGTAATTTGTACACACCTTCTGTGAAATGAACTCATCCAGAAAACCCAGTTCAGCAACATCAGTTATAACCATATTATCGGCATATTGCCACTCCGTGGATCTGGCAACCTTCATGTTACTACGAGACTGTTGGGTCCCTCCAGGTGAAACGCTGGCATTTTTGTCATTTGCATTACGCTTCTTTTTCTTGCGCCTGGGTTGGTTCCATTGTGAAGACTTTACAGTCTCTTCTATCACACCTCCTTGTTTGTCTTTGGTGATCACAGGGACAGATGATGATGGTAGAAGTTGAGGAAGCACATTAACTCCAACTGTAGAATTGTACAAGAATAGAGAAATTGTTTCAAAGAAAAGAAATTCATTGTCAAATAACAATTCGGTGCTGCAGAGCCTAAGTCAATATTACAATTACATACCTGACCATTGCTGTTGTGATCATAAATGTAATATTAGTTATAATATACATAGTATATATAGTAATAGTATTTATTATTGGATAGATTCCATATAACTGTAACATAAAGCTACATAAATAGCAGCTTCGCACAACATAATTTAAGGAGTGTAATGTAGAAACAAAATCTTAACATAGAGTTACATAATTCTAACAATGTATGTTATTACATAATCTTATTAAAGTTTAGCTCAAACTTCATAAAAATTGTGAAAATATTAGTTTTTTAACATTTTGTGACATATTTCCACATGAAGATGGTTTCTAACTTAATTTGTATGAACATTTGATACAGGAATGGTGTGCCTAAGTCACAAGACTAATAAGTTATGAAACCAAAGTTTGGCTGAATTGTTCAAAAACAGTCAGGAATACTAAGCTCTGTGTATTGAGACATGAGCCATTGCTGTTGAGAGTAGATTTATGACAACTGACTTACTAAGCAGCTGTTGAGATGTGATAATCAATAGATTTACTCTAGAAGTTGTGTGCATGCAGCAGTTTGAACTATCACAGGATGACAGTATTGTCTTGTAGTATATTTAATTAAAATATTTTAAGATATTAGATATTATTATATTAAGAATATATGTTAAGATGGGCACAGCCAGAAATGAGAAACTTAGTGGGCATATAAGAGGAATTATCAACCAACACAGAACTGGAGTCGTCAGTCACTGGATGATGCAGGACTTGCTGAGGTCAGGATCTGAGCATCTATGGACATGTTTGGAGTGCAGTGATGATGACCCACAAATAGAGAAGAAGAAGAGAAGGATATTTTGCAAGCTTTAAAACTTAAAATGCAACAGAAGTAAGACACTTGGAAATCCTGATTAGTCCACTTCCTCCTTTAGTGCCAAGAAGCTAAATGACCAAAATACTTGCTCAAGAGGAGGCAACTGCTAATTATTGGATTGCTGGCCCTGTTATTGTGACTGCATGCTGCAGGTGTTTGAGTTCCCCAAAGAGTTCCCTATAATCATTGGTACTTGTGCCATGCACTACTTATATGAACCTATCTAGACGGAGATGCATTAAATATGTTACAAAGAGTAATGCTCTTATTACAAACAGCTCATCTAAGCTGGGATGATTCAAACATACATTACTTAGAGGTTTAGTTTTCAGTTTTCTTTTCGTTGTCACTTTTTTAATGTTGCATCTGCTGTTAACTGCTTATATATTTTTTTTTATAAATGGAAATTTTTGTCACAATGTAATCATGGAGCCATCTTCTTTCACCATGATGCTGTAACCACACATTTCACAAACATAAACAAATACTTTAATCCCCTGTACAGGTCTAACGTCAACCTATCTAGACTGATCATACATAATGTTTGTGTTGTGTTTATGTACTTACTAGATTCAACTCTTTTAGAATGAATAGACACAGAATCTTCAGATTCCTCTTCACTATCATCTTTCTTTCTCCTGGTACCTGGGACAGCAATGCCAATGATGTTAATTTGCTGGTAGGGAACACTTCAATGTGATATAAATTTTGTTTTTACAATATCAACACACGTAACCTAACTATTAATTTATAATAAAATAAACATAGTATTTGGTAATAAAACTATTGTTTAGAATGTCAACAAAAAATAACAAAATAGCACAATTAATTACAATCTTTTAAAGACTTTTTAACTACTGCCTCCTTGGTTTCATTTTAAACCCCTTGTTTCCATAAACTTAAGTCTGGCTCCATTATTAACTCTTCCTCATTATTATTTGGCTCTATAATATTGCTCACATACCCCTGGTTAAAAAACACAAGCCTGTCACTCTCTTTATAAAAACTCACTCTCTTATATAAATGGAGATAAGAAGAAATATTATATATACAAAATATTCAATACTGTGCAGGACCACTATTTTTTTCCACTTTTTTTTAGATTAGTGTTGTGTATCTCGCATGGATTTATTTGTTAATAGTTTGTGTGTTATATCTGCTGAAGGCTTTTGCCGAAACGTTGTAGTTTGTTTTGTCTTTCTATTAGTTTAGCTGTTCCATATCGTTTTATGTTAATTTTACATATTATAAATGGCCTCATGGTTCAAAAAACTCATTTTGATAGTACCTTGATTTTATAAACTCATTGTCACCACAAACCTTGGCTCAAAAAAATATATCACCACTACCTCTCTATAAACTCATTCTCACATTCTCTTGATTTTAAAAATAAATTCTCACAGCCAAGTGATTCTATAAACTCATTTTTAACAGTTCTCATTTCTGTAAATTCATTTTCACAGTCCTCAATTTGATATAAACTCATAACTCTCAGTTCAATAAACTCACTTTAACTGTAAACTAGTTATTCTAAAAAAAATGTTGAAAGTTCTAGATCAAGTAATTTGAGATCACTTATTATTTCATGACATTGATTGGTCAATTTTCTATGACTTATGCTGTTATTCATATTTACACTCAACATTTTCCTAATTTATGACCACATATTCTGGTTGCCACGCTACTCTTTACCAAATAAAATACTTGGCTACAAGTAATACTATGTCATCTTTATTATTATTAGAATAATTAATCGTTTACTATAGCTGTAGAAATGGAGATTCAAACTCCACAAAGAAAAATTCTAAATCATACTTCTAATATTTAACAATAGCAAAGAGATGGATTATTCACACTTGGCATGATAGGCAAGCGGCTTGTTTACTTTGCAACTACAGTAGACGTGCATACTAATTGTTTCTATTAATAATAATTTTGTTTCTGTAGTGAAAATTACAAGAAAATGTTGAAAAAAAAAAAAGAAAAAGTAAAGTAAAGTACCCCCGTCACACCAAGTGGTGTATAGGGAATATGGTTTTAGTGACCATAAATTTTACAGACCTTCAGCACATGATTTTTGGGGTAATGTGGTCGGTATTATGCCTGTGCCACTTTACTCTCCCAGAAAAAAAATCCGGTACCCATTAAAGGCTGGGTGAACCGGAAGCCAGCGGTTGGGATCGAACCCTATTTCTTGTCCTTTGTAGTCCAGTTCACAAACCACTGAGCTATCGTGGCTCCCAAATTAGCACAGTGATAATATGTATATGTTGTAATGGAGTGTCATACAATGAAGTAATTCAGAAACTAATGCAAGAGATACAGTGCTGTAGACTACAGGACAAAGGTGAGAGACAGATCAAAGACAAATTTGTAGAGAACATAGGGGTAGAGATGTATAGCATGACATACCCTGTTGGACATAAACCAAGCAATATTGACAATTTTGTTGTTGCCTTATTAGCTAAGTACAAGAATAAATGTCAAGCTGTGCATAGAGGAGTTGCTGAAAGTATATCTGTCATGTGCTCAGAATAAAGTAAAGAAGTACTCCCATGTCATGTTTCATGTGAACACTTGTTGGCAAAAGAAAACAAGGATGACCAAAAAAACTTTACATAGAACAATTAATAGAGAGCACTTACTAAGGGCTTATGAACAAACCAAACCAACAAGACCTGGCAGTGAATCTAAGACTTGGAGAATTGTAATTTCTGCCTTATGTACTGTCTTTGGCCAGAGAGGAACTAACCTATAAATTATAACCAAGCATGTTAGTTCAATTTCCCTGAAATCAATCACAGGGTGAAGAAGAAATTGTGTAGTGCAACTGCATGTGATAATGACTCAAATGAGGTGGCAACACACTGACATATTAATAAACTATATAAATGAACATAGTTTGACAATTGCAGTTTGACACTTTCCAGTCAACCCAGCTGAAAGAGAATGAAAACATGGTGCCCAGGTCTACCACCACTGAGGTCTTCCCAATCCACCCACTGACTTCCAAATCCTGTTGCCTAGCATGATGAAATATTATTACATTCCCCAAAGGCATTATATATTTGAAAGACATTTATGAAAAAAGAAAGGGCTTCCTTTGTGTGTTAGTTTCTCTTACAAAATTTTTGGTTACAATTTCTATCTGTCCAGGAAAATATAAATAAGCTCCAGTAAACCAATAGGACAACAGACAAGAAAATCACTGGAGTCTGTACAAATCTTGGGAGCCACGATAGCTCAGTGGTTAGTGAATTGGACTACAAAGGACAAGAAGTAGAGTTCGATCCCAAGCGACGGCTTTCGGTTCTATCTATCTATTGACCTTTCGAGCCGTAACCGGCCCATAGGGCGTAGACCAAGATACACCTTCTCCTATATGGATTTTTTTGTTCTAGCAGTTTTCTTTTAAAGATATTTTATCAAATCTCGCCATCTGTCTCTGTTCTGTGCAAGCAGTTCTATCTCATTGAGGGAGCCGACTCCTGCTGCTCTTGCCTCTCTCATCAATGTTCTTCTCAGTGTCTCCCTGGGTCTTCCTCTTTTTCTTTTACCTGTTGTTTCCCATATGAGGGCTTGCTTTGCTATTCGGTTATTATCTCTTCTCATCACATGTCCAACGTATGACCATCGTCTTTTCTTTATTACTGAAGATATTAGTGGTTGATTGGCGATTTCTCTAATTTCCTCATTTGTTTTGAATTCGTTCCATGCTATACCAAGTATTTTCCTTAGACATTTATTTTCGAATGCGTTCAACTTTGTTTCTATATCTCTTGTTGTTTTCCAGCTTTCACACGCATACGTAAGGGTTGATAGTACATTTGATTTGAATAGCCTAAGTTTTGTGTTTGTGCTGATAAGTTTTGATTTCCACAACTTTTCAAGGCTTCTGAAAGACATTGCTGCTTTAGCTATTCTGATTTTAATTTCTTTGCTCGTATCCCCTTCTCGATCAATGTGACTTCCAAGATAGATAAAGTGATCGATCTCTTCTACTGGTTTGTTTTCCATGTATATTTTGTCACCTGTTGGAATTAAACTAGTCATGACTTTAGTCTTTTCATGATTGATCTCAAGCCCAATTTTGCTGGCTATTGATGATAGTTCATTTGTGTTTTCCTGCATCGTTTTTATCTGACTGCTGATGAGGACTATGTCATCAGCAAAGTCGAGGTCCTCCAAATGGTCTCCTTGTATCCATTCGATGCCTTTATTACCAGTGCAGCATTTCTTCATTATGAAGTCCATAACAATTCCAAATAACAAGGGCGATAAAATACATCCTTGTTTAACCCCAGTTTCTATTGGGAAACATTCGCTCAGTCCTTCCTCTGTTCGAACTGCACATGTGTAACCATCATACATGTCTTTGATAATATTTATGATTTTTGATGGTAAACCATATTGCTTCAGAATTTTCCACAAAGAATCTCTATGAATACTATCAAATGCTTTTTTGAAGTCGATGAAGTTAAGTACAAAAGGTTTTTGCTTTTCAATGTGTTCCTCCAATATAAGTCGTAGAGTGAAAATGTGGTCAATACACAATTTCGGTTCACCCAGCCTTTAATGGGTACCGGATTTTTTTTCTGGGAAAGTAAAGCAGCATGGGCGAAATACCGACCACATTACCCCAAAAATCTTGTGCCGAAGATCTGTAAAATTTATGGTCACTAACACCATATTCCCTATACGCCACTTGGCGTGATGGGGGTACTTTACTCTTTAATGTAGAAATGTGGTTTTACAGAAGAATGTTGAGAATACCATGGACAGCTAAGAAGAGTAATGAAAATGTTCTGAACAGGGTCAAAGCAAAAAGAGAGCTAATTTCCAATATTAGGAAAAAACAATCATCATTTGTTTGCTATTATAATGAGAAGAGAACAACTGGAATATATTGTAACAACTGGAAAAATTGAGGGACTAAGAGATAGTGGGAAGCAGAGAGAAAGAATACCAGCTTAAGAGAATGGCTTGGCAGAAGATTAACAACAGAAATGATAAATAATTGTCGAGATCAAAAGTTGTGGAGAGACATGATCACCTACACTAACAGGCCCGGTACTTGATGATGAAACCACATCACAGTAACCACTTCAGCAATAACCTCTATTGATGTACTCAATTATTTGTATCTACTGTCCTTTACTTACTACAGCACTCCAAGAATTTTTTTTTCTTTTAAGCAATAATATTTTTTTTTTAAAAGTCATTTGTTGTACAGAAATTATAATTACATGTTTGTTTCAGAAATATAAACAATTTATAACATCTACAAATGACTTTTCAATTAGAGTGCTTTGAATGAAAATCTTAACACTGTGCTAAAATGTATAAACAGTGCACAATTGTCATGAAATTGGCAACAATGCTAAGTAGGGTCTGAAAAGTGGCCAACAGGTAGCAGCATTAAGCTTAATGCTACATGAGTACGAGTAATAGTGTAAACATGGCGATTTCACTGGCAACATGTACCAAAGAGGAGCACAGATGTGTTGATTCTTGAGTAGTGAAGGGATCAAAGCCATTAAAATTCATTAAAGAATGAAAATGCAGTATGGTAATGTATGTCTGTCACTCAACAAGTGTACAAACGAACTAGAAATGTTTGAAACAGGGCTAGTTCTGTGAAAGACTCTCCTTGATTAGGTAGGTCAGGCATACCAAGTAGTGATACCAGTGTGGAAGCCAAGGTCAAAGAAAATTGGTGGGTAACAGTGATTGAACTAGTCGTCTTTTTGGTTATGAGT
Source organism: Megaustenia siamemsis (assembly GCA_032433765.1). NCBI lineage: Eukaryota > Metazoa > Mollusca > Gastropoda > Stylommatophora > Ariophantidae > Megaustenia > Megaustenia siamemsis. The sequence continues at coordinate 29,077,249 of JAVIAB010000051.1, forward strand.
ATTTGATCATCATATTGTCCAAAATGTTCTACAGATCAATAAAGTTTCTGCAAGGTGGGTGCCATGCCAATTAACTACAAAATTGAAAGATCAATGTGGTGATGTCTATGAAAGACTTCTGCTGTGCTTTGAAGCTAAAGGTGATGGCTTTCTTGGAAGAATTATTGCTGGGGATGAAACTTGGGGTCACTCTCACCAACAGGAAACCAAGAAAGTATGCAAGAAATGTGCTTTAGCTCATTCACCCAAACCAACACAATCCCAGACACACCCATCAGTAGAAATTTTATGCTGACTCTCTTCTTGGATGAGTAAGAGGTCATTTAGGTACATGGTATGCACTGGGAAGGAAACAGTCATCAGTAATAGATATACAGATCTTCTCAGTAACCACTTCTGTCCCACAATCGAGTCAAACATAGTTGACTGCTGAGCATAAGTGTTTTGTTGTAACATGATGACACTCAACCATATACTGCACATTCCTGCTGCAACAACCCAAGACCAGTCTACTGAGTGTCTTCTCCATCTGCTTTATTTGCAGGACCTCCACCCCAGGGATTTCCACGTCTTTTCACACTCAAAGACACTTTGGGAGACAAAGTCTTTCAAGTTTAGCAAAGCGGCGCAGAAGGTGGCGCACAAGAGGCTGCTATACTGAAGACTTTTTTTTTTCTAGGAGCATCATACACTTTCAAAGAACTGGAACACTTGTATTGTACATCATGGAGACTGAACAGAAAAATGATGGTTTTTTTAAATCAATAAATTGTAAGATAAAAAATTATACAGATTTTCATTTCAAGGGCCCTCATATTATATGTCCCAGAAGGACAGCATACATGTCCCAGAAGGACATATATGACCCAGAAGGATCTGGGTTCAATCTCCAGCAGTGGCAGATTTTTTTCGGACTGACAAGGCTTCAGGGTTCACCCAGCCTCTAAAAATGGGTACCAGAGATTTTTCTGGGAAGTAAAGGCAGCCTGGCGTGATACCAACCACATCACCCAAAAATGTGCCGTGGTCATAGAAAAATATGGTCACTAACACCATATTCCCCATACAACTAGCTAGGCATGGCGGGAACTTTTACTTGCTTTACATATTATATATTGTTATTATTAATTAATGTTTCATTTAATAACTATTAATAATGAGTAATTATTTATAAACTAGTAATTATAAATTATTATCTTTAGACAGTAACTATTGAGTTATTGAGTTATTTGCGGGTCATCATCATTGCACTCCGAACATGTCCATAGGAGACAGTAACTAATTGTGTACCATTGAGTCTAGATTTCTAATTAGTGGAAAAATGTTATAGAAATGCATATTAAATTTCAGATAAACTTCAGAAATGGGATGCAATTATTTCACTCTAAATTCTGAGAGGAAAGATATTTGTTGATGAAAGTTGAGAGCTGAAACAAACACATGCTCTTCAGCAAGAATGTGCATATTCAGAGAAGAGAAAAATGTTGTTTTAATGCACTAAATACATAAATAAATAATTAAATAAAGCACAAATAAATAGTAAGTTGCAAATGAGAATAATTATAATGATAAAACTAAGGTAACAAGAAAGCATAAATATATAGTTATATATTAAAGAGAATAATAATTTTATCCTATCCATTTTGGCCAAGCAGCAGCATTTTTGGCCTATTCTGTTCAAATTCCAAGGGTTCTTTCACATAAGCAGAAGCAACACTGGACTCCTGCTTTCTTTTCATTATCCGAAAGGGCTAACTTTTGATCTTGCTATTCAGAGACCAGGGGAGGGTACTGTCACAAAATAACATGAATTTGATTTTTTTTAAAGCTTCCTACTGCCTGTGGTGGAAATCGAACCCAGGGCCTTCTTGTCTAGCTGTCAATATCTTACCTCTAGACCACCCTGTCCCGCAAGCAAATAAATTTAAAGATTCTTAAAGAACGCCCTTTCACTAGCACTCTGTTGTATTCACAACATTCTTCTGTAAAACCACATTTGTGTGGCCACCAACAATTTTCTTGTTTACTGTCCAAATGTCTAGGATTCCACTATATGACAAGACTGGCTCCTCATGACACTTAAGTTTCTTATATTCATTGATGTAAATCATCATTATCATTGACTACAGTCTCAAACGTCGAAGGTTGGCTACTATGGAGCCTTTCCCTCTGTCTCTCGCTTTGTTAGTGCAGGTTGTCATAGGCTGACTTGTCCATCTGTTGATGTTATTCATCTATGTTAGTCTTGGTCTGCCTCTGCCACTTTTACCTTGAATTTTCCCTTCCAAGATTACTGTTAGTAGGTTGCTGTGTTTTTTAACATGCCCTAAAAATCTCATTTGTCTTGTTTGAATTGTGTTTAACAGTTCTATTTTCATTTTTAGTTGTTTTAAGACTTCATCATTTGTTTTCTTTTCTTTCCATCCAATTCTTCCTATACAATGTAAATAGGCTGAATAAATCTTTATCATTCCTTGGAAATGCTTATGGGTATATATGCATAAAGTAAATATAATGTAGATCATAAATGGAAATGTTCGTGAAGGCAAAATACATTTTCATTATACAATTATTGTGGAAATTATTTGAAGGTAATGAATCGATGATGATGTCAAGTATTTTGAGAGTACATTTTGTATTTTGAGAGTACATTTCTGAATAACTAATTTGTAATTCATCATTGAAAAAACAAATAACCAAAAATATTTTAAAATATTCATTTGTTAAGTAAGATTGTGTAATCTATGTTAGTTATTCTTTCAAGAATGTAATGAAAGAAATTGCAAGTCATAAACAAACTAAAAGTAAAGAAAATATACAATCTCACGAATACTAGAAAAAAATTATATATTTGTTTCAAAAAACAAGCAAGTCAATGTACTATATACTTCTCAGCTAAGAATGACAAGATGACATTGAAAATAAAATAGTCTTTGAGAGAAAAATATAATCTTCAATAAACTCAAATATCCATCCTAAAGACAGCAGCTTCTGATCTATTAAGTTCAGCCAGTATTGCATTTACTTTCATCTCTACCACAGCATTTATAGAACTAAAATGTTCAATCAGCCAAAAACAAGCACATTATGAGTTAAGGACACAAATCAAAGTGTTAGGATAGGTCACATTCAAATTAACACCATCAAGAAACTACAAAATATAAAATAAAATAATAAATTAATGCTTCTTCCACAGAAATGTTAGATCTATCATGACCAATCAACATAGAACTTTCAATTTTGATGACTAGAACACAAAGAGAGACTGTGACTAACAATCAAGGTGATCCCATAAGCTCCAATGTTGACTGTCATCTGAAACCATTATTGATAGCTTTGAGAACACAGTAAAACTATTTGAATTTTTGTTAAATAATAGTCTACGCAATATTAGAGCTGAGTAGTTGATTACAGAATAAAAGCCTGTACTTCTGATTATAAATAAAATAGCTTCTAAAAAGCATTTCAGCACAAATGAGTTGTTCAAAATTAAAAAAAAACAAAATAAAAAATAAAATTTAAATTAACAGTTACCATTTTGTGCTACAACTGAAATCAAAATGAGATATCGATGATGTTTTAAAATGACAAATAAGCTAAATGGTCGATGAAAAAATGTATGCTGATTATAAATATTTTAACATATTTGAATGTCAGGAAACATCAGATGGCAATCTTATCAGCATAACTGAACCTTCATTAAGGAAGTGTCTAATTCTTTAGTTTATTGATAACTTTGATTTTAAATTTCACATAAATAACATCAAAAGCAATTATTTTTTTTTATTTTTTAAATAGAAAAAAAAAATGATCCCATCTTCCACTAAAAATAGTTACAAACATTTTATTTGTGCTTCAAAGGTGACACAATTTCACCTGAATTATGTAAATGTGGATGTCCTATGATAGGAAAATTGTTTTGTATGTCAACATTTTGTTGGATTATCTTTTAGGGAATTGGTAAATTTTATTTTCAGATTTTTTTTTTTATTTTCCTCCATTAACTCACTGCATAACATTTTGCACTATATTTTTATTATCAGACATATTGTACCACTGTAAGCAAAAAGAGCAATGATTTGTCAAATTTTGATATGTAAGACAAGATCAAACTTATGAAAATAGTAGATGTATCTGTCATGTGAGAAAATTTTGTGGTGAAAAACAGGTCTTTAAAACTGTGGTTTTGGCATGCGTCCACTAAGGGTTAAAAAGTAAACATATTGACTTTCACTGAACGTTTAGAAATGCTTGCTGATATGATCATATTTCTATTTGTATCACAATTGACAAGAGGTAAACACACAGAAAATAAATAAATAGATAGATACATGTTGGAGACAAAGCAGATGAATCACAATTCTAATCTATATCAAATAAAACAATACTTCATCTCAGTTCTGTATAATTTTAAAAATAAAAGTTCTCAAATACAAAATGAACAGAAATGAAATATCATTTTGAACAGAATTTTATCTGAAGTTTGTTCATAAAATTCCAATGACACTTCTGATAATCATTTCTCAAAATTAAAATAAATGGCCGAAAAAGATAAAAAGATATGTTCATCTCACACCACTACACTCATTAATTTTCACTTATATAATTTCATGTTTAAAGGATAACAATATTATTTTTACTAATATTTTTGGACATTACCTCCAACCCATTGTTTCCAATGTTTTTTAGCTCTGTGCAGCGGACTGAGGTGAACATTAACATGATCATCAAAGTCGCCTCCTTCCTCTCTTTTTTTAATCATATCTTTGTGTTGAGATATGACTGCCTCAATCTCCCTACGCTTGTCATCTGGAAGTAGGGGAGGCCGTAGAACTTTCATTTCTGCTGACTTAGTGGGTGTATCACGAGGGACTTGAGAAGGCTCCTGTTCAAATACAAATATTATTATTTTGGTTTGTGAAAAACTGATTTATTTGAATTTTATGATTCAATAAAATTACACATAAAAAAGTAGCATCTTAAAGAGTAAATTTCAACTCTTAATTTGAACTATAATTTCATCACTAATATTTGATCCAGTATAAATCATATGATAGGACATATGCTAGTGAAATCTTTGTAACACATGCATTAATTTTATTGGCTCACAGAATCATGTGACAGTTTGAGGTCAAGCACACTCATGACTTATGAACTATTACTGCTGAATACCTTTTTTTTTTTTAAAGTGTGTTAAAGTCCTTTCTATACACTTTCTTTTTTTAAATTATCAAAAAAAAACTTTTCATTTTTAATTTACTAAATCATGCATATCAAAATTAAATCAAAATAATAAAAAAAACTAAGCACAAAAGCAAAGCTCATGATTTTAAAATCAAATCCACCCTTACTTATGCAAGCGAAAGCTGGAAAACAACTAAAGAAATAACAAATAAACTGAATGCATTTGAAAACAAATGCCTGCGGAAAATACTTTGTATATCATGGAATAAGTTCAAGACTGGTGCAGAAATTAGAGAAATGATAGTCCAATAATATCAACTATAATCAATTGAAGAAGGTGGTCATATGCTAGCCATGTAATGAGAAGAGACAACAAATGAACCTCAAAGCAGACCCAAAATGGGAACTAAAGGGTAAAAGAAAAAGAGGCCCAACCTAGAGAAACACTAAAAAGAGGCTAACCTAGAGAAACACTAAAAAGAACATTAAAATGAAAGGCAACAACAGCAGGCATCAGCTCCCTTGCTGAGATCAAACAAGTCGCCCAGAACAGAGCCGTGTAGTGAGACACAATGCAGATCCTGTCTTAGGTCTGACAGTTAAAAGATCATCAGACACAAGAATCTAGAATATCTGCCCTAAGTGTCACCTTCAGCTCAGAAGGACAATATATAAATATACATAGAAGTAGTGCATATTAGACATTAAATAAAGCTTTTCTGTATTATTTATGCCCTAAAGTGAATGATGTCATAAAAGTAAATAAAATTATGTTATATTATTTCATTTTTCCTTAGAAGTAAGTCTTGTACACAATTATCAATGAATTATGTTGGTCAGGTACAATATATGATACTTATACATTCAATATTTGTTAAATTTGAAAGACACATGTATCATTTACAAATAAATAATTATATGTAGTATTAAATAAATAATATCATTTATCATACATTGATGCAATTTACAATGTCAAAAATAACATGATATATCATAATAGAGATGTATACAATTTATATTGTTAACTATGACATCAGTTATCATATAAGTCATGTACGGAATCTCTTCTTCTTCTTCTTTGTCCGTCCGATCCATTGGTTGACTGTCTTCTACAACAGCGCAGCTAACCAGCCTGTCCGCTCTTTCATTTCCTCGTACTCCCGCATATCCAGGGACGTAGACAAAGGTGATCCTACGTAGACTTCTGCAATGACTCTACCCATTAGCTAGTTCTATCTATATATTTCCTCTTATACCTTTTAATGCATCTTCTCACTTCTTTGTTCACCTCTGTGTAAATTTTCTGTGCCTTGGTAGTTACTTGGTTAGTACTTCTCGTTTTACTTTTATTTATGACTACTTTCTTATTATTTCTTTCTTTAATTTTCTCCAGGATCTCTGCTGCCATCCATGCCTTATTCTAGCATTCTCTTTTCCCCAGGGTTTCTTCAAGTCTCCTTTCATATCCTTTACATACTTCCAATGATCTTCTATATTTATTGTATTTTATAGTTGTTGGAGGACTTGGTATGTGTTTGATACTGTGACTGCAAATTTATCTTTAATTCATTGTCCTTTAAGAAACCCTACACTGAAATACTGTCTACCTTTGTGTGTTATAGTATAAGCTTTGCTAGCAGAAGCTGAATGATGTGAAGCCACATCTGCTCTTCTGTATACTTTTATATCAAGTAAGGATGGCTTAAACTTATTATTAATACATATGTGGTCAATTTGATTCCCCATTCTATGATTTGATGACCCCCATGTAGCATTATGTATTCTTTTATTCTGGAATATTGTTCCTACTATGCTCATTTCAATAAGTGCACGGAAGTTCATGAATATCTCTTCATTCTCAAATTCATTTCTCCAAGTCCGTGTTTTCCCATGATCTCTTTGAAGCCTTGCTTTCTCATTTAGATCTCCAATCAAGATTATAGCTTTGCCTATGATTGTCTTCTTCATTATTTATTGCAACTATTCATAGAATTCATCTTTAACTAAATCTTCCCCATCATTGGTTGGTGCATAGCATTGGATAAAATGTATTTTTATTTTGTTTTTTTTGTTGCTCTTATTATGAAATGTGGGACTCACAGAGCAAAATACTAATGACAGCAGCAGAAGCTAGTGCCGGACTGAAGAAAATGGAAAAACGAGCTTGGATCTCAGACACCACATGGAAAAACATCAAAGAAAGGAGAGACGCGAAGAGAGCCATGACTAATGTAAAGACAGATCTTGGAAAGGTTCTGGCAAAAGCAACATACAAAGAATTAGACAACAAAGTGAAAAGTTCAGCAAGAAGAGATACAAGAGCTTATATAGACAATTTGGCAGAGAAAGCAGAGACAGCTGCAATTACAGGAGACAGCAGAACTCTTTATACTGTACAAAAGATGCTGACAAACACCTATACATCCAGTGGAACACCAATTCTAGACAAATCTGGATTAATGCTAACAACAAGCGCAGACATAAAAGCCCGTTGGGCAGAACACTTCAAAGAAATTCTTAACCGTCCACTACCCCACAGTTTAATAGATTTTGAAGCTGAAACACCAGCAGCAGAATTAGATGTAAATTTAGATGACTTCACCTTGAGCGAAATAGAAACCACCTTAAAGCTTATGACCAATAACAAGGCTGCTGGTGAGGATAAGTTAACAGCTGAGATCCTCAAGGCAATTGATAGCCATAATCTAATACATCTCCAAAAAATGTTCAACATCATTTGGAAAACAGAGAAGACGCCTCATAAATGGAAAAAAGGAATCATTGTTAAGATTCCAAAAAAGGGCAATCTGAGAGATTGTAACAACTGGAGAGGCATGACACTTTTGTCAGTTGCCTCAAAGTTATTCTGCAAAATCATCCTAAATAGAATAAAGGATTCAATAGATACAGTAATGCGTGAAGAACAGGCTGGGTTTAGAAAAGGGAGAAGCTGCCTTGACCACATTTTCACTCTACGACTTATATTGGAGGAACACATTGAAAAGCAAAAACCTTTTGTACTTAACTTCATCGACTTCAAAAAAGCATTTGATAGTATTCATAGAGATTCTTTGTGGAAAATTCTGAAGCAATATGGCTTACCATCAAAAATAATAAATATTATCAAAGACATGTATGATGGTTACACATGTGCAGTTCGAACAGAGGAAGGAATGAGCGAATGTTTCCCAATAAAAACTGGCGTTAAACAGGGATGTATTTTATCGCCCTTGTTATTTGGAATTGTTATGGACTTCATAATGAAGAAATGCTGCACTGGTAACAAAGGCATCGAATGTATACAAGGAGACTATTTGGAGGACCTCGACTTTGCTGATGACATAGTTCTCATCAGCAGTCAGATAAAAAGGATGCAGGAAAACACAAATGAACTATCATCAATAGCCAGCAAAATTGGGCTTGAGATCAATCATGAAAAGACTAAAGTTATGAAAAGTTTAATTCCAACAGATTACAAAATATACATGGAAAACAAACCAACAGAAGAGATCGATCACTTTATCTATCTTGGAAGTCACATTGATCGAGAAGGGGATACAAGTAAAGAAATTAGAATCAGAATAGCTAAAGCAGCAATGTCTTTCAGAAGCCTTGAAAAGTTGTAGAAATCAAAACTCATCAGCGCGAACACAAAACTTAGGCTATTCAAATCAAATGTACTATCAACCCTTACATATGCGTGTGAAAGCTGGAAAACAACAAGAGATATAGAAACAAAGTTGAACGCTTTCGAAAATAAATGTCTAAGGAAAATACTTGGTATAGCGTGGAATGAATTCAAAACAAATGAGGAAATTAGAGAAATCACCAATCAACCTCTAATATCCTCAGTAGTAAAGAAAAGACGATGGTCATATGTTGGACATGTGATGAGAAGAGATAATAACCGAATAGCAAAGCAAGCTTTCATGTGGGAAACAACAGGTAAGAGAAAAAGAGGAAGACTCAGGGAGACAATGAGAAGAACATTGATGAGAGAGGCAAGAGCAGCAGGATTCGGCTCCCTCAATGAGATAGAGCAGCTTGCACAGAACAGAGACAAATGGCGAGATTTGATAAAATATCTTTAAAAGAAAACTGCTAGAACAAAAATTCAGATAGGAGAAGGAGTATCTTGGTCTACGCCCTATGGGCCGGCTATGGCTCGAAAGGTCAATAGATAGATAGATAGATTACTATGTTGTGCTCCAGGTTCCTGGTGTCCTGATGATAAAATCATCCCTCCTGTGTTTAGTTTTATCCTTTCTGTTTCTTACAATCTTGTTTCACACATTCCTAAAATAACTATTTTGTAGCTTGTCATTTCTACTGCTCCTTGTGCAGCTTTTCCTTCTTCTTTAAGAGTATTCCAGGGCCAATTCTGGAGGATTTCCTGGTAGACAAAAGGTGAGTCGGCGACCCAGACTCCTTGCAGCTTTCTCTGGATTGCGACATACATCTCTTAGGCAGAGAGCCCTTATCTTTCCAGGATGACGAATTTCCTTTTTTTTTCTTTTATTTGACTTGTCCATGTTTGTGGAGTTTTGCTGCTTTTTTTACAGTACAAGATAGCTAGTCCCAGCCCATCCCTCCTTATTCGCCTCTTATGAACATGCTTGATAGGGAACATCACTACAATTCTTTAATACCCTTTCGGCCCCCCACAGTGCATGGGTGATGTACAACAATATGAAATCCATTATTTATTTTATATTAAGATTAACTGTACTTAAACTACGATCAACCCAATTTCTGGTATACATGTTAGCTTGTATTTATTTATCTTTTTAATTTAAAACAACTTAATGTCATTGCTTTCATTCTGATAAGTGAACAACAACTAAATACAGTTTGTCCATTCAGTGTTTAAAAAACAAACAAAAAGTTTTAGCTGTTCATATTATGTTTACTATCAATAGTCAATGGCCTTCAGACTAACTTTCTCTCTTATGCTCATTATACAAATTGGTTATAAAATTAAGTTGACTAAAATTAAGAAAGGTACCCTCATAGAATATGTGACACATTATAGATATTTAAATTCATTATACATGTCCCTGAAAGCATCAAATTTCAATATACATACAAGTCAATATACATAACAGAATGGATCATACATAATTAATACAAATGAATTTTATATATATATATATATATATATATATATATATATATATATATATATATATATATATATATATTTATATATATATATTGTAATATGTATGTATAGAGTGGGTCTAATATCTTTGTTAATAATGATGGATAATTGTATTAAATTGTCATAAGAAGGCGTCAAGAAATCTTCCTTATGTAATGTGCATGATAAAAAAAAATATGTACAAAAGTATTAAGTGTTTATACTCCTTCTTGACTTAAAGTCAACCCTATTAGTATGTAATGTATTTATGTATGAATGTATTTAAACCTCCACTGTATGACGTGACTGCAGTGGTGGTGGTGGTGGTGGCGGCAGCAGTCCCCTTGTACACTGATTAGGACTTTGATCTGGTGTTCTCATAGTTCTTGTTGATGGCTTCTTCTTCTTCTTCTATCTTTTCTCCATTGCCATTGGCATCGAGGGGAGATACAATCTGCGATTCTTTGCTCTTCTGTTTGCCTCTTCTGGTGTTATCCCTCCTAGTGACTCTAGTATTCCCTTTATCCATCTCTTTCTCTGTCTTCCTCTTAATCTGGCGTTTTCGTAGCATTTGTTTATGGCTCTTTGAGTCATTGTTAGTTCTTTTTGTCTTGTTATGTGGTCGAATAAATTTATTTGTTGTTTCTTTATGTATTCTGGCTGGTTCAATTTCAAATTTCTTTCTCAGGTCGGTGTTTCTTACTCTGTCCCTTAAGCTGTTTCCTGTCATTTTTCTGACACATTTCATTTCGGTGGTCGTTATCTTTCTTATTGTTCTAGAGTCCAGCGTCCAGTTCTGGCACTGATAGCACAGAGTTGGTAGAAAAATTTATTTGTATATTGCAATTTTTGCTTCCGTTGATGGCTAGTTATGTCATATTTTGATTTTTCTGTCATATCACATGGTCAAGCCAACTTATCTTTTCTTTCTCGGTGTATTCAGTTGCTGACATCTTTTCTAGCCGTTTCTTCAATTCTCTACTTCTGATCTAATCTCAGGTTATTTCAAGTCAGTTCCCTAACATTTCATTTCAGTGACATTTTTATTGTTCTTATTATCCTTGAGCACAGTACTGAAATGAAGATTTGTGTTGAAGAGTGCCTGTTTTGCCTCTAATGTTATTTCATTGCTAGACAGCAGTGATGGCATCTGTCCAATGATTTGGCAAGCTTAATTGAATTTTGAGTCTACTTCTACTGATTGTGTATTGTTGTATGTCACTAGTCTACCTAGGTATTTGAATTCATACACCTGTTTTAACTGTCTGCCACCTATTGTTTTGTCATTATTATAATTAAACAGTGTTTGTTAGTACTCTAATCTTTCACCTCATCACACACAAAAATTCTACTTTAATATTCTGGTGCATAAATTATTATAGTATATATATATATATATATATATATATATATATATGATAGGGAACTTACAACACACACATATAAATATCCTCTCAACAATGGTAGAAGTTTTACTTTCTGCTTTCTTTCTTTCTTTTAAACTTTGCCAGGTAGAAAAAAACAGCCCATTTTTTTCCTTCTGCTAAGAGTTCTTGTAAGAGATCAACCTAAACATGAAACTATACTTTTTTGTCCAGCTCAAGAGGAACTCAATCTCATGTGTATATATATATATATATATATATATAGGTTGTTGAGATTGATCACTGGAATGTAAGAAAGTACAGGCAGAAAGTGGAGGAACTAAACTCACTCTCATGTACATATATATATATATATATACAGTCGAACCTGTCTAAGGCGACCATTCACGGGACTTTCAAAAACTGGTCCCATAGGACAGGTGGTCCTGCCTCACAGGTTTCACATAATAAATAGAGCGATAAAAAAAATTTTATCCTAAGCACTATGAAAACTAACCTGCAAATCAGCGTAATCCATGAGTAGAACATAGTGCACATGTCGGTCTACAATAGCCACTGGTTGGACACTTTTCATAAAACACGATAGTTAAACACACAAAAATAAAACACACATACACAGATTCCACTTATACTGTACATGTATCACTTTTGACTTGAAAAAAAATCCAATATGGTAGTCTGTTGTTTGACAGATGAAATAAACGATAAGTTCAATTTTTCTCTCAAGTCCATGATAACGTCTAGTATGTCAGATCTCCCGTTTGTTATTGAATAGGTGCGCTTTTGACACTGGCCATTTCCTATATTGTGTGTAACACTTTTAAAATCCACAAAAATAATTCACTGAGATACTGTACATGTACGTGAATACACTCTAAGCGGGCAATGACTAATTCTTTAGTTAATTCCTGTAATTTATACGGGCCACGCAATGGTCTACTCTGGTCTAGACGGAACCGCGAAGTGATGTCACTTCACGAATCATAGATCTGTGTCTGCCGTGTTTCTCACACCAGTATTGACTGATAAACGTAACACGTCCCACTGTAATCTGGGACTCACTAAATACGGGAAAACTTCGACACCTGTAGACACCTGTGTCGATCGTTTATGGCTCCCAGCGAGACGGAGAAGGACTGGCTGGTCAGTGTATCGTTATCTCGGATTACCCGCGTGTCGTAAACGGGATAAATAACATTGGCGGTGGTTAATTAGCCTGGTCTCTGGTCGCGTCATACGGTGAGCGCCGTAATCAGTGTTAGCATATAGTAAAAAACTCGGGGAAATTGTAGACCCGGTCCTATAACCAGGCAAACGCTTTAAACAGGTGGTCCTAAGACCAGGTTCGACTGTATATATATATATATATATATATATATATATAGGTTGTTGAGATTGATCACTGGAATGAATGTAAGAAAGTACAGGCAGAAAGTGGAGGAACTAAACTCACTCTCATGTATATATATATATATATATATATATATATATATATATATATATATATATATATATATATATATAGGTTGTTGAGATTGATCACTGGAATGTAAGAAAGTACAGACAGAAAGTGGAGGAACTAAACTCACTCTCATGTATATATATATATATATATATATATATATTTATATATATATATATATATATATATATATATATATATATATATATATATATAGGTTGTTGAGATTGATCACTGGAATGTAAGAAAGTACAGAAAGAAAGTGGAGGAACTAAACTCACTCAATATATGAATTAAATAAACTAAACCAAAGTGAGGTGCAACTAAGAAAAAATAAAAATCAAGCAATAACAGCATTAACCTGGTGATTAAATGTTTCATGTGTAATGTTATGTAAATGTATACAATAAAGCACACATGTGAACGGGCAAAGATGCTTGAAATGTTATGGAGAAATTAACATTTTAAAATTGAAGCACAAAAAAAGCATTTAATAAAGCATATGTTTAGTTGGGGTGGGTATATGCAGAGATTATATTTCAAAAATATGATTTACAAGCAAATCTTAGATTATACTGCATGCCATACATGGGTATTTGGCTATTTGCTAGGAAAACCAGTTGCAGTGCAGTGTTAGTACAAAAACTGTTAACAGAAGTATTTACAATATTTCTTAGTGTGTAATAATCTCTTAACTCTAATGGCAAACAGGTGAAAAATGGTAAATATTTCAAACAGTGGATTATAATATGCCTATCTGAATTTGGAAAGGTATTCAATATAAAATGTGTGATTAACAGGAGGGTGAAGATTCTAAAGACTTGTGACAGAAAGAGGGCCAATAATTGGTAAACAGGCATTCTGCATATCATATAGCCAAAGCTGCATTCCACAGCACACCAACAACGGCCACAGATGAGCTGCCTGATGGTTATTGCAAGAGCTGGCTCACCCAATCAGAAAAAGACTCCTGTTTAGCCAATGGGGCAGCACTTTTTGTGTGCTTCAATCGTGGAGAGCTTCTGCTGTAAATGATGACTCTTCTTTCCACCTGCAGCAGTGGGAGTAACTCCATCAAAAGTGCAACATCAACATGTTCTAGTGTCAATGTTGTCAGTACAAATAATTTCAGCAATCAAATTGTATAGACATACATAACATCCACAGCCCAAAAATATATATATAATGTTTAACGCACTAGCATTGATAATGATATTACTGGTGCCACTTTTTACCTCTTTCAGCAAACATAAGTCACATTCAACAGTACCAACCAGTATATCTACAATAAATTGTAACCTGTTGTTTCATGACTATGTTTCATTGATATTTCATCATCATCATCATAATGTTGTAAAAATGAAATATTTTAAAAACTAAAAGTGAACTTGTAACTGAAATTGTTTACTTTCTTTTTTAATTCTTTGCAAAAACATTCTTTGAAGTTTACATTGAGTTTTGCATATACAATTATTGCTTATAATGCTTTAAGTAACTATTAATACTAGTTTACAGCATAACTAAATAAACTGTTTTTTCTATAATTTATAAATCAGCTATACTCTACAGTAAGAATAATATTTATTGCACAGTAGTGGATATATTGAAAATATCTGAGCCAAAAAAAAAAAAAACATCTACTTATCATTTAAACACATAAAGATGGAGTTAATTCAAATTCAACTCTTGATATCAAATGAATTGTTTTAACACTTTACAGATCTATCTATCTATTGACCTTTGAGCCGTAGCCGGCCCATAGGGCATAGACCAAGATACTCTTCCTCTTATCTAAATTTTTATTCTAGCAGTTTTCAATCCTTGTAAAGATCTTTTATAAAATCTCGCCATTTGTCTCTGTTCTGTGCAAGCAACTCTATCTCATTGAGGCAGCCGATTCCTGCTGCTCTTGCCTCTTTGATCATTGTTCTTCTCAATGTCTCTCTGGGTTAGCCTCTTTTCCTCCAACCTGTTGTTTCCCACATGAGGGCTTGCTTTGTTATTCAGTTATTATCTCTCCTCATCACATGTCCAACATATGACCTTCGTCTTTTTTTGATTACTGAAGATATTAGCGGTTGATTGTCAATTTCTATAATTTCCTCGTTTGTTTTTAATTCATTCCATGCTATACCAAGTATTTTCCTAGGACATTTATTTTCGAATGCATTCAACTTTGTTTCTATGTCTTTTGTTGTTTTCCAGCTCTCACATGCATACGTAAGGGTAGATAGTACGTTTGATTCGAATAGTCTAAGTTTTGTGTTTGTGCTGATGAGTTTTGATTTCCACAACTTTTCAAGGCTTCTGAAAGACATTGCGGCTTCAACTATTCTGATTTACAGATAATTCATATATTTTATTATTGTTATCAATGCCCAAGAATTTACATATTAAATTAATAGGTAGACCCAGAAAGAAAAATATCATGATCTCATGTGATATAATATGATTATTATCTTATATGATATTATGACTATGTAGCAGTTATCTGAGTCTAACATGATTGATAAAGAAAACAATAACAGACTGGCATTGTGGATTGCAACAATTTTAGTACAATAAATTATGATGGGCCGCACACACAAAATCTTACTTATTTGTTAATAATCTTACTTTATAAGTTATGCAAGGAAGACAGCAAAATAACATTGCTATGGAGTTAGAAGAATAATAATTTGGATTTTGAAAAAATAGCTGAACATGAAAAGCTATCTTCTGCATGAGGATGTTAATAGGAAAGTACACACAAGTATACAAAGCAGATTATGCACACTTCATAGATTAGATTAGATCTTTTGACAGAGTACAGCATAAACAAATGAAAGGAATGCCTGAAAGATAACATTTTGATGATACTGATATAAGAATAATATGTAACTTATATTGGGAACAGACAGCAGTGATAAGATATAACTGAGAGAACTCTATTGATATAAAGTGAGCAGTCAGACACAACTATTTTCAGTCTCCATGTCAGTTCAATTTGTACACTCAAATCTTTAAAGGCATCATAGAAATGCCTGGCTTAAATATCAAGAATGGAAGTATAGTTAACAACCTAAAATATGGCAATGAAATTGCACAACAGTAAGAAAATCTAGAAGAACTACAATAATTAGTTAAATAAATAAACAAACAAAATCTTAAAATATGGATTGGATATAAATATTATAAAAACTATAACTATGATAATAAACAGAGATAACACACAAAACCTACAAGTCAATATCAAGGCACATGGAAAGGCACTATAAAGAATTCAAGAATATAACTACAATATCAACTATTTTTGTTGTTGTTTCTTTGACATAGTTTACTTCTCTAATTTATTTCCCCTATCCAGTTTTTCAGCACCCCAGCATCACTAATCCCATTCTATGGAAGGAGCACACCATTAAGAGTGTCTATTCCATTTAACCTGCTACTGTATGCAGTAAACAGTACAACCTGTAGCTGCCCTGCTGCCTTGCAGGTAAGCTCGGGAGAGTAAAAGGCTAAGGGAGGGTACCCCGAAGTAAAACAACCCCACTGCCTTGTGGGTGAGACTTTTTAGTCAAAGGTAAACAAACCGACGGAAGGCAACAGAAAACCACCATCGTAATTTCGTTGTACAATCATGAATCACCACAACAACAGAAATAACGACAACAACGTCAAGGGGGATTCCAATGGAAAACCCTTGTTCGGTAGGAGACATCATGTGCTACAGGTGATACCCGATCGTCATCAAGCTACTGTAAGCAAAATAAAGATAAAACAGACTCTAAAGATATATACTGGGAATGTGAGAACACTCGTGCAGAAGGGTAAACTAGAAAACATCATACAAGAAATGAATAGAATGGGTTTACAATTACTGGGACTTTGCGAAATGAGATACACCGGATCAGGGGAGATGTATTCTGATAAACATAAAATAATCTATTCTGGAGGTACTGAACACCAAAGAGGAGTAGGTATCATCTTGGATGCAGAAAGAGCAAGAACAGTGAAAGTCTTTTACCCAATATCTGACAGAAACCTCTTAGTGAAATTGAATGGAAAGCCAATAGACATAAATCTTATACAAGTTTATGCACCAACAGCAGACAGTCTAGAGGAAACAATTGATAAATTTTACGAGTAAAATGAGGCACTTCATAAATACAAACCACATGAAAACACCATAGTTCTAGGGGATTTTAACGCAAAAGTAGGAAAGGAAAGAGTTGAGAAAGTAGTTGGTCATTATGGCTTAGGCAAGAGGAATGAAAGAGGTGAGAAACTTATTGACTGTGCAAGAACACACAACATGATGATAGGAAACACCTGGTTTAAGCAACATCCAAGACGTCTGTGTACATGGAAAAGCCCAGGGGACAACAAACGTACTCAAATGGATTATATAATGATAAGCAATAGATTTAGAAACAGTCTGGTGTGTGTGAAAACTAGACCAGGGGCAGATTGCAATAGTGATCATGTGCCAGTTGTGGGAAAGCTTAGAGTAAAATTAAAAACAACAAAACGAGCCTCAGTTAACATCAAGTTAAATTTAGATTTACTAAAATCAGACAAGAAGCTGCAAGACAAATATCAAATCACAATTCAGAACCGGTGCAATGCAATAGAGAAGATACAAAGCATTGATGAACAGTGGGAAATGCTAAAAGAATCAATGCAACAAACATCAAAAGAGTTCATACCCCAGTGAGGACAAATTCAAAAAAGAAATGGATGACAGACGACATTTTGCAGCTAATGAGCTAGAAGAAGAAATAAAGAAAATAAAGATGAGTATAAGAGATTAAATAAAGAAATTGTAGTAAAATGCAATGAGGCAAAAGAAGCATGGCTAAAAGAGAGATACAAAGAGATTGAAATGCAACAAAAAGGAGATGCTAAAGCTATATACAAACAAATTGAGGAATTAACAGGAAGAAAAACGCAATCAAAATCATCTGGATGTCTAAGATCAAAGGAAGGAGAACTGTTGATTGATCAAGAAAACATAAGGGATCGATGGACAGAATACATTAAAGATCTTTATAATGATGAACGGATGGAAGTAAATATTAAGGATAATGGAGAAGGACCAGAAATACTCAGAGAAGAAGTTGAAGATGCCTTGTGCAATATGAAAGCAGGCAAAGCTCCTGGGCCAGATAATATAACTAAAGAAGAGATTGAAGCCATGGGTGATTTTGGAATAGAAATAATAACAAAAATATTGAATGATATCTACAACAGCAGATATATACCAGACAATATGCTCAAATCAACATTCATAGCCCTACCAAAGAAATCGGGTGCGATTGAATGCAATGATCATCGCACAATAAGCCTTATGAGTCATATGACTAAGATATTATTAGTCCAGAAATTAGCGATGAACAGCGTGGTTTTGTTAGAGATAATGGAACAAGCAATGCCATTTATATCATAAGATCTTTAGTAGAAAGAGCCATAGAGATGAAAACAGATCTATACCTATGTTTCATAGATTACACCAAGGCAATTTGACAAAGTAAAGCACCAAAAAAATAATCAAAATTTTAGAAAGCATAAACGTAGACAGCAAAGATCTAAGAATAATAAAGAATATGTACTGGCAACAAACAGCGGCCATAAGAACTGGAAACCAATTGGGAATGTTTCAACATATAAAACAGGGTGTTAGACAAGGTTGTGTGCTGTCACCAGATTTGTTTAATATTAATAGTGAGATTATTTTAAGATCCATAAGGGACATGCCTGGAATAACAATTGGAGGTCATAATATAAATAATCTAAGGTATGCTGATAATACAGTCTTAATCGCTAAGAGTGAAAATGAGTTACAAGAAATGTTGGACATTATAGTGAAAGAAAGCAAAAATAAATTACTCAGCCTTAATAGCAAAAAGACAGAGATAATGGTAACAACAAAGAAAAAGACATCAGCTCAGTGCAAAATAAAGACAAGTGGAACAATATTAAAACAGGTAAATGAATTTAAATATTTGGGAACTTTGTTAACGTCAGACGGAAGATGTACAAAAGAGGTGAGATGCAGAATGGCTCAGGCAAAAGCAGCTTTCCAAAAAATGAGGAAGATACTATACAATCCATTTTTGACAATAGAAACAAGAAAAAGAGTTCTTAAATGTTATGTCGAGCCAGTCTTAACATATGGATGCGGATCATGGACAATAGGACAACAGACAAGAAAATCACTGGAGTCTGTAGAAATGTGGTTTTACAGAAGAATGTTGAGAGTACCATGGACAGCTAAGAAGAGTAATGAAGATGTTCTGAGAGAAGTCAAAGCAAAAAGAGAGCCAATTTCCAATTTTAGGAAGAAACAATCATCATTTTTTAGCTATGTAATGAGAAGAGAACAGCTGGAATATATTGTAACAACTGGAAAAATAGAGGGACGAAGAGATAGAGGGAAGCAAAGAGAAAAAATAACAGACAGCTTAAGAGAATAGCTTGGCAGAAGGTCAACAACAGAAATGATAAATAGCTGCTGAGATCGAAATTTGTGGAGAGACATGGTCACCTACGCCAGTAGGCCCGGTACTTGATGATGATGATTCCATTTAACTTTTTTTTTTTTTTTTTTCTGAGTAAAACTAAGCATATTAGTAACCAAAAAAAAAGTACTTTACTACTAAATAAAAAAATTAATTTAAGTCGGCAAATATATAATTATAATTTACTTTGATGAAATGCAAATTTACAAATGAGTATTACAAAATGTACATAAATTAACACAGTGAAACCCTTGTATTTTTATGCCTTTCTACTTGTACATACAGCATTCATAAAACTTTTTTTAAAAATTGACTCAGTTTTCATCTGCTTATCCCAGTGTTCTGACAGTATTTGGAAAAACCATTTCAATATTCTCCATTGCTTTAGGATAATTGATAAAGCTGTACGGAAGTTTATTTCAAGAAACTGAACTCTGCCAGGAAGAAGTTGTGACCAGGCTCTGCATCAGCCAGAAACTTGATGGTCTTGAGAAAGGAAATGGAGGAATAGATAGAAAAACGCAAAGATGAACTGACCACTGAAAAACTCCAACAACTGCACAAGTAGTCCAACAAATTTCTTCAGAGGAATAAGAGGAAGGTAAGAGAAAAAGAGGAAGACCCAGGGAGACACTGAAAAGAACATTGATGAGAGAGGCAAGAGCAACAGGATTCGGCTCCCTCAATGAGATAGAACTGCTTGCACAGAACAGAGACAAATGGCGAGATTTGATAAAATATCTTTAAAAGAAAACTGCTAGAACAAAAATTCAGATATGAGAAGGTGTATCTTGGTCTACGCCCTATGGGCCGGCAACGGCTCAAAAGGTCAATAGATAGATAGATAGATAGAATAAGAGGGAATTAGAAAAATGGAGAATTTCTACTCCAGAGATTAAAGAACTTTGCTACCACTGGCATCCTAACATTGTTGCGGTTGTAGGAGCAGCAACCTGTTCAATGACAATAGTGTTGACCTTTTAAGGACAATTTTGAAATATCAAAAAGCATACAACAAAATCGTCACATTTTAAAGAAACAATCCTAAACCTAAGCATCTTCCCAAACCTAAGCATCTTCTAGTGCAAAGAAACAGAAAAGAGAAAGAGAAAGAAGATCAGAAGGGTTTTTAGTGACTTCCCTTCCACACAATAACATTCCTTATACTCTCCACCTTCCACTAATGCCATCAGCTCTTTTTAGTACAGTTAGAGTGCATTTAGATTTTCATTTTCAGTATTTCATGTACATTTACTGGTTATATAGTTTTTGTGTTATGATATTATTCATTAACCCTATATCACGACTCCGTCGTAAAAATTACCACCTGAAAATACAAATTCTTGAAATTTATAAGTTTGCTGTGGGGAAACTCACACCCCCACCCCCCCCCCCCCCCCAATACCTTCATTATCACTATTTCCAGTGGCCCCTGAGTGTAGGATTTGTTTCCTTTGATGTTGAATTTTTTCTATCAAGTGCTTTGTTGGAGTGATGACAGTATTGTAGAAAGGGACCTCTTTTTTAAAAATAAATTTCTCCAATTTTCAAGAAATTCTTTTTTTCTTCTTTTTATTTTTTTACCTTATTACGAGGCTGAATAATGATGAACAACACTTTGGGAGAGCCGAACATACAGCTGGATTGACAGACATGTGAATAGACAACATAACACCTCCAGTAGTCATGATGCCATGCATTCTAATTTCAGGACAAAATCTAACCTAACCCAGAAAAATTATAACCTCCTATTCACGAGTGTCCGCTTGGGTGAACACACAGCTGTGTAGTAAGCTTTGGTGAACACACAGCTGTGTAGTACGCTTGGGTGAACACACAGCTGTGTAGTAAGCTTGGGTGAACACACAGCTGTGTAGTAAGCTTGGGTGAACACACAGCTGTGTAGTAAGCTTGGGTGAACACACAACTGTGTAGTATGCTTGGGTGAACACACAGCTGTGTAGTAAGCTTGGGTGAACACACAGCTGTGTAGTAAGCTTGGGTGAACACACAGCTGTGTAGTAAGCTTGGGTGAACACACAGCTGTGTAGTAAGCTTGGGTGAACACACAGCTGTGTAGTATGCTTGGGTGAACACACAGCTGTGTAGTAAGCTTGGGTGAACACACAGCTGTGTAGTAAGCTTGAGTGAACACACAGCTGTGTAGTACGCTTGAGTGAACACACAGCTGTGTAGTATGCTTGGGTGAACACACAGCTGTGTAGTAAAAGTTTTTTTTTAAATCTTATTTTCCGAACTCCAAATGTAAAAATTAAGTGGTAGCAATTTTTACGACGGTATCAAGAAATCATGACCTTCAAATATGTGTTATAATCTAGGATTAAGTACTATACATGTATCATTATAGAAGTTTAAATAAACAATCATTTATGGTCTAGAAGAGATTAATACAATTTATATTATTTATTTTGGGAAAATTGATTTGGCATTTGTGCAAATTGCAATTCAAACAGCCTACTTGAACAAATATATATAGAAAAAATTTGTTCCACTTGAAAAGAAACAAAGTCTTGAGTGACAGAGAAATAAACAACAAATTGTTGGATTGTACCAATATATCTAATATGGTCACTCTCTGGCAACATCACACAGGACAAAGTCACTTATGCCAAATGGACGAGCACAAGTTCCAATAAGTGCTGCACATAGTTGGCCTTTAGCAACAAATACCAAAACAATTACTCTTCTTCCACTTCAAGAAATTAGCAAATCTATCATGAAGTACTAGACCTGAACACAATTGTCCAAGAAGAACATGTCAAGAACAAAAACAAATTCAAATGGATGAAGGCTATAAATACTAGCCTGAACTGTAGCAAAATCAGTGAGACACATTGCTGATACCAGGCAGAGTTGAAGGTTATGCAACAACCTCTAACAACTCCACATAAGAGCAATAAATAAATTGCTTCTTAGAGACTGACAACAAGCCGAATAAATGCTAACAAAATTTCATTGAAGAAACTAGTGATCAACATTTAGCCACAAGCTATTTTCACTTTAGTACAAGTACAAAGAAGCCTTGAAAAGTTGTGGAAATCAAAACTCATCAGCACGAACACAAAACTTAGACTATTCAAATCAAATGTACTATCAACCCTTACGTATGCATGTGAAAGCTGGAAAACAACAAGAGATATAGAAACAAAGTTGAACGCATTTGAAAATAAATGTCTAAGGAAAATACTTGGTATAGCGTGGAACGAATTCAAAACAAACGAGGAAATTAGAGAAATCACCAATCAACCAGCAATATCTTCAGTAATCAAGAAAAGAGGGGGTCATATGTTGGACATGTGATGAGGAGGGATAATAACTGAATAACAAAGCAAGTCCTCATGTGGGAAACAACAGGAAGGAGGAAAAGAGGCCGACCCAGAGAGACATTGAGAAGAACAATGATCAGAGAGGCAAGAGCAGCAGGAATCGGCTGTCTCAATGAGATAGAGTTGCTTGCACAGAACAGAGACAAATGGTGAGATTTGATAAAATATCTTTAAAAGAATTGAAAACTGCTAGAACAAAAATTCAGATAAGAGGAGTATCTTGGTCTATGCCCTATGGGCCGGCTATGGCTCGAAAGATCAATAGATAGATAGACAAGTACAAAGATATCCATCAAGAATCTCAATGACATAATACAGCTGGAAACTTAAAAGTGCAACTGGAATGACATTCACAAATACCAGCAAGTATCACCTAGTATTACTAGCTCAGTAATGCAGCTCAATGCTAATACATCACTGATTCAGTCTGTCAACCTCACTAATGTCTTTCTCATTAAAAAATACGCTTTATCTTGACTTTACATTGGCTGTGTGCACTCTTCCAGTCAAATTAAATAATTTGATGATTTTTTTTTTCTAAGCTGCATTATGAGTGTTTTGTTATCTGCTAATATTACCAAGTTGCTCAGCCCATGCCTCTTGTACAGAAGTTCATGTCCTTCTCAATACTTCTGCTGGCAAGAACAGCGTGTTCTCAATGCTTGGGTCACACATGCTTGTTTGTAATGGTGTCTCCAAGCATGTAATGCTAAAGGGGTATGAGGACGTGACATTTTAATTGACAATGCTAAACCACAGCATTTTTAAATAAAAAAGGGCGCACCTGTGCTGCTCATTGCTATTGTCTTCCTTATTTCTGTTAACCTTCTAGTCACTTTTACATCTGGATCAACAAGAGAGTGTCATTGGGAATCAGTCCCATCAATAACAAAATATCAGTTGAGTATTTATTTTTAAATTTTGTTTTCTTTGTTTAAGAGACTCCATTTGCAGCATTGGGCTATGATGGTCACGCCATGTTCAAAAGCATGCTGTTATAATCCATCATTGAAAAATGAGGAATTATCCTGAATCTACTCCATAGATGAGCAGTGAGAAGTGTCCTGATTCTACTTCATTGTTGAGCACTGCGAAGTGTACTGACTCTACTTCATCACTAAGCAGCAAGAAGTATTTTGACTCTACTTCATCATTGAGCAGTGTGAAGTGTCCTGACTCTACTCTATCGTTGAGCAGTGAGAAGTGTCCTGATTCCACTTCATCATTGAGCAGTGAAAAGTGTCCTGACTCTACTTCATTGTTGAGCAGTGAGAAGTGTCCTGACTCTACTTCATCGTTGTGTAGTGAGAAGTGTCCTGACTCTACTTCATCGTTGAGCAGTGAGAAGTGTCCTGACTCTACTTCATTGTTGTGCAGTGAGAAGTGTCCTGACTCTACTTCATCGCTGAGCAGAGAGAAGTCTCCTGACTCTACTTCATTGTTGAGTAGTGAGAAGTGTCCTGACTCTACTTCATCGTTGAGCAGTGAGAAGTGTCCTGATTCTACTTCATCATTGAGCAGTGAGAAGTGTCCTGACTCTATTTCATCATTGAGCAGTGAGAAGTGTCCTGACTACTTCATCGTTGAGTGGTGATAAGTGTCCTGACTCTATTTTATCACTGAGCAGAGAGAAGTCTCCTGATTCTACTTCATCGCTGAGCAGTGAGACGTGTCCTGACTCTACTTTGTTGTTCAGCATAGAGGGAGGAATTATCCTGATCTCTGAGCACATGAGAATGAGCACCTAGTCTTTTCTGAGATAGATAACAAATAGAAACAAAGATGAACATGTTAAAGAACTCTTGGAAAATAAAAATCCAGACCAGCAGGCTTTTGTGGCTGTCCACACAAAAATTTTACAGCAAAAAATATATTCATACTAAATAGTCTCGAAATAAATGCACTCTTTTTAGTTGGCTGAGTTGGCCATGTGCTCTAGCATTTGGTTTCGCTTGGCAAGGCACTGTGCCAAGGAGTACAGTTTCGATCCTGCTTGCTTTGGATCATCTATTGTTCTTTGTTTTTTTTCTGTTGATTATATGTGATTTTTTTCTGAGTGCTGTTAACATACTTCCTCCTCTGAAATGATTCGCTGATCTATTGGCTCGGAAGTTTCCCTCTATAATAATATTCATTTATTATTATCTGTCTCCACCCTTTTGTATTAGGAACAAAGCCTGGCTAAGAAAATTAAAATGCACTGCTTTGGGTCATAAGTGATAATATTCCAAAGAGTGTTTGATCAATAATAAAAAACATATTTATTTAAAATCTCTGTTGAATGGACTAAAACTAGATATAGTTGTTAAGGTAAAGAAAAGGTATTGAGTTATTTGCAGGTCATCATCATTGCACTCCGAACATGTCCATAGGTGTTCAGATCCCTTCCTCAGCAGTGTCCAGCAACTGACAACTTCAATTCTGTGTTGGTTGATAAGTCTTCTTACACGCCCACAATGTTTCTCATTTCTGCTGTGCCCATCTTAACTTCCATCATTTTCATCCGAAGGAGTGACGTGGATTTGTGGTTGTCAAAGTCCTGTGCTCTTCCCACATCTCAAAGGGCACTGATGATGTCCGCCAGGTCCATTGGTTGACCGTCCTCAAAGAAAAGGGAAAGGTATGAGACTTGAATTGGCATCTTAGCACGTGAGTTTTGACCCATATGTGCTTGTCAGTGCTCGGCCATCTATATAGAAGTGTTCTTAGAGTCCTGTCTAGTGTGTCACTTGACTAGACACTAGACAGTTGTTCAAGTATTAATCATACTATGAATAAGTTTGTAACAGTACGTGACTAAAACATGAATACCTTCACCAGCTGTGTAGTGATCTAGATGTGCTAATAATTAGAGAACTAAGACAGGTTGTAAAATAGTCATTTTGTTAAGGTAACCTTATAAATGATGTACAGCTAGAGTCAACAATGTTTTATAAAACCATTTAGAGAAAACTACACATTCATAACATTTTAATTTCCATAGCAGAAGTATATGAACTATAAATAGCACTTTGAGGCTTAACAAATTATCAATTTCATAGTCTCACTCCAAACCTTTCAGCACCAAATTTAAAATGTAAACATTATCATGTTTCGGATAAAAGATAAATATAATGTAAAAAAAATATAATGTAGGATAAAACATATTATTAAAAATAATTTGAGACATAAACAACTTGTGGGTACTATAGTTTATTTAATTGGTGTGTCCCGATGTGAAGCACTTTTTAAAGGGCAATTATTATAGTACACAAACCTGACAAATAATTAGGACAAATTAAAGCTTTGGTCTTCCTGAGTTATCTTATTAGCGGTATACTGTTTCAGTTTGTTTATACTTATATGAAACTGTGTTGAAAACTCCATCTTAGTACCAAATAAAGTGTTCACACAAGATTCTGTCCAAGTATTAATATTCTATGAAAAGCATACAATGTTTAGCTCTAAGGTATATTACAAATTGAAAAATTAAACATGCTGAGAATAAATCAGAGCACTGGACATCTAAAACAAATAATTAGGCAACTAACAAGATAACAATGTAAGTTATAAAATTATGATCATAAATTGTCAGTAAATAGATTGCTACAAAAAATATTAATTAATTAGCTCCTTAAATGAATATATTAATCAAACTAAGAAAGAATGAACCAAATAATTAATCCAACAAAAAAATATATATATGTATAAATGATTGTGCAAATGTAAGCATGCTGGCCAAAAAAAATGTATGAAATTAGCTAATGTATCTAAAGTGTGAACAAATTAATGATATTTATTTCTTACCTCTACCTGTGTCTTCTGGAATGTTTTAGCAATTTCTTGAACTCTGTAAAGAAAAATGCATTAAACAAAAGTGATTCATGCAATATCTGGGAACCTGCAGTAGTGGGGTGTGATAAACACTCCAAGGTATGGTGACAACTTTACAAGGAAGGAACACAACATAATACTGACGTTTCGGCCTGTGGCTTTCTTCAGAATACAAGGACAACGACAACAAACGGTGAAGCACAATTATCTATAACTACATGTTGGATGATCAAGTGGAGTGAGAGGAGGGTAGGATGTTGAAATAAGAAAGGAGAGAGAGCTATGTGTATGCTACATGACATGAGGAGAGGTAGTATGAGAGTCAAGATATATTAAGAAGAGCTCATGACTACAGAATAGAACTAAAATACTGCAGCATTGTAATTATTTGCCTATTCCCTGGGAACCTGCAACTTATATGAGAGATGTAACACTTTGACTACATATTGGAATCAAATGTTATTCAAAACTATATTTTTGTATTAAGAATCATCATCATCAAAATAAACTGTACATCTTGACAGATGATCAGTGCATATTAACAGGTCACTTCTGAGTGCCCTACCATTGAACACTAACAATATCCATTAGTACTTCAGCCTCTTTCCTGGATATAAAAAGATTCTCAGCTCAGTATAATAAATCCCACTGCACAAATGAGGGTATTTTTGGTTTATATTGTTTCCATGATGGTAAGAATTGCAATTTTTAACATACAGCCTAGGCAGCAGCATAGATAGATTATACTATTTTTAATTCTCAACTGCCAGGGTTTCCTTGATATGTTCTGCTAGAAAATGAGACAATGTTTTACAGTCTAACTTCAACAGTACCAGATGTTTGGTTTTAATTACCTTAAGTTTAGGGGTGTTGGGGAAAAAAAATCCATAGCTCCACATAAGATTCAAACCCGGATCTTTTGAATGTGAAGGAATAAGTGCCCTAACCTTGGCATTACAATACTTTTGTATATTAAATTTGTATTAAATACAATTATAAATTACAAAGATACAATATTATATGAGAAGAAAATAATTGGCAATCTCTGATAGATCTAGATTTTTTAGAATTAATTTGAAATCTTTTCTTGAACAAGCAATTAAAATGACACTGAAAGGTGGAATACAGTTCATGGAGTGTTATGGTACTCTTCTCCAGCACATCATCTCAACAAAGATGATTAAAGTCTTGGTTAGCTAACAGCAGTCAACTATGGATTAACCAGTTCATGTATTTAAGGTCCCAGTCAATAGAATGATACCATGAAGAGCATTTTCTGATTGCTAAAGTCAACCATTGAGTATAATGTTAAACCAGCAAAACTGAGCTACCTTGATGAACGGAATTCTGGCTTCTCAATCACAGCTTCAGAAATGATAGACCTTTGTGTGGGAGGTGTGTTTGGGGGTGTTTCTATGGCAGGTTTAGATGAAGTCTCAATTGTTGCTACTTCTGTATCAGAACCATCCATGATACCACTGCTCCTGAAACAGTTAAAAATATGAGAAGAGTAAATATTTGTAAATGATACCAAGATGATAAAATGGTACCAGATTATAACTAAATAAATTGTATTTCTTTCTCAATGATTTTATATTTCATGAAGAATTTTATTACCAGTATTTATTTTTATTCAAAACGTATTGACAGCAACTTTGTATAAACAGTAAGGTATCTTCTTCTTCTTTTACTTGTGATGCCTGTTTCTTCCAACTAAGCCAACCACTGACAATACACTCTTCTCACCAGTAGAACAGCCAAAGGGGAAATACATCACTGGATGAGAGGTATGGAGTGTAAAGTGCAACAGATCCACAGCTGTAAGAAATGGAAGTCAACATGTTGGAGTGTAAAGAGCAACAGACCCACAGCTGTAAGAAATGGAAAGCACAATTTTGGAGTGTAAAGAGCAACAGACCCACAGCTGTAAGAAATGGAAACCACAATTTTGGAGTGTAAAGAGCAACAGACCCACAGCTGTAATAAATGGAAACCAAAATTTTGGAGTGTAAAGAGCAACAGACCCACAGCTGTAAGAAATGGAAGCCAAAATTTGGAGTGTAAAGAGCAACAGACCCACAGCTGTAAGAAATGGAAGCCAAAATTTCTCTTCCTTGGTCACAGACTACTAACAAAGCAGTCAGTGACTAGCATTACTTGTGGTGTCTTGTGAAGTAACAACAAAGTTCCACAACTTCTTGGAGATCATTCAGGCCATTCTTCACAGAGTGCCCCAGATATGGTCCACAACAGCCAGGTATAATACACAAGAAAATGCTCTGATTCTATGATTTCCAAACACAAAAATAATAAATTACACTACAAAAACTTGCTACACATATAAACTTATATCAGTCATCACAATAATATCTTGTTATAACAGCTTGTCACCCCACTCTGTCATAATGTGCACAAGTCAAACAGTAGTTATTATGTGATCTAATATGCTGTTTTCCTTATGAAATTATATTAAACGGCTTGTTACTGCTAGAACAAAAATTCAGATTAGAGAGGGAGTATCTTGGTCTACGCCCTATGGGCCGGCAACGGCTCGAAAGGTCAATAGATAGATAAAGAGATTATGTTAAACTATTCCACAATTTTTCCAAAGACTGGTTTCTGTTCTTTTTAGTCTTCATTCACAAAGTGACTTGTGTTGCACTGCGCTCTGCATTCTGTGGTTCGATGCATCCTTCTTTAGCATGCATTTGTCTGAAACTGCTTCCCTGGCATTTGGCTTTTTCTTGATATTCTGGTAAGGAAGAATTGTTTGTAGTCTGTGTCTACCTTAGAAAAACAATCTTATCAGCAGGCAAGTCTTTACTAGTAAGGGGTTAAGGATGTTTCATTACTGGCTAGCTATGTAGGATTAGTTTTACTTACATATCCGTGTGTGTGTTTTTTTTGTTTGTTCCTGCTGAAGGCCTACTGGGCCGAAATGTCGTTTAATCTGTGTCGTCCACTAATCACGCAACGCTTCTAACATACCGTTTTTTTTCTATTTTTTAATTTTTCCTCCAAGTCTTTACTATCAAGATTAGTATCAAGGTTGCCTTCTCTTATGTGCGATATCTGTATGATACACATCCTATCTAATTTTTTTAAAATTGGGTTTCCACTCTAGCTTTTGCCTACTATCAACTCTTTTAAAACTATCTTATATTGTACTCAAGCTTCAAGAATTGTCTTATATTAATCTTAATCTTTCAAATACTCTTAGATTGTACAGTCCTTCAGGAACTGTCAATATTAAATGACTAGTCTTATTATGAGTTATCAAGGAAACCTCAAATGTCGGTTATTAGACTGTTTGTTATTTTTATAGGTTAGTCTATTTTTATGTTAGTCTATTTTTATAGGTTAGTCTATTTTTATGTTAGTCTATTTTTATAGGTTAGTCTATTTTTGTGTTAGTCTATTTTTATAGGTTAGTCTATTTCTTTTATTTCCAGTATTTTATTGAGTTAAACTCATTTAAAGAAAATAAAATGAAATCTTATATTGATAAATAAAGCTTTATCAAAAATGAATAAAAGTTACATACTCTTCTGAATCCCTTCTTGAGAGAGAAAGAAAATATCTCTCTTCAAGCTCTTCAGTGCTAGATGCTTTGAGAAGTACTCCCTCATCACTTGCTGTGGATTGGAGCTCATCTTTCTTCTCTCTTGCATGATCTAACTCTAATCTCTCAACCAACAGCTGTTCCCTTTCTAATTTGTCTCTGGTTTGAGAGAAAGTTGAAAATAATTTATCATCATTTATACTAAAATCTCAAGAGTGTCTGTCATTGCTTTTAGAATCTAATGGTATAAAAATATATATACAGTTCAATACAAGAATGAGAACTTTTAAACAAATTGATAACAAAATGTTTTACAGGTAGAATACAGATTACTGTTTGTAATAATCTGGTCTTTGTTTTCTATCTATTGTCCTTTCGAGCCAAAGACGGCACATAGGGCAGAACCACAATCTCAAAAACAGAAACCTTGCGTGCCGAAATGGCACATATTGCGGAGATCACTGCTTCTATGGCTCTGTTTCCATAACAACACTTTTTACAATGACAGCTTGTCAAGCCATCGATCAACCGCCTTAGTCGCCTCTTACGACATGCCTGGAAGGTCACAGTGTCACTATTCTTTACTTCCCTCATAATGAAGCCCCAGTAACTCACGGGTCTTTGTTTTAGCTTTTCATATATTATATGTCTGCACTAAAATAATTCTACAGGGCACAGTACCAAGCAAAAGAAAACAAGACAGAGATAGTGAAAATGGTGGAAAGATGACATTAGAAAACAAACACGATTGTTCTTTATCACATCTAAAAAAGCAGCTCTTGATCGTGAAAGTTGAAGGAAAATTGTGAAGATGCCATCAAGAGGACGTCAATGACCACCACGTTTACTGGACTGATGATGATGATGTCAAAATGTTGGAAGCCAAAAATTATTAAATGGGACCAGAGTAAAGAAGGACAGACCAGTTTAACTTTCATCAGATAAGGAAGATGGTATTTTCAGTGGTTTTTATTACTTATGGTAAAAAATGACATATACAGCTCCTGACTTAAGGTAACTAATAGGAAAACTACCTGAAAACATTACTAGATAAATTATGACCTTGAATTTAAAAGATAAAAGAAACAAACACACAAAAAAACATTTTTTATGTCTTATTTTCCTTCCTCATTTGCCTTTCAGCATCGAGGGGAGATATAATTTGCTGTCTTTTGCTCTACTGCTGGCCTCTTGTGCTTTCCTAATTTTTGTTTCCTAGTGTTTCTGATATTCCGTCAATCCATCTTTCTTGTAGTCTGCCCTTGGATCTGGTGGTCTCGCAATGTTTATTGAAGGCTCCTTGTGTTATATTTTTCTCTTACTACCTTATCACGTGGGAATTATTTCTTTTTTTCTCAGTTCTTCATTTCTGATCTTACCTCTCAGGCTGTTTCCTGTCTTTTGTCTAACACATTTCATCTCGGTAGTGGTTATTTTTCTTATTGTGCTTGCATCTAGCGTTCAGGTCTGGCATCATGGGTTCATTGGCAGAACAACGTTTGAATAAAGATTGTATTTGTATTGTAGAGTGCCGGTTTTGCCTCAGAGTTATTTCCTTTTTTGGACAATAGTGATTATTGCTTTCCAATGGTTTGACAAGCTCTGTTGCATCTTGAGCCTATTTCTGCTGCTTGTGAACTGTTGCTTGTCACTAGACTTCCTAGATATTTAAATTCTTCCACTTTGTTTTAGTTGTCTGCCATCCATCATTATGTTGATGTTCTGTTTCTATTTTTTTACAATCAAAACTTCTTTTTTGTTTACATATAAATGTAGAGAAAAGATTAGAGGGAATAATATAAATAAGAAAAGAATCTCACACTGAGACTATATTACAAACAGCAAAGCTTGAAAAATCATTGCCAACAACATTAGTTCCAAATGAAGAGTTATTTATATCAATGAAGATAAAGAAGTTATGTTTGTACTAATCCTTGCCTCAGACATCTGAAAAGCAAAAAAACTAAAAAAAATAAGACAGATGTAAAGGAGGAAACTGATTGACTGACTACAGAAAACATTCAAAGAAATCAAATACTGGCATACAGGCGGAGTGAATAAAAATCATGAACAGCTTATTGTGTAACCATCCCAAAGACTGCCAATGGAGTTAAAGAATCAGGTAAGAACTAAACTGGAAAATAAAGCCCATGGACAGAACCGAAAAAAACTAACATGAAACAAGAACAAATGAAAAAGGTTTATTTTAGACCTGTGTTTCATGAGTTTGATGGTGATGAACAGGAACCACCAGTGCGCACAGCATTTTGTGTCTGCTGAAAGGAATTTTGCAACTTTGAACTATTGAAGTCAATTATGCTACCCAGTGTTAGACTTAAAAGATATAAATCTGGATGACACAGACATACGACTGATATGTAATTTGTACTGGGAGCAAACGGCAATAATAAAATATAACAAAGAGAGCTCCACACCCATTGATATAAAAAGAGGAGTAAGACAAGGATGCATCCTATCACCAAGCTTGTGCATTTTATACACTGACCAAATCTTTAAAAACACCAATGAGATGCCAGGCCTTAACATTAATGGGAGGATAATCAATAACCTAAGATATGCTGATGATACTGTACTACTAGCAGAAAATCTTAAAGATCTACAACAATTACTTAATGTAATAAACTTGACAAGCAAAAATTATGGACTAGATATGAATATCAAAAAGACTAAGACCTGCAATTAAATATCAAGCTGAAGGAATACATCTAGAGACAGTCCAGAGCTACAACTATCTGGGACATACTATAACCAGTGATGGAAAATGTACAACTGAAATAAATAAAAGAATAGGAATGGCAAAAAGTAATTTCAATGCCATGAAAAATATACTAACATCAAAACAAATAACACCAGGGCTAAAACTAAGAATAGCAAAATGTTACATCTTCTCAATATTCCTGTACGGTGCAGAAACATGGACATTAGACCAGAAAACAGAACACAAAATTGAGGCCTTTGAAATGTGGATTATGTAGAATTGGATGGAAAGAAAAGAAAACAAACGAGGAAGTTTTAAAACAACTAAAAATGAAGAAAGAACTACTAAACACAATTAGAGCAAGACAAATGAAATCTTTTGGTCATGTTAAAAGACACAACAGTCTAATAAAAGTAATATTAGAAGGGAAAATACAAGGTAAATGAGGCAGAGGCATACCAAGACTAACATGGACGAGTAACATCAAAAGATGGACAAGTCAGCCTATAGCAATCTGCACCATCAAAGCAAGAGACAGAGTGGAATGGCGCTCCATGGTAGCCAACCTTCGATGCAGAGACGGCACTCAATGATGATGATGAGTGTTAGACTTATTTTTCTAAATAAAATAAATGGAAAAGATGTTTTATTTATGATAAATATCTTATAGTCATACCTAGCTAACTGCTCCTTTCGTTCTAACTCCTTTCTTTCAACCATTTCTGCCTCAACCCTCAATCTTTCATCTTCTTGTTCCTTCTCCAGCTGTAGCCTTTCTTTCTCCAAACGTTCCTGAACTTTTCTCTCTGCTTCCTCTTTGGCCAGCCTAGCATAGTATATATCCCTAAGCTCAAAAAACCTAATAGAAAAAAAAAACAGGAAGTTAGTTTCTTCATAATCTAAAATTACAAACAATCTAAAATAATTGTCTTTGATGAATGTTTCTGTCAGTCATTCATCATCATCAAGTAGCCTGTCTTATCCAGTCAAGGATTTCACTCTTTTTACTGTCAATCAGTTATGTTGTTTGAATCAGTGAGCGTAAATTTGGTAAGGTTATCAATGATATATTGAGCTAATCACCTTCTGATAGTTTCTTTCTGTCTTCCAGGCAATTTATTCCCTTGAAAAAAATGTCAATGTATGCACCCTGCATCTTCCCTCTTCATATTTGTCCACAGCCTCTTATCTCCTTAGTTTGTCAGATCACACTTAAAGTGAATCTTTGGAGATTTCTCCTCTAATTTCACTCTGTTGTTCAGTTATTACCACAACTGCTGTAGAAGCTTTCATGTCATCCATGTGGCTATTGGGTCTCTGACCATGGTAAGGAGAGAAAAATTATAGCTACTGTCACATGCTACCCATGATATAAGAGGCTAGGAAGACTTGGAGACAAGATCTTCGCTGGTGATTTGTTCATCTGAGCTGAAGCCATCTTCAGTGCTCTCACTAGTGTGTAGCAAGTGTGCTGCAAACTGAGGAAGAGATCTGAGCACTATGGACTTGTCCATTGTGCAATGAAGATGTCCTGTCGACTAAACTAAAGTAAGCTTTGATGTCTAATCTTTAAAGTACTAGGTCTTATACATCTTACTAATCTGTCTGATCCATACAAGAGGCAGTTAGGAGAAGGCTGTTTAAAGTAGTATCTATGTTCTACTATCAACTGTGAACACATTTAATATAACTAACTTAGCAGGAGAGAAAACTCAAGTAAACATAAAGAAACTAGTTAAAGTGTCTAACCTCCTCCTCACAAGTACTGCTCGTATACAAGACTGAATGTATATGAGTGCTGTCCGCATGGCTTGGAATTTCTGACGCTCAATATAACACCTGAAATATGTCTGGATTTTGATCGCATTGGAAGTGTGAAGTTGATAAAGCCTGTATTTCTGGAAATCATGCTGCGCTAGGACTCTCTTTATGTGTTTCTGTGGACATTATTATTTGTAATTCCTTAATTATCACTGTATAACAAAAACAATATCTCTATTTGATTAACACAAGTTAGGCAACAACTGCAGTAATAAAACTTCATATATTTATTTTTTTTAAATTATTATTAATTGTAAGAAAAACATAGGAAAAGTGAGTGTACCTATGTGTAAATTTTTTTTAAGGGGGGGATTCTGCCACTTTACATCATCAAACAAAAAAAATCAACAAATATTTTGCTAAAATAGACTGTGGGTTGGATGTTTTATTATTTTATAGAGCTTGCTTCATGATTGTGCCAGGAAAGTAAAGATTTTGGCCTCATGTACCGAATGTAGCATCGTTAGGCAATGTGATTTTCAAGAGGCTCTAAAATGAATACTGAATTAAATGAAAATATTCTCTGTTCAGACCCAATCATTTATCTTTACTTCTTGAATCTTCTTCTAGTCACCTTTAACTGTGACAACAACTTGTATGACATGCACTAGTTAGGAGATATCTCATCTCCTGCTCTTGGGGCACAATGCCCTGCAGATATTGAGTCTGCAAGACCTGCCATTATGTGCCTCAGGCCTTCCCTGGAGAGGGTTCTTATTTTATGTTCCAAAAGACATCTACACATATGATAATATGCTAATGATGATTGATTAAGAATTACTGCCTACCCCAATCATGGTCTAATTGTAAAATCAAAATGAAAATTATTGTAAGTATTCAAGGAATAGTCTTCAAAAACAAGCAACACTTGACAGAAATGTGAGACCTGTCACTTGCCATCCTCCAGGAAAAATACCCCAAAGTTACATCGACATGGGTTTTCACAGATGGATCCACAGCTAAAGCTTCAAAAGAAGGGAGATAATGGTATCCTTATAACCTACCGAAGTGGAAATACAGAAACA
Source organism: Megaustenia siamemsis (assembly GCA_032433765.1). Lineage (NCBI taxonomy): Eukaryota > Metazoa > Mollusca > Gastropoda > Stylommatophora > Ariophantidae > Megaustenia > Megaustenia siamemsis. Next base: position 29,113,207 of record JAVIAB010000051.1, read on the forward strand.
AACTCTCTTCCTGCCAGAGAAAGGTGCACAAATTTTAGAGTAGAGACAATGGCACCACACACAGCCATACAAACTCCAACACACAAGAGGTCCCTAATCCAAAAATTGTCATCCTCATTGATGCAAAGTCAGCCATGCAAGCATTATCAAGCCCAACACAGGACAAACTCATCCAAGAAATAAGAAACAACATGTGTTCACTGTCAGAAAAAGACAGTAGTCCAGCAGTGGATACCAGCACACTGGTGCATCCCTGGAAATAAGAATACAGATGAACTAACAAAAGCAGGTGGGAGCCTACAACAGTCAACCAACCCTAGAGCCTCAAATAAATTTAAACAATCCTAAAAACAAGCCAGAAAAAGAACGGAGGGAGTTACAGGGAAAATATGAACCCAGATCATGACAACTTAACCTTAGATTGAGTTACCGTAGTAAAAATCACCACATCAAAACATAAATTCTTCAAAATTTGACATTTTGCCTGGTCAAACATCCCCCCACCCCTCCTGTGTATCTTCTGAATTACTACTTCCAGTGACCTCTGAGTGTTGGATTTGTTGCTATTGATGTAGGGATATTTTTTTGTTTCTCATTTCATGAGATACGATCTCATAAAATGAGAAAAAAACAGGGATGTTTCTTTGGCATCAAAACAACCCTTTGTAACTCAGGAAACACAGCAAATTACATTATGAGGTAACCAAACATATTGAAAGACTTATTGTGACCATACAGACATTGTAACATGTCAGGACCATGGGGATCAAATTCAGGTCATAAATCAGCATGAGCTAGGAAATCAAAGTCCCCATGTCTCACCTTGTGTGAACACATGGCTGCGTGTCAAAAGTTCAGAGAAATTACTATTTTTTGAGCACTTAATGTTCCATTTAAATGGTAGTAATTTTTACTACAGTATTGTAAACACATCAGTCGTAGATAGGTATCATAATGAAGGATTAAACAAACTCAGCAGACATGAAAAGACCAAGATGTTGAGACTCAGAACAGATCACTGTGGCCTCAGAGAATACCTACATAATATACAATTTTTTTTTATTTTGCAACATGCAACTGCAGAGCATCCAGTCAAACTCCAGAGCATAAACTGCAGGACTGCAACTCTAAGAATACAAATATGACTTACAGAAACAACCATGCATGACAAGTTATGGGGAACCAGTGATGGCCTCAAATACACCATCTTGTTCATAACCTATGCTAATCAAAATGCCTAAATGCATAGCAATAGCTGACTGTTGAAGAAAAATGATAAAAGATATACAGTATATTGACAAAGCATAAAATAGAGGACCTTTCATGAGCACCTTTGATATTTTCCATAATGTTGTGCTACTCCCCCTGCATTCCACTTTGACTCCCCGAATCACATGTATGCAAGTGTACATTATGATACATACAAAAGATCAACAAATACAATTCACTGTAATTTACCTGTATAAGAATAACATTTTCCTTAAAACGGAGGAATGCTTGCCTCTCCAGACATGCCTTCACCCAGCTCTGAATGGTCACTACCCTTTTCATGATGGCAGAATGCAGAGCTTCATCAAGCCTCATTTTCTCAGACTCTCTCAAAAATATCTGAGGACGATACACACAAGGTGGACACTTATCTTTGACAGTTACATGATACATACATTTTCAATAATAACTATCAAATAATGACAAAAGTTGCACTCAAATTCATTGTTTAACAAGTAATTATACTTCTTTCTTCACTTCCTCCTCTTGTACCCATCCTGGTGTCAATGGAGATACAAAGTTCTGGTTGGTGGCTTTACTCATTGTTAAATGATAATGTTGTAGCACTTTTTTTATGTCTGTCATCTTACTCTGGGTCTGCCTCTTGCCCTTCTGCCCTCTCCTCTTTTAACGTGTGCTTTGTATGGTAAGGAATCATATGGCATTCTTTCTCGATAGGCAAACCAGTATATTTGATTTGTTGTTTCTGTATGTAGCTTAAGATTGGTTAGGTAGCACAATGATGGAATATATATACTCAGTATAAGTTGTTTCTTGGTGGTAATAGGTATTGTTTTGTGTTTAAGTATAGGGGGATAACTGTCGCAATATTTGGTTTGCCTTGTTGCATTGTATGTGTATTTCTTTATCGATTTTACCATCTTCGGAGAATATTGTTCCAAGTTAAAATCTGTTACTTGTTCTATCACTTGGTGTTCTATCACTATTTTTAATGTCTTCTTTTGCCGTCCTGTTGACATCTTTCTGATTTTTCAGTGCTTATTTTTATGTTATTCATTTTACATTCTTTAATCAAGAGCAGCGGATATTGCTATTATGTTTCTTCAAAAGCTATTAGAGCTTGGTCATCAGTAAAAAGTAATTCATTTTTTATCATCACTCTGCGATTTGGCATCCTTGCATATTTTGTCAATGTGAGTGATAAACAAGTGTGCTGACAATACGCATCCTTGTCTTACTCTAGATGCTACTGCGAAAGATTTTAATGTTCAAGATAGCGACTTAAACAAGCTATGTATTTTCAGTGTTGCATGTGTTAAGTGTGAAACGTACATAAAAAAATTATTCTAACAGGAGTATGTTCCATTAATTTCATGTGCAGAGTAAAGATGATCCTGTAACAGGCCCAGCAAGCCATTAGGGGGAGTTATGCTGTTTATTTTTACAAATACTACACAATTTCTATTTAAGGATAATACTACAACAATGGCGATCGGCGAACACTCATCAATTCACAACAATCCAGGTCTCCAAAGTAATTATACAATTTATCAAAATAATGTTTTCTTATTTAATTGTTGCAACCAGCATCAGATTTGTCTAGTATCTTTACAGATTAGTAATGCTTTAATGACAGGAACATTACTGAGTGGGGTTTGCTAAAGAAAGATTCAGCTGGAGGCAAAGACAATAAATGTTAGCCTGAAAGCAGCATACTCAAGCTGAAACAACTTGTTGACTATTAATGTTAAACTGAAAGCAGCATACTCAAGCTCAGACAACCCGTTGACTATAAAACTTAACCTGAAAGCAGCATACTCAAGCTCAAACAACCCGTTGACTATAAAACTTAACCTGAAAGCAGCATACTCAAGCTCAGACAACCTACTAACTATGAAACAAAGTTAAACTGAAAGCAGCATACTCAAGCTCAGACAACCTACTAACTATAAAACAAAGTTAAACTGAAAGCAGCATACTCAAGCTGAGACAACCTACTAACTATAAAACAAAGTTAAACTGAAAGCAGCATACTCAAGCTGAGACAACCTACTAACTATAAAACAAAGTTAAACTGAAAGCAGCATACTCAATCTGAGACAACCTACTAACTATAAAAAAAGTTAAACTGAAAGCAGCATACTCAATCTGAGACAACCTACTAACTATAAAAAAAGTTAAACTGAAAGCAGCATACTCAAGCTGAGACAACCTACCAACTATAAAACAAAGTTAAACTGAAAGCAGCATACACTGAATTTCTTTTGGACTTCCCTGTTTTATTTTGTCCCTTGGTGTCCACATAAAGGAGTTTATTTTCATCCATTCTGAGTATTTGACAGATGCCATAAAAGCACTTTCTTCTTATAAAAGCTCACCAATATACAGTTAAGAGTCTTGGAGACATTTATTTTCAAAGATAATTAGTCTCTTTTCTAGAGCAGAAGTAAATTCCCAGCTACATACATTAGCACTGTTATCATATAAAGAGTTGAACAGTCTGAGTTTCATGTGCTGGCTAAGTATTTTTCATTTCCAAATACCTATATGTTTGTTAAAGACATTGAGGCCAAAGTGATATAGACCAAAATTTCAGTTGCTGTATTGCTATCTCATAATATTCTGTTCTTAAACAGGTGAAATAATTAATTCAATATCAAAGCAGAAATGCAAACAATAATTTCATGCACTATAATTTCAACAATTTCAATAATCTCAATTTCAGTGATTCTAATGGACAACTAACATAATAGCATCACTTAACATCCTCATAAAAATATTACAGTTTAGCAACAATAAATAAAAGTATGGTCTTACAAAGGACATTAGCTGTGAAAGATTAGAACATAATTTAGAATAAAAACTAGGCAAGATGGTATTTATAATAAGAAATGTACAATTACATAAACATACTTTATTAATACCAATTTGGTAATTTTCTTCCAGTAGGTCCATTGAGGAGAGAAAGTTTCTAATATCTTCCTTGGTGTGCTGTTGTTTCATTGGTAGCAAGATTTTGTACAGCTGGATGAACTCCTGAACAAAAAAGGTTATTGTTATCAGAGTATCCTTAATCATCTGTAACGTTACATTACATAAATTATTGTAGTATCAATGTGATAGTAAACACAGCATTACATCTGTACACTAACACCACATGCCTTTATATGTGATGAAAACCCTTTTATTTAAATAAAAGCAGAGAGAGGGGTGCAGGAGTTGTTTGATTATTTGAAGTGTTTGCTCATGAGGAAGTAAGTACTGAATTACTAAGTGGGATCAGATAACCTTGGACATGGGACCAATATGACATACTCCTGTTGTTCTAGATTTTGAGGATCATGTAATATTCAGTTTTAAGATATTGTGCATCAGGATTAGATCATGTGGTTCTACAGTCAGTCTGCAGGAAATTTCATGATTACATTCCATTTCATTAATATTACTGTTTTTTATTTTAATAGATCTTAACAACAGGATCCCCAAATGGGGGATGCACGGAGGTCAACCTTGTCAACAGAATTTGCCACAAGCGCTAACAGAGAAATACTGACTGCAAAGAAACCACTTCCATGAAAAGAATAAAATAGAACAGAACAGAACAGAACAGAACAGAACAGAACAGAACAGAACAGAACAGAACAGAATAGAATAGAATAGAATAGAATAGAATAGAATAGAATAGAATAGAATAGAATAGAATAGAATAGAATAGAATAGAATAGAATAGAATAGAATAGAATAGAATAGAAGGGCACAATGAACCAGTAATGAGGGAATTATGGAAAGAAAAGAACAAACTGTAATAATTTGAGAACTTAAGAATAAATGAAGACATTGAATACATACATAAAGAAAACCAGTTTCTAACATGACAAAACTTAAGACAATGTGATTAGAGATTCATAAGGCAAAAGCTGCATAAGAGGATGAGAAAAACACTCAGATATAAGAATTAGAAGTAGGATACATAAACAGCAAAGATGCATATCTGGAATTGGATAATTTGTTCAAAACAAAAGTAAATTAGAAAAAGAATGTTGAAGATTTGTGCACTATGAGGAAATATAAAGTAAATGATGATCATAACTTGCTATTTTTTTAGACAAAATTAAACTACAGTCGAACCTGTCTAAGGCGACCATTCACGAGACTTTCAAAAACTGGTCCCATAGGACAGGTGGTCCTGCCTCACAGGTTTCACATAATAAATAGAGCGATAAAAAAATTTTATCCTAAGCACTATGAAAACTAACCTGCAAATCAGCGTAATCCATGAGTAGAACATAGTGCACATGTCGGTCTACTAATTTTATTTTAATAGATCTTAACAACAGGATCCCCAAATGGGGGATGCACGGAGGTCAACCTTGTCAACAGAATTTGCCACAAGCGCTAACAGAGAAATACTGACTGCAAAGAAACCACTTCCATGAAAAGAATAAAATAGAACAGAACAGAACAGAACAGAATAGAATAGAATAGAATAGAATAGAATAGAATAGAATAGAATAGAATAGAATAGAATAGAATAGAATAGAATAGAATAGAATAGAATAGAATAGAATAGAATAGAATAGAGGGGGGCACAATGAACCAGTAATGAGGGAATTATGGAAAGAAAAGAACAAACTGTAATAATTTGAGAACTTAAGAATAAATGAAGACATTGAATACATACATAAAGAAAACCAGTTTCTAACATGACAAAACTTAAGACAATGTGATTAGAGATTCATAAGGCAAAAGCAGCATAAGAGGATGAGAAAAACACTCAGATATAAGAATTAGAAGTAGGATACATAAACAGCAAAGATGCATATCTGGAATTGGATAATTTGTTCAAAACAAAAGTAAATTAGAAAAAGAATGTTGAAGATCTGTGCACTATGAGGAAATATAAAGTAAATGATGATCATAACTTGCTATTTTTTTAGACAAAATTAAACTACAGTCGAACCTGTCTAAGGCGACCATTCACGGGACTTTCAAAAACTGGTCCCATAGGACAGGTGGTCCTGCCTCACAGGTTTCACATAATAAATAGAGCGATAAAAAAAATTTTATCCTAAGCACTATGAAAACTAACCTGCAAATCAGCGTAATCCATGAGTAGAACATAGTGCACATGTCGGTCTACAATAGCCACTGGTTGGACACTTTTCATAAAACACGATAGTTAAACACACAAAAATAAAACACACATACACAGATTCCACTTATACTGTACATGTATCACTTTTGACTTGAAAAAAAATCCAATATGGTAGTCTGTTGTTTGACAGATGAAATAAACGATAAGTTCAATTTTTCTCTCAAGTCCATGATAACGTCTAGTATGTCAGATCTCCCGTTTGTTATTGAATAGGTGCGCAGAAGCTCCAAAGCATTATGTGCATCTGCGATAGTGTATGTTTTCTCAATGTCAGTAGAATCTTGTTCGTTGTCTGATTCACTATTCACATCCTCAGCAGCTAAAATTGCAGTGGCAGGAAGATCCCAGTTTGTTTCTATTGTGTTGCAAGTTTGGAGCCCTGAATCAATCATGGAGATGTCTGTCAATTGGTATCCAAACAATTCTTTTGAAAGGTTATCCAAAGCAGTAGAAATTGCAGTAGAAACAATTTGCACGTCGGTCTTTGATGCAGATTCCATGTGCGTCAGAGAATATGCGTGTGTTTCAGCAGGACAATGAAAACCTGCTTTACAGAAACACTTAAGGATGGTTGAGTTGTCCACTTCTTTCCATGCTGCAGCAATCCAGTAGACTACATCCAGTAAATTGACCTGTTTCATGAGTTCGGTTCCGGAAGCATCCTTGTTTGATTCCATGACTGTGATAAGATGTAGAAGCTGTTTTTGTCTAAACTTTAATTTAAATGTCTGAATGACACCCTGGTCTAGGGGTTGAACTAATGCAGTTGTGTTGGGTGGCAGAAACTGCAGCTTAACATTCTGTAGTTCGATCTTGGGATGACAGGTAGCGTTGTCAACAAATAAAATAATGTGGCGCTTTTTTTTCTGCATCTTACGGTCAAAACTTTTCAGCCAATCTTCAAATATAGCTGCAGTCATCCATGCCTTTTTGTTGTTTCTGTAAATCACTGGCAGTGTGTTTATGTTGATGTTTTTAAAAATCCTAGGGTTAGCTGCTTTCCCAATCACTAAAGCCGGTTCTCGTTCCCCCAACATGTTAGTGCATAGCATCACTGTTATTCGCTCTTTGCTTTTTTTACCCCCAGCGCATTTTTCTCCTTTGACAAAAAATGTTTTGTCCGTAGTCGCTTTGAAAAATAACCCGGTTTCATCTAAATTAAAAATGTCTTGAGCAGCGTAACCATAGCATATCTCGGATAATTTAGAAGTCCAGTCAGCCGCAGCACTCATATCTGAATCACCGACTTCGCCACATTGCTTACCAAACACAAGATTGTGTCTTTTAATGAAGGCCTCTAACCAGCCGTTCGATGCTTTAAAGACTGAGTTTTCCAATTCTTTTGCAAACTGTAAAGCTCGTTCTTTGATCATCGGCCCAGATAACGGAATTTTTCGTGCAAGTGCTGATTGACACCATTTCCAACAAAGTGTATTTATGTCTTCATTTCCCGTTTTCCTGCTATTCCTTCTTTTCATACTTGGTGCATTATTTTCAAAGTCATTCATATACTCGGCTTTTCTCTTTAACGTACGTAAAATCTGTGTCTTTCCCACTCCAAACTGTTCTGCCAATAATCGCGAACTTTTACCTTGCTGATTTTGTCGAATCACTGATATTCGTTCTTCCAGCGTTAATGCTTTTGGTTTTACACTTTTGACACTGACCATTTCCTATATTGTGTGTAACACTTTTAAAATCCACAAAAATAATTCACTGAGATACTGTACATGTACGTGAATACACTCTAAGCGGGCAATGACTAATTCTTTAGTTAATTCCTGTAATTTATACGGGCCACGCAATGGTCTACTCTGGTCTAGACGGAACCGCGAAGTGATGTCACTTCACGAATCATAGATCTGTGTCTGCACCAGTATTGACTGATAAACGTAACACGTCCCACTGTAATCTGGGACTCACTAAATACGGGAAAACATCGACACCTGTAGACACCTGTGTCGATCGTTTATGGCTCCCAGCGAGACGAAGGACTGGCTGGTCGTCGTAAACGGGATAAATAACATTGGCGGCGGTTAATTAGCCTGGTCTCTGGTCGCGTCATACGGTGAGCGCCGTAATCAGTGTTAGCATATAGTAAAAAACTCGGGGAAATTGTAGACCCGGTCCTATAACCAGGGAAACGCTTTAAACAGGTGGTCCTAAGACCAGGTTCGACTGTATTATGATTGTTTTATACTAATGAATCTCATGTATGCACATATATGTGCTAATTAGACAAATAATTATAATTGCGCTGTTGTTTTAAAACATATATAGCAATGCTAATCATCACCATCAAGTGGATTATCATCATCATCATCATTATCAAGTGCTCTGATATTGTAAGTGACCACATCACTCTACAACTTTCTATCTCCACAGTTTTTATTAATTCTGTTGTTGATTTCCTACCAAACCAATCTCTTCAGCTATCTTGCAACGTTTCTCTCTGCTTCCCTGGGAATAACTCCAATTAAATTATTTGTCTTGATACTTTATTTTATATTATATTCTAATCATGTATGAGATAAGATATATCTTATAAGATGTATAAGAAGTACTAGCAGGAAAGTAAAATGTGGGAAAACAACGCTAAATAATTGACAGGTCTTGGTTTCACTGACTCTTGGACAGTTTTGAAAGAAAGTTGTTTTGATGTCTAGTAGGGCAACAACAAAATTTCTCCATCATGCTCAACCAGTAGCCACTCTTCTAAGGGTACCCAAATCTGGCTCACACTGCATTTCAATCTCCACTTTTCTTCACCTGGTTGTCTTTGGTTTGTCTTTCTGCCTTTTCTCTGGAGTTCACTGCTTGGCATTATGTGTTAGTAATCATTTCTAGTACACCGAAAAGCACTAATTAGATATATATACATATAACTACATATAAAAACTCAAACTGATATATTTACATATAATTACATATAAAAACGCTAATTAGATCAAACTAACATTCAACATTAGTCTGTAATTGTAGCCCGACTGCCTGATTTTGACTGTGGCCAGCATCCCTGTGTACCTCAACTGTCGCATAACAAGCTCCTCATCAAAGACACAAGGGGCCTAACAGGAAATCAAAATAATGTTTTATATCATTTTGGTACAAGTGTTACAAAGAAATTTAATCAATGGTATGAAACAACAGAAATAACTGTGTCCAAATGAATGATGAAATAAGAGAAGTTGAAAACAGCTGCTTTTGAAACCCTTAATTTGTCAAATATAGAAACAATGCTATTAGCTCTGTATACTAGTATCAAGGTAACATTTTCTCTCCTGCAAATTGTTAATGACCACTGTAAACATATCTACAATGGAAGTATGAAATGGTAGAAATAAAGTTTTTATTTTCTCCTTGTTTGGTCATTACATACTAACAATGTTTCCTTTTCTGCAATGCCTTCTGTTTAATGTAATCAATTTTCAACAGAGTTAAAGCATTTGTATGGACTTTAGCTTAATGTAGCTCTCACAAAAAACAAAAGCTATAGAGAAATGGGTGTTCTCTAACATACAATGCTACAGGGAGTGAAGAACTAAAAGAGGCTAATCTCACAGAGACACTAAGAACATTGATAAGAGAAGCATAAAAGAGGGCACCGATTTCCTTAATTAGAAGCTCACCCAGAATGGGGACTTATGGTGAGGAAAACTGCATGTTCTGTATGACTTCTGGTGTTGCTGAAAGGATGATGCTGATGATGAAGTTTTAGACTTAATCACACTAAGCCACAGCATTTGGAAGTAACTGGACCAGTATCTTTCCTCACTGTTAATATCTTCCACAACTTAGAAAGCCAGACACCTACTAAGATGGATCAACTGGATAACATCTTGTTGCTCCTCAAAATGATATTCTCTTTATTGCAAAGTCAGTTCACTAACCATTACTCTACCAAAAATGTAACTAAGTAGTAGAACTAACATTTTTAAAAACTATCATTATCTAGATATATAGTAGACACACTATTTCAATCATCTGTGAGTAAATAAGTCTGAACTTGTATTCAGCTATTGCCTTTCTTTAAGCAACAATAATAAGTAAGGATTCAGAGCCAGTCCCCACTATTTATTATTCATGGCATTTGATTTTTCATTCTTGTGTTCTAAATGACACCTTGAGTAGTACACATTTTTGTTTATGGGTAAACTGCACTAAAGGCAGAAAGAGGAAGTGGTGGGAGGACAGGAGTGAGAATGGAAAGATTAACCTTTGTTACATATCAGAAAGCAGAAAGAATTTCTTGATTATGAATATGAAAGGAAATTGTGAGGCCATATCAAGACTGCTCAAACAACTGTCAAGTGTCAAGATGATGAGACTACTGATGATGAAATGGCACTCTGTCTTGACTTGGGATAGTTCAAGTGATTACTTTTTAACAGACATCTAAACATGTGCCATTATCTAATGAGAAAGCACTGAAGAAAGTCAATGCAGAGAAGGATCATCAATAATTATTGAACTATAGTAACAAAAGAGAAATTGAGAGAATATGTTGTGATAACAAGTAAGATTTGCACAAAATGGAAGAAGAGAAAAACCACTTGGCAGCATGGCTTTATCAAAATAGAAGAAATAATAAACAGCATCATCGTCATCATCATGTGCCATACCGGTTGGCGTAGGTGATCATGTCCCTCCACAATCCTCTATCTACAGTGCATTGTATCAGTTCTGTTGTTGACTGTTTTCCATACCATGACACCAAGCTATCCAGTATTTTCTCTCTCTGTCGCCCGCGATCTCTCTTTCCTTTTATTTTGCCAGTTGTAACCAAGTATTCCAACTTTTTTCTTCTCATGATGTGCCCGAAAAATGTTGATTGCTTCTTTCAGATGTTTTTTAAAAACTCCCTTTTTGTGTTGGCCTCTTTGAGAACTTCCTCATTGGTCTTTTTAGCTGTCCAGGGAACTTTCAACATTCTTCTGAGAAATCCCATCTCTGTGGCCTCTAATCGTCTTTAATAAACAGCACAAGAAAATACTGCTTGAGAAAAAATATGTAAACATATGTTGGCAAGTTTTAACAAGAATAGACAACGGTCAACTACAACATATATAAAATGAACTAACCTTTTCTTTATTTGACTTGATACACCTAATAAAATATGGATTAGCCTGATTGAGAGTATTCATCAAACGTGACAACGACCACTGTTGGACAATTCAAAATATAATTGTTATAGACAGTATATAATTGTTATCAATATAAATTTACAAATAATAAAAGCTGTTGCGATTTGTCTACTGATGTCTATGACATCACATAACATCATTCAATTTATTTTTCTTACTTTACAGCACTCTCAGAATTTTAGAAGCAACACTCAACCAATCACTAGACAGAAGAAGAATGTTTCACTGATGTCTTAAGACGTCATATATACGATATACTTCATATATATGATATACTTAAGAATGTTCTCCTTTAACAGGTTCTTTAGTATTCAAAAATTTGGCATGATTACCATGTGATCAGAACATCTTAATAGCAGGTTGCACAGCTTAGTGTGTATACACTTGTCATGTTAGATTGGGCGGCTTATCCTATAGACCTATCGTCTCATTTTTAGGAGCTTCTACAGATGTACACATAGAAATGGTTTTGTTTTATCTCCTAATATTGAGGGCTGTTCAGTAGGCATTCAAGAGGACAGACATCAAAAACCTTCATTTTAGCTTGAAACTTGATTTCTATATTTCCCATTCTTTTATTTCAAGTTCCTTAAATGTAACACTGTTAAACCTCTTCCATTGCACTGATAAAAAGCTTCCATATGGAAAGAGTTAACCTCTGTTCAGTGTTCCCTGAAGAAGGTTTTTTGGTTGAAAAAAAACTGTAACCATAGATTTTAACTTTTTTTTTTCTCCGCTTTATTCTGAAACATGGAGAGGATGTATAGCTTTAGCTCTGCTAAGCGTCATACCATGTTCTTCATACTCAATAGTAAATTGCTATCAGGACTTTTCAGTTCACTGAATCTGACCAGTTTATTCAACACAATGTGTCTAGCTTGATTCTTGATTTCTTGATCCAGTGCCATTAGTATATAGAGCTCATGGAGTCTCCCGCCAACTGTCTCTATTCTGGGTGAGCTGATAGATTATAAAGAATAAGTCTATACCTGCCAACCTTGCCTTGAGTTCTTTTCAGTGTTTCTCGAGGTCTCTTTTTCTCTGACCTGATATTTCCTATTTGAGAGCCTGCTTAGTCATTCTCTGGTCATTTCTTCTAAATACTAAATGAATAGACTCTTAACACTAGATGAGATAAATGGTACGTTGAGTCATGCCAAAAAAACCTGCTGTGAGCCAAATTAGGCTCACCATATATAGATTGGAATAGGTGAAGTCCTGTATCACCAATGTTGTAGAAGTTTCATCTCTCTTCACTTGGTTTTAGTCCATTCCTACTAGAAACAATTTAAAGTGGTGTGACTGCCGTGCATGCTACAGCTATTTTAAATCACATGAGGGCTAAGTGTCAAGTAGAAACTAAAATTAACAAACTACTTAATATAAAGTAGCAGTCATTCATTTAACATAAGCACATGTGATGCTTATGTATTTCACACAAAATAACTTAACACTGGATAGTAAGTACTAGAGTGAAGATAAATAATAATAAATGAATATTATTATGAACTGAAACTTCTGATACAATTGATCAATGAATAATTTCAGAGGGTCAGGCATATTTACAACACTCAGAAAAATCTACAAATAAACAACAGAAAGCACAAAGAAAAACAGACAGTTTGAAGCAGGGTTGAATCTAAATTCCTTGACAGATAGTAAATAATACAAAGGCAACAAATTTATTAAAAAAAACAATCAGGGCATTTAAGAAAAGCATTTGTAGGGCATATATACTCATAAATATGTTGGCTTACTTTAGGCATCTGAATATGATAATTAGTCATTAATATATATTTATTATTATTTTTTCTTACTGTAGAGAATATGGTCACCTCCATTATATTCTGTTACACCTGCAGGCTTGTCACTACAACAAAACCTAGCCTTCTTTAGATCAGTTCAGTATCCTTAAAGCTTTTACCTCATTTATAAACTCCATAGAAATGTCTTCAAAGAATTCTTGTCACTGACCAATTTGCTTCAGTTGCTGTATGATCTTTTTAATTTTTCTCACATCCCTGTATCCTCTATATCTGAAGCAAATCCTGAGAATGTTTTTGCCAAACAAAAAGCAGTTACCACAAACTGTTTTGAACAGGTTGAGCCAAGAGATAGTGTACAGAACGATAACAGATCATGTTGGTGTTGAAATCTAATGTTTATTCACTAATGGTCAATGCTGAGATGCTCGGATATTATGAATCTTCAAAACACTTGATCTTTTACAATGTGTAACAGTTCCAACATTGATTTGTTACTGTGCTCTACCATCAACTTTCAGTGTGTTCCAAGTTGAAGGCAGTGTTTACTTTCTATCTTGTGTGGACCATTGGACAAGGGACTCACAACCTTACCCTGAGACTAGCAGAGGGGCAACCCTAGAAGAGAAAACCATCAGTGGTTGTAGAATCTTGTGGTGTTACAATGAGTCATGCTGAAAAACCTGCTTAAGAGCATATTATCAACACTTACCCATACATGTGAAAATGGAAATCAACAAAGGAGATTGAGAGAAAAGTAAATGCTTTTGAAGACAAATGCCTAAGAAGAATACTATGTGTGCAAAGGAATGAATTGAAGACTACTAATTTTGAGATAAGAGAAATAGTCATGCAACCAACAATATCATCTACAATTACAATGAGAAGATGGACATATGTCAGACATGTGTTGAGAAGAGACAACATGAGAATTCAAAATCGGGCTTTTCTATGGGCAACATCAGGATGCAGAAAAAGAGGAAGACCTAGAGACACACAGGAAAAGAGAAACAAAGTTGGCAGGCATAGACTCATTAGAAAAGATCAAACATCTTGATTAGAATAGAGATGGGTGGTGAAAAACACTAAAAGCCCTATGTGATGTCTAGCGGCACAGGAAGGATCAAGTTCAAGATCTACTGTAAAACCATCCAGCATCTTTGTCTCTCTCTCTATCCCTTTGGCCTTCTATTTTTTATGTTACTATTCCAACCCACCTCTTCTCCACATATATGTCTCATGTACTCAGACAAAACTCAGAAGCCATTACAAAAAGCTATGCTATTGATCCCAGAGGGATACTGAAAGAAAATAGAGAAAATGGAAGCAAGGATACACCATGCAAGCCAGATGTGCACTTTGTGAAGGATTGCCAAGGTCAGTGTCTTGAGGATTTATTGCTATTCTGCAGGACACCAGAAGTTGTGTAAGCCAATAACAACATGCTCTGTCTGTCTTTGATTGAGAACAAGAAGAAGAAATATACTGGGCTCATAGACAAAAACATGCTCTGTCTGTCTTTGATTGAGGGCAAGAAGAAGAAATATACTGGGCTCATAGACAAAAACATGTTCTGTCTGTCTTTGATTAAGGACAAGAAGAAGAAATATACTGGGCTCATAGACAACAACATGCTCTGTCTGTCTTTGATTGAGGGCAAGAAGAAGAAATATACTGGGCTCATAGACAAAAACATGTTCTGTCTGTCTTTGATTGAGGACAAGAAGAAGAAATATACTGGGCTCATAGACAAAAACATGCTCTGTCTGTCTTTGATTAAGGACAAGAAGAAGAAATATACTGGGCTCATAGATAAAAACATGTTCTGTCTGTCTTTGATTAAGGACAAGAAGAAGAAATATAAAGGGCTCATAGACAATAACATGTTCTGTCTTTGATTAAGGATAAGAAGAAGAAATATAAAGGGCTCATAGACAATAACATGTTCTGTCTGTCTTTGATTAAAAACAAGAAGAAGAAATATACTGGGCTCCTCATATATTTTTCAACCAATGATATTCTAACCAATGGTATTCTCAACATGTGTCAAACAAAACTTTTGTGTCATTATTTGGTCAACTTATTTGGTGACCAATACCTTGCAGACCTTATACTTCGCCTATGTAAAGAATTTTTGCAATGATCATTTCATATGCATTAAAGAGATAAGTAAACACCTGCCTGAAACTGTGCTCCAACTGTCGGTGGCTGCTTCTTGCTCCCAGTACCTCGCACAGAACCACACATAGTGTGACTGGCTACTGCCTTTAAAGCTTTAATATCACGGAAACTCTGGAATTGCAACAAACATATCTCAACAATATTTTAAAAACATGCTTGAAAGCTATAATCAACATTAACAAAGACAGCTTCAATAATATATACCTTCTCTTACAAACAGTCTTATATATCATAGTTTTATACAGTTTTAAATATATATATATGGGAACTGGTTGGTCTCGAGGCAAGACGTCGGTCTCGAGACAGAGAAATTGTGAGTTCACATCCCAGATGCACTAGTTGGGATTTTTATTTATGATTTCTCTCTGCAGCAAAACCCCTGGTCTCAGCAGAGAGGCCTAGCTTCAAACATCAATTACTCATCAACGGGAAAAAATATGGGTACCTCCAAAGTCAGAGTTATATCCTTGTGTGGTGAGGGACTCATGTGCACACGGCTGCCAGGGAAAAACGGATTAACACGCAAAATTCAGTTCCTAGTCTCTAGGATCTTGCCAGATATGAAAGCTGGTGAACAAAAAAAAAATAGATATATATATCTATTGACCTTTTGAGCCGTGGCAGCCACCCATGGGGCACAGACCCAGATACTCTTTCTCTTTTTTCTAAATTTTCTTTCTAGCAGTCTCAATCCTTGCAAAAAATATTTATCAAATCCCGCTATTTCTCTCAGTTCTGTGCAAGCATTTCAATCTCACTGAGGGAGCCAATTTCTGCTGATATATATATATATATATATATCTATATATATAGTTTCAAAGGAACTATACGCATATTATTATTCTCATAACCATTATTGTTTCTTCACAATAATATTCATTTCTATTAACACAAATATTCTTAAATTCATATTCACAAAATGTACTTGTCAAACTCTTCACAAAATTATGTACCATAATATGTAAAAATATGAAAACCTTTTAACTTACTAATGAAGGCCTCTGTTTTGGTCTGAAAGACTTGTTTTTCCTGCAAGAAATTTGGTATGTCACCAAATATGTCAGATAATGATGAGGTAACAATTAAAAGCAGTAACAAGCAATTATTTTAAACTTTCAATGCTGTTGTTTTTTTTTCAAACATAAAATTTGTTTCTTTAAAAAGGTATGAATTCAACTAACATTATATAAAACATTTATTAATAGTTGATCATTTTTACAGCAATCTCAAAATCAATATATCATTGCATACAATCAAGCTATGCATCATTCAAATGTAGTTATAGCTGTCCATTTTTTAGTGTGTCTGTGTATAATTTAAATGCATTTATATATATAAATATATATACATATATTTTGTGTGTGTGTATAATAGTGAAACAATCAAATATGTTTACAGATGTGAACCTATTATGTGTGTGTATGTAGTGTGTTTCAAGTTAATGCATTTATAGTTGTGTATCATTCTATTTCACTTATAATTGTACCACTTTAATGTATTTACAGATATGTACCCTAAGTTCTCCCAGAATTTGTGGGAAAGGGGGAATTGTCTGGTATGATGCTGAGCACATCATCCATAAATGTCATGTACATATGTCAAGGAATAATATTAGAATTAATATCACATTTCCCCTACCCTAGTGACAAGTTATGAGTATTTTTTAAATTTTACTTTGGTTGTCGCTAAAGAAAGTCAAAGTACCGTTAGAACATCGGAAGGTCTGTCAGAATGGTTTCAGGTTACAACAGGTGTAAGACAAGGATGCGTCCTCTCACCACTCCTCTTCACCATATATATGGACAAAATAAATCAGGAAACAACCAACAATAAGGAAAAATCAAATAATAATATAGAGGTAGAAAACTCCAACATCAACGAGCTACTCTTCGCAGATGATCAATGCCAAATATATGAGGATGAAAACCTGCTACAACAGCATTTAACATCTCTAGATAAAAGCTGCACAAACTACAGTATGAAAATTAACACAGCAAAAACAGAGGCTATGAGAATAAGCAAATTAAGACACCCATTAAACATCAAGATCAAAGATAAAGAAATAAAACAAGTAGAGGAATTCAAGTATTTAGGCACAATGTTCACAGGAGATGGAAAACTAGACAGAGAAATTGACATGAGAATACGAAAAACAAATGCTGTCACATACCAGCTTTCACCATTGCTAAGACATCCAAACATTTCTATGCCAGCTAAACAACAAATAATAAATAGCATTTTCATACCAACTCTGTGCTATGAAAGTCAAACATGGACCCTTTCTAAATCCCATTTAAGAAAGCTCAATACATGTGAGATGTGATGCTTGAGAAAAGTAGCAAACAACACAAGAAGAGATAAAATACCAAATGAAACCATAAGAAAAATGGTAGGAACAAAACCCTGCCAAGAATATATAGAACAACAACTTAAATGGTTTGGCCAACTGGTCAGAATGAACCCTTACCAATCACCATCAAGGGAGTTCTTCTCGAGAATGCATGGAAAAAGACCAATAGGAAGACCCAGAAGAAGATGGATAGATGCAGTGACAGAGACATGTAACAACAAAGGAAAATCACTAATTCAGACAGTTCAAGCAGCTCAAGAACGACAAATGATATAAACCACGGCACCTTTTGGGTTTCAGTAAAAAGAGAAAAGAAGAAAGAAGAATAATCCCCTAAAGAATAGCTTTTGTATCATTTTAAAGTAATTCTACAAATGTAACATGAAGTAAGTCTAGCTAACAGCACTTCCCTGGATAAGTACAAGGCTAAAACTGTTATAACTTTTATGCATATCACTATTAACTGGTGTTATGTTACATAAAATAGAAAAATACTTTATTTTTTTAATGTGTTTTTTTCTAATGACCACTAAAACAAAATGATTTCTTGAAAAGATGCATTATAAAAGTGCAAATTTTGCATGCAGTGCAATCACCAAGTTAATGAATAAATAAAAGGCACTTTTCAAGCGGGTAAATTTTACAAAATAAACAAAGACTTTGTCTTCAAATACTTACCAACTAATACAACTAAAATGGACTATAACTTAAATAAAAATCAGTGCTGCTAATAGGTCAAAAGTGGGTGAAAGAAGCATTTATATCTGGAAGCAGGAGATTCAGACAAACTAGGGTAAAGACTGACTCACAACATTGATCAACAATCTCATTAAAAGTCATAATTTAACAATATATCAAATAACATGTTTGAACTATAGTAAACTTCAACTATTTATAAATTGTATAAAATTACAAGAAATATTTCTGGTATTCATATAAACAGAAATATTCTGGTATTCATAAAAACAGAAATACTCTGCCTTTAATATAAGCAGAAACTGGACAACCTCAAAAACTGGATAAAATGAGAGGATGGGGAATTTTATTTAAGTCTCAAATTTTACTCACAGGGAAAACTGAATATAAAATGGAGGTTATAAAGGCCCAAAACTCAGTTAAGACCATTTTTCTAGGGGAGTCAATTCTGGCAACAAATAAATATTGCTTTGCAGGAAAGGACTAATGAATGAGTCAAGAACAAATGTTTGTTGAATATGGATTCATTGGATGGATGGTAAGGTGAAAAATGTGGTGCATCTCAATCTACTAAGCAATTAACAAGGAGAAGGAAGTACACACAATTTCTTCATAAATATTAGGAATATTATAGAAAGTATTAGAAGAATTACAACAGATTATTTATGACAGTGTAGCTTGAAAAAACATGTCTAAAGCGAAAATAATGGCAAGAAATAACAACTATTAACCAATATGAAATATTACAACAAGAAAATTGAAAATGTATTAGTCTTGATCAATTTTTCTACCAACTCTGTGGTATCAGTGCCAGAATTGAATGCTGGACTCTAGAACAATAAGAAAGATAACGACCACCAAAATTAAATGCGTCAGAAGAATGACAGGAAACAGCTTATGGGGCAGAGTAAGAAACACCGACCTGAGGAAGAAACTCGAGATTGAACCAGTCATCGAATACATAAAGAAACAACAGATAAATTGGTTAGGCCACATAACAAGACAAAAAGAACTAACAATGACTCAAAGAGCCATAAACAAACGCTACGAAAATGCCAGATTAAGAGGAAGACCGAGAAAGAGATGGATAAAGGGAATACTAGAGTCCCTAGGAGGGATAACACCAGAAGAGCAAAGAATCACAGATTGTATCTCCCCTCGCCGCCAACAACAATGGAGGAAAGATAGAAGAAGGAGAAAAAGAATTAGTCTTGAAAATGGCAAGAATACAATCAACAAAGGAAGTGATAAAATGAATTAAGAAAAAAAAAAGTGAAATAAATGAGCCACTTGGTAGGACACTTGTCCAAGAAGTTTATTCTGCCATTTTAATACCATGCTTTCGTATTGTTCAAACGTGTCCCTGTATTCTATACTCTTCTAGTGTGGTCCAAAGTGTTGTTCTATTCAATATGTAAATAGTTTTTCAAAAGTTATATCTTTTAAAAATATATGTTATACTGAGTTGTCTACAAATTCAACAGTTGCTTCCCTTTATTATATTAGAGTGACTAATACATCACTACTGGCATTTTCCACTAAACCAAAAACTCCTCTAGAATGTTTGCACACTTTTCCAATATGACTTAATAGTGATATGTCCCAGTAAATGCAACATAATTTTGTAACCTCTGTTTTTTTCAAACTTATAGTATTACAGCTTTTGATAGTCTTCATGGATTCTTTTTTTTTTTCAGTCTGTGCTGCTGATGTAAATAGATCATCATTTAACCAGCTATTTAACCTCTGCTGATGTAAATAGATCATCATTTAACCAGCTATTTAACCTCTGCTGATGTAAATAGATCATCATTTAACCAGCTATTTAACCTCTGCTGATGTAAATGAACTATGTAGTCATTTAACCTCTGCTGATGTAAATAGATCATCATTTAACCAGCTATTTAACCTCTGCTGATGTAAATGAACTATGTAGTCATTTAACCTCTGCAGATGTTTACCAGAAGATGTACTAAAATCTATCTTTGTAGCCATACCGAAGAAGTCAGGCGCCACTGATTGTGATGACCATCGCACTCTTAGTCTCATGAGCCATATGACTAAAATATTACTGAATCATCATGAGACTTGTAAGAAACAAAATAAAACTAGAAATAAGTGAGGAACAATGTGGATTTGTGGAAGGAAAGGGCACCAATGCAATATACATCTTAAGAACATTGATAGAAAGATCTATAGAGATAAAGAAAGATCTATATATGTGCTTTATAGACTGCACAAAAGCATTTGACAAAGTAAAGCATGTGGAAATAATCAATATGCTGGAGAAATTAAACATTGATGGCAAGGATCTGCGAATCATAAAAAACATGTACTGGCAAACAAACAGCAGCAATACGAATTAACAAGCAAACAGGACAATTTCAACTTATAAAACAAGGAGTCAGACAAGGCTGTGTTCTGTCGCCGGATTTGTTTTCACTTTACAGCAAACATATTATGAGATCAATAGTAGACAAAAAAGGAATTGAAGTCAACGGTCACAACATAAATAATTTGCGATATGCGGATGACACAGTCTTAATAGCAGAGACAGAGAATGAACTACAAGAAATGTAGACATAATAATAAAAGAAAGCATCAAGAAAGGTCTCAGTCTGAATAGTAAGAAAACAGAAGTAATGGTCATATCAAAGAAACACAATCATCACCAGCATAGTAAAGTAAAGTACCCCCGTCACGCCAAGTGGCGTATAGGGAAATATGGTATTAGTGACCCTATATTTTACAGACCTTCAACACATGATTTTTGGGGTAATGTGGTCAGTATTACGCCCATGCTGCTTTACTTTCCCAGAAAAAAATCTGGTACCCATTTAAGGCTGGGTGAACCCGGAAGCCGTCGGTTGGGATCGAACCCTACCCCTTGTCCGTGGTAGTCCAGTTCACTAACCACTGAGCTATCGCAGCTCCCTCATCACCAGCATGCGGCATAAAAATAAACAGGACAAATTTTAAACCAGTGCAACGCGTCAAATACTTGGACACAATAATAACAATGGTTGGAAGATGCACCACGGAAATATAAAGTAGAATAGCTCAAGCCAAAATAGCATTTCAGAAAATGAAAAATATCTTATGCAACAAATCTATGTCAATAGAAATGAGAAAAAGAGTTCATTGGTGCTATATAGAACCAATTCTGACCTATGGAAACGAATCATGGACAGTAGACAAACATATAAAAAGACCGATTAGAGGCCACAGAGAAGGGATTTCTCAGTAGAATGTTGAAAGTTCCCTGGACAGCTAAAAAGACCAATGAGGAAGTTCTCAAAGAGGCCAACACAAAAGGCAGCTCCTAAAAAACATCAGAAAGAAACAATCAACATTTTTCGGGCACATCATGAGAAGAGGAAAGTTGGAATACTTGGTTACAACTGGCAAAATAAAAGGAAAGAGAGATCGCGGACGACAAAGGGAGAAAATACTGGATAGCTTGGTGTCATGGCATGGAAAGCAGTAAACAACAGAACTGATACGATGCACTGTAGATAGAAGATTGTGGAAGGACATGATCGCCTACTCCAACCGGTATGGTTCATGATGATGATGATGTAAATGAACTATGTAGTCATTTAACCTCTGCTGATGGAAGTGGACTATGTTGTCATTAGAACGTTGCAAAGAAAGAAAGAAAGAACGAAAGAAAGAAGATGAGAAATCATTTAACGTTTGCTGATGTAAACAAACTATACAGCCGTTTAGCTTCTGCCAATAAAATTATAATATGTAGTTATTTATATTCTGCCAATGTAAGGATAATATGTGGAAACTTAGCTTCTGCTTATGTGAACACTCTATGCAGTCATTAAACTTTTGGCAATATATATATATATCCATTTAACTTCTACTGATTTACATAAACCATATAGTCATTAAACCTCTTTATCTTCACTGAATTTGAATGTCTCACTAGTTAATCCATCTGTGTCTTCAGTTATGTGCTGTATTCTGTTCTTTTTAATTTCTTCAATCTCTTGGATTAATATTCCTAATACTTTCAACTAATATATGAATATTATCATTAAATTTGTCTGAACACCTGTTGACCTGAGAAGCTCTTTAAGGTATTTTTTTCATCAAATATTTCTCTCATTTGCATTGAGCATTGGGACTCCGTTCTGTGAATACTGATTGTGTCAGGGTTGATGGTTTCATCTTTCACTCTCACAGATTTCAAATCTACAAAATATCACTTGAAGGTTCTTATAGTGTATTGTTAGTTGTTCTCTATCATATCTGTTTATTTTCATCTCAAATTGACATTTTAGTTCTCAGCTTTGAAACTGTCAATCATTTACAGATGAAGATATCTTGAATCTTGTACATTCCTCTCATTCTTAAAATTGATATTTTATGGAAGTAGTTCTAATTTGTGACACCGCACACAAAAAGTAAGATTTCCAGTTAAAGTATGTATTTATCTGTGACTGGTATTTTATTGTTAATGCTCATAACAAAAAGATCAAAGATTAGGAAATCTGAGAGTTTCAGGTGCTGCAATATTCGATTTTTAACCACAAAAGATTTTTTATTTGTTAATATAGCTTCTTCTAATCACTGTGAATGTATAATAGCAGATGCATGTGTGCTGTGTTTTATCCTTCTGGAAGGACACAGATGAGCAAATCAACTAAAATATCAGTAACAAACAGCTGTGCTTGTTAGTCAACAAGTCTTCATTTTATTTTCCTAATTATGCACTCTGCATGTCTACATGCAATGCTGTACAAAGAAATAGATACTATAAGGATAAACATTGTACTCAAGTGAAATAAAATGGTAGAGCCTAAAGTTATAATCAGAGTTGATATAATGTTTTATGCAAATTATTGTCTGATAAATCAAATATTGTTATAGAAACAGTAAACCAACAACTTTCAAACAGAAACAGCTAAAAGGTATATAAACACAATTATAACATGAGTTTATGTTACATAAGGCATGAGCTTAGAAGAGATTCATAACTGTCATGCATTAAATCTCAAAAGAAAAACATAACAGAGACAGATCAAGGAACTCTGGTGGAGAAAAGCATGAACAGAATCAAATTTCAGACACAGAAGAATAGCCATAAAGTGAGCAGAGTACAGGAATTTTGTTTCTACTATGCAGCGGACATCATTCAACATGTTAGCCATTAACTCTTTTATGTCTATGACAAAGGACAAAAAGTAGCAATAGAAGAAGAAGAAAAAGAAGAGATACTTTTGATCCTAGCGCTTATGAATTTTGTTTTGACTTTTATATTTTACTACTTTACATGAGAAGTTTCTGGGCCTTGCGGATGACCTTGACATCACTCTCAGGCAAACTGTTCTCTAAAGTGCTGTACAGCAAACATTCCTCCTGGAGGTTATCATTGCACAGCTTCTCTTGCCCTGTATGGCTGTGTGGGGAGATGCGGTGGGCTCTAGCTGGACTGGAGCCAAACAAACAAGACCACAGTTTACATAGGCAATCAACTCTCTGTACAGTCTGATAAGACTGAGCAGCATTGTGTTTATTGAGATAATTAGAATGTTATGGGACCATTAAACACTTATTGGACTAGGCTCTTATGGAATCACTAGATTAACAGTGAGACCTACTTAACTGTAACTGTAACAATTTACTTAACTGTAATTTAGTGATCTTCAAACCTGCAGTCTACTGATGACATAAGAAGCCTTGTTAGTATTGCTAAGTTCCACAACCCCATAGCTAAAGGCTTAAATCTTATAACACAATTATGCATATTAATTATGACAACTTACTAAAAACATCACCAAAAATGTTTAATGGTCATGGGAAAATATGGTCACTAACACTGTATTCCCCATACACCAAATAAGGCATGGAGGGAACCTTTTCACTTTAAAAAACAATGCAGATTTTATAAAACTATAAACTCCTGTACAAGTAACAACAGAGTAATGTGAAGTGTTGAAGTTCTCAATATTAAACTCATTATTTGAAGTTCTCAATATTAAACTCATTATTTGAAGTTCTCAATATTAAACTCATTATTTGAAGTTCTCAATATTAAACTCATTATTTGAAGTTCTCAATATTAAACTCATTATTTGAAGTTCTCAATATTAAACTCATTATTTGAAGTTCTCAATATTAAACTCATTATTTGAAGTTCTCAATATTAAACTCATTATTTGAAGGTGTAGTAGTTAAAGATTGTACTTCATACTTTGACTTCACATATTTTAGAAGTCAGCCATTCATTTACAATATCTTTGTACTCAGGTATATGTAGACTTCTCAACTGATAAGTCTGTACATTAACTACATAACGTTGGTTACTCTTACGCATGCACAAATTATAAATACTCATGTTAATTGTTACTGCCTTTTTAAAATATATGTTCTTATTAGTGATACCACTGAAGCAGAAGATGTACTGTAATTTATAACATCCCAGTGGTGATGCCCAGTTGGACAATTCTGGCATGTACCAAACTTAAACTATTGTGCAAATTTCTGCAATGGCATCAATAATAAGAAAATCTACAAAATCAAACATCCCTGTGAGTCATCTTAACAGATCTAACATTATTAGGAAAACTGACAAATACAATACCATAAATGCACTCAGAAAAGGGCCATGCATTTGAACAGTTGCAAATTATCTGGAGTTTAAATATTATACAAATGTGGACTTTAAAAATAGTCAGCTTGCTCGCACAAAGGGACATTTATGTTAGTATTAATCAGTCAGTGTGAGTGTCTGTCTGTACGTGTGTGTATTTGTCTGTTTATGTGTCTGACTCTGTGTCTGACTGTGTCTGTCTGTGTATGTAGGTGAGTGTCTTTTCAATGTACCTGTACATGTGTGTCTCTAAACTTATCTCTGTGTACCTGTGTGTGTCATGTGTCTGTGTATCTGTGAAGTCTGTGAGTGTATGTCTGTCTGTCTCTCTCTCTGTGTTAGTGTGTGTGCATGCGTGCATGCATGTGTGTGTGTATGCCTTTTGAATGTACATGTATGTGTGTATGTATGTCACTGTGTTTGTGTAGCTTTGTCTGTCTTTGCATGTTTGCATTTGTAACTGTGTCTTTGCATGAATGTGGATATGTGTGTATCAGTGTGTACAAGAGGTGTGTCTGCAAGCAAGTACACGAATATGCATAATATATGTGTATATTCACATTTTGAACATTAAACTGAGGTCCACTACAGAGATTCACTTCCAACATCTAATTCATCAATTACAACATGCAATTCTGTTTAATCGATGAAGATACCAGTCCCATCACAAACGTATTTCTCACCTTCGATGGTTAAAGGGTACAGTAAATATACTTTTACCAAGGATCAACATAGGAGATATGTTGCATAATCTATGTATTTATAATTAACTAGTCTTTAAAGTGTAGACTTCACTTAACAAATTTAACTAAACAAAAACATTGACAACCAATTAAAAGAATTTCTTCTATTTTTTCCCTCATAATTCAACAAGAAAGCCACAGCAAAGAAGCAGTTAGTGTACTGATCAGGTAGTTCTGGGTTTAAATCCCAAATGTAGTGAATTATTTTCAGGCTAAAACTACTTCAGGCTCTGAGAAGGAGTACCAGAGATTTCCTCTCTAGATGTGAAAGTAGGGTGAGCCTTACATCAGTGTTTCTCACATTTTTTTAACCCATGACCCCCTTTCAACCTTGTTTTCTTCCTGTGGACATACTTACTTCTTTAGATATAAATTTTGTTATTTTGTTAGGAGCGATTAAACCTTCATCATTTAAATTTGTACATTTCTAAATGAACATTTAATAACTTTTGTCACCCATAGATGAAAACAGATGGGGGCAAACTGTACATATGTTTATAGCTGCAAAATTATACAAATCAGTTTTTCATAAATAAAGCAGCATTGGGATGTCCCAAACAAAGACAATGGAAAAATTATGCCATTGTAGTAGTAGTAGTAGAAGCAGTAGCCACTGTCAGTCATAGTTGACTATGGATTTGTCAGCACCCCTAGATATGTTATTTTCTTCTTTTCTTTCCTTTCACTGTGTATTCTCTTTTTCTATGAATCTGTCTGCTTCTTGTTTGAGGTGGACCTTTAGAGTGTGTTTCCAGAGTTTGTGGTCTGCAGCTATTTCTTCCCAGGCTGCAGGGTTTATGTTTAGAGTCTTCATGTCATGTTTACACACATCTACAATTCTAAATTTTGGGGGTCCCCTAGTCCTTTTGCCATCTGCTAGTTGTCCATAGGGTATATCTTTTGGTATGTAGCCATCTTTCATACGGTGTACATAGCCAAGTCAGCATAACCTACATTCCAGTGATACCAAGAATACTGAGCAAACATCAGATATGGAATGCATTTAGCCTTCTCTCTTGCTTCGCATAGGTTGTCCAAGATTTGCTGCCATACAGGAGGATACTAATTATGAAGGCATTGTAAACTTCAGCCTTTGTTTTAATAGTCAGTTTGCTGTTTTGCCAGACATGCCTAGAAAGATGGGTGAAGGTGGTAGCAGCTTCATGCCATCTTAAAACTTACATAATGAGCTATATACTATAAGTGTATAATAATATAAAGTACATTTTCTTTTCACACAATATATTACTATATTTTTGTGTATATACTCCCAAATCAAGAATTATGTTGGTCACAAAAGATTTTTGCAATGCTAAGAAATTAAACACAGCAGTTGGGAAAGGACTGACCAAATTTGTGTTCTGTAAACTTAGATTTGACAAACTTGTTAGCCTAATTTATACTTCTTTGAATGTAGCCCACAACAATTAGCAAATGACTAAAGAGAAGAGGACATCTAGGACAATGTTGCTGCAGGCATCAAAAGCGATTTGACCATCAAAGATGGTCACTTTTAAACGTCTGCCAAATATTTCTGATGTGGGGTTGTCAGGCGCAGCTAACGAAACAACTCGCATGAAACAAGTCACTGAGTGGAAAAAAATATTATATTTATAGTTGTATTTTACAAGCATCTGTATTCCTATGAATGGCTCTCTAGTCTCATATTATGGCTCCCCAATTATGCCATTTTTTTGCAGTGACCCTCTAAAATATACTATGGCTCCCCAAGGGCAATATGGCCCCCCGTTGAGAACCACTGCCTAACATAATATAATCACTTCCAACAAAAACATGACCTGATGACCACCAAGAGATATGAACATTATTTTACCTACACGTTACAGGATGATACTCTAGGGTAGATAATTATTTAACATAAAATAATTTTCTATAATGAAAAGGAAGTCGATTCCCAGGGGACATCTTTAGTATAAAAATATGAAACATCTAATTATGCAATATATATAAATAAAAATAGAAAATATTGAAAAGTGGGTATCATGCAGTGGTGGAAAATATTTTTAAAAATGAAACAAAATATATATATTATTTTTAACAGTTTGTGAATTTGATTAAATTATCGTGAAAACACAAATATAAATTCATATATTCTTGATTCTATATATTATTATTTCTGTTCATGTAACTTTTATAAGATAAACTTTTCATAATTTTAAAAGCAGATTTTATATTTTTTTTTTAAAAACATACAATAAATATAATGGCCTTTTATGTCATTACAAACGGATGGTAGCAGATTTGTTGATCTTCTGTTGTTCTGTAGTAACTACCAGATACTCTCTTCTAACAGCAAAGCAAGATCACAGATATTTTCTGCCAATATTTGAATGACTTGAACAATGAACACAACATATTTTTATCATTAGGCCTCACTTCGTTTCTCTAGCATCCTTTGTTACCTAAATTTTACTTCATTTCATTTGCAAATGTTGATGTTCCAAATTTGTATACTTACCCTCTGTGTGATTCTTATGCTAGAATTTCCCAATGACGATTTTTAAAAAAAAAAAGAAGAAAAAAAGTGGTATGGTAACAGCTTTACGTGGTAATTAACAAAATAAAAGTCAACATTTTTTATATTTTTGTGTTGTTGTTTGTTGTTCCAGCTGAAGGCCTACTTGGCCGAAACGTCGACTTTTGTTTTGTTAATTACCACATAAAGCTGTTACCATACTACTTTTTTCTTCTTTGTTTTAAAAAAATTGACATTATCATCAGCTTTACAGCAGCTTCGTATCTCTGTTTATCTTGATGCCTTTACTCCTTTACTAGATTTTCCCACTCTATACACTCATGAAGAAGTCTCTTAGAGATGTCTTTATGAAACATTATTCTATCTCAGTTTTGATCTGTCAAGCTGTTTCACTTCTCTACAATATTTGCTTTGGAATAAATGCTAGTCTCTTATAAATTTATATGAAGCACTAAAACTTTAAAGGAAAATTAACACAAAAGGTTGTGAAAAAAAAAAAAAACAATTTATTGAATCAAAAAAGATTAATGGAGGTTAGTGATGCAACAAAAGTTAACCAATTTGCACCATCACAGAAACCGTGCTTGCTACAAAGGTCTATCAAGATTGCCAGTGCAAGAATCAATCAAGAAAATCAGGGGTAGACAATCCAATCACTCACTGGATCCTGCGTAAAACTGCGGCAGTAGATGCCACATGGTAAAATCTAAAGATAAATCATTTGATTGGAATGGTTATGGAAGAAGAAAGCAATTAAGTACATTTTGCTTAAATATATAATGGCAGTGCAGGTACTAGTTCAACTTCGAAGAGGAATGGAACTTTGCTCTAAAAGCATCACCTTCTGGTGTGCAAACTCATGGACAGATAGAAGTGTTCATAAAGCAACATTTGATGGGACACATTGAGAGATGTATAATTTATTCATTTTCTTTATCAATCTATTTAAAAAATACATTTTTAAAAACTACCATTACAGCACTGATCCCATTTCTAGAAGTCTTCTTTGTGGGAATGGGAAGGTTTCATACTTTGTGATGTCTCAACGTAGCAATTTTTATCATGAAAAGCTAAAATAAATTTGTAAACAAATAAGAAATGTTTAAAAAATGAGACTCTTACAAGACATGCTCTATTATTTTAAAAACACTTATATAAACAGTTGTTTGACAATAAATGTCAACAAGTTATTCAAATTCAAATACAAATTTGTTTCATAATTTCTAGACTACTGTTATCAAATTCCTTTCCTTGCACAAAGTGAACTTCATTTGTTTCCCTTCAATAATTATTTATTTTGATTAATTTTTCTGGCTTTATAATATAAGGACCTATTAAATTATGTTCTGGCCATTGTTTTGTTCTCTATGACTCATTCAAAGTAACTAAGGTGAAAAAAATTCAGTTGATGCAACATAAAGAGTGTCATTAAAAGCACTCACTATGCTAAACATAACAGATGGCTGTGAACAATAAAACAAAACATAAAAGACATCAGCATTCCACAAACAAATTATTCATAATAACACAAAACATTCTATGGAAAGCTTGTAATTTATCAATTATGTATCACTTTGTAAATATTTATCATTTTTCATCATTTATTCATTTTTAATCTTCTAATTATTATTATTTTGTCCAATCAGTCGGTGGTCAGGAGAAGTAAAGCTGTCACAATTGTTTTATTTCTTTACCTTCCTCCTTGTAAATAAGCCTCAATTTTGCTGTGCAACTGCAAATTATTCATTAAAAATGCCAGAGGCAGAACTGATATACGTCTGCACTAAAGGTCATTTTGAACATCACAACAGTAAACAACATGAAACTATAGCTTATTTTGTTCTGTTATATTCCCATATGCAGCAATGCATTCTGGGAAGCTGCTGTTTTCAAACAGAACAAGCATATCACAATTATTGTTGTTAGTGCAAGCTGCTGCACAACTTCTATGGTATTGCTTTTGCACCTGGCTTTTGGTTTTCTTTGTGCCTTGAAGCCAGAGCCTCAATTGTTGTTCACATGCAGCATTTGCTGTTTAGACTCAATTCTCATCACATTATACAACTTTATTTTCTGTCTTTCTATAGTCTGACACAAAGTGTAGTTCATACAGTTTTTTTCTCATTTTTCCTTCTGTCTCTACTGGTTATACTGATAATTTTCCTTCAGCATCTAAATCTCATTCTAAATTTTCTTCTTTTTTTTTTTACAAAAAAAAAAAACCATGATAACACTGGATAACATTTGAATGACAAGATCATAATATTGATCATTTGATACCTTATTTTTATTTTAAAGTTTGGATGTCTGAGTAATAGCTACTGATTTGTTTTCTGAAATTTGAGTTTCTCATTTAAGTATATCATCCTTTTCTAAGCTTCTATTTAGCTTTCCCTCACATGAAAGACATAAAACATCTTCTTCATAAGCACACTGACATAGGAGTGAGCGAGAGAGAGAGAAAGAGAGAGTGAGAAAGAGAGAGAGAAAGATAGAGGCACTCACCTGATCAAATTTTCATTTAAAACATCATGAACTGCAGGGTCAGACACTCTCTTCAATGGTTTATGAATTTCTTTGCCTGTTTCATAAAACAAAGAACATGAATAAATGATAGAAATGCTACAGCTTAAAAAGCTAAGGATTAAACTTTAAAATAAAACTGCAAATAAATGTTATACAAAAGAAAATAGGTAATAGCTTTGCTTACAGAATGCAAATACACAACAGAATACATACCTATATTAAGTCCAAGATTCCTTCACATGATATCTAATTAATAGGATAATCATAAACAATAATCCCATTCCACTCTTTTCCCACTAAGATAAGATTATATGATGTCACATATTTCTTCAGCTGTCATTGAGACATCAAATAAACCTTTGTAACACGGGATAGGCAGCCAACGACACTAAGACGAAGCCAAACATATCACCACAGCGCGATGCATTCAAATCTCAGGCCATAAAACAAGTGTAAGCCAGAAAATTATTACTGCATCCGATTCCCATGTCTCTCCTAGTGTAAACACATAACTATGTAGCAAAGGAGTAAAAGTTAAAAAAAAATACTATTTTAGGAACTCGAAATGTAAAATTTAGTGTACTTAAATTTAATGAAGGTGTTGTAAAAAAAAATAACTTGTGGATAGGTGACATAATCTAGGGTTATGTAACAATAAATGTATAACAATTTATAAAGAAGTTTGTGTAAAGAATTTTCCTGACTGCTTACCTCCATTTTTTCTGTAGGTATCCCCAGCTTTAATGAATCCAAAGTAGCATCTAAAAAAGGCTCTGACTATTGACCAGCGAAGGACTGCCACTGGGTCAATACCTGATTAGTAAACAAGTAGAATTATTATAATTTTTGTTTACTTGTCAAGAGAAAGGAAATCCCACAATAGATTAATACCATATGTGTGTTGACTTTGCAGTATTAAGCCATGAAGCTTTTTAGGTACTTATTGTCACTTTTTTCTGTTGCTATCATTCATAACTTTATCAGACATTTAATCTCATTCTCAGTTATGCAGACTGAAATTTGTAATTCAGAAAATGACACCATGATCAATCTCTTGAATTAATATTCCTAATATTTTAAACTAATATATAAGAATATTATCAAAACCTTTTTTTAAACAGAATATTTTTGTGTGTGCGCGTGTGTGTGCACGCGCGCGCACACATGTGCACGTGTGGTTCTGGTCTGGATATCAAGAACTATGTCTTCGGAAGTTTAAGGCCTTCCAGATTGGTATGCATCTACCACACTACCAGTAACACAAGGGGACTTGTGAGTGTGGAAATTTAAGCACAAATTGTCATATTACTTCTTCAGTACATTTGTCACCATTATGGAAAGCATACACATAAACTACATACACATAAATACGATAAAGATAAAACCAAGAGGGGCAGTGAAGTAAAATAGAAACAAGATATGGATAGCAAGATAATATGGCAGAGAAAAATATCACAAGTTTCACATGATCCACTGGTTCTCATTGCTGGAACTACACCATTTAAAATATATATTTTAGTTCCCTTTGTATACCTACCCATCAGTTCTCTGACGAAGGCTAAGCTGCTCTTTTTAAGAGTGGCAACAATTTCAGGCCGCACCAAGTCCAGGTTCTTTTCTCTGAAATCCTGAAACAGAAAAGACACCACTGACCAATGTAGGGAAATATTAAGTATTTTACACATAAATTATCAAGTTCATCATTATCTTCTTTAATAAATCCAACAACTATTTTGAATTTTATAAACCAGGCCTATTCATTGTCCTTGATAGTCCCCTTAAGGTTTGCATAAGTATCAACTTGGTGCCCTTATGTATCTGGTCAATGAAGATATTCACCTAATGTCTCTTTTTACCTTTTTCTATTTTATTTTATGAAATCTCGGAAGCAAACCTTCATATTGCATAGTGACAATCTGTCATAAGGACCCTGGAAACTTAGCTTATAAGTCTTACTCCACTTTCCCCAGAAGAAAAGAATACACATGTCACATACAACAACCGCGACTCGTTTTACAGTGATCAGTTTCTGCCATTCACTTGTATGTCCAGACCAGAATGAACCACGAATAGGATGGTGTGCTTGAGGTTTTTACCACTTTCCTCACAGTTTGTCATGTAGAGTTGCTTCAGTGACCTATATTTTTATTCTTGGGGTAACTGACGAAACAATATTTTTTAAAAAGTAAAGAGCCCCCGTCACACCAAGTGGCATATAGGGAATATGGTGTTAGTGACCATAATTTTTACAGACCTTTGGCACATGATTTTTGGGATAATGTTGTCGGTATTACATCCATGCCGCTTTACTTTCCCAGAAAAAATCTGGTAACCAATTAAAGCTGGGTGAACCCGGAAGCCGTCGGTCAGGATCGAACCCAACCGCTTGTCCTTTGTAGTCCAGTTCATTAACCACTGAGCTATCGTGGCTACTGACAAAACAATATGCTCAACTTTAATTACTCTTTTGTAAGAGTGTGAATTCTGTAGTACAACCAACAAAGAGAAAATATTTCATACTGTCTTCACTTCATAAACACTTGTTTTCAGGAAAACTGTCAGAGTATATTCACCAAAGAAATTCAGCAACTATAATAAACTGCTAAATGTGTGCAAACAGAAGGAAATACATGCAGTGATAACAGTCAGACATGGGAGATTGATAGGCAATAGGCCCCAAACATTCACAGAAACTACCACAAGACAATAAACTTATATGGAAATGTGAAGAATAGTGGATGCAGAGATAGACATTGCAGGTCACATCTGGGCTATCTTGAAAAGAATGTCGATGAATTGAGCAAAACAGAGAGATCTTCATGTCACTATCTATCTATCTATTGACCTTTCGAGCCATAGCTGGCCCATAGGGCGTAGACCAAGATACTCCTTCTCTTATCTGAATTTTTGTTCTAGCAGTTTTCAATTCTTTCAAAGATATATTATCAAATCTCGCCATTTATCTCTGTTCTGTGCAAGCAGCTCTAGCTCATTGAGGGAGCAGATTCCTGTTGCTCTTGCCTCTCTTGTCAATGTTCTTCTAAGTGTCTCTCTGGGTCTTCATCTTTTCCTCTTACACATGAGGGCTTGCTTTGCTATTCGGTTATTATCTCTTCTCATCACATGTCCAACATATGACCATCGTCTTTTCTTCATTACTTTGTGTCACTATACAAGATACCAAAGGATCATTGGTTACCAAGTGCTTTGTCAGTTAATGGTCAATGACAAAGAAATTAATCTAATTGTGTTTTCTGCCCTCAACAAAAAATTGCAGAAGCAGAGAAAGTGCTGACTCATTCTAACAGGCTCACTAACCTTGACAAAGTACTTGACCCTTCCAGCGTAGTGCATGATACTAAATGCTTCTTCTTTCAACTGTGGCACTTGGAAATGGGGGTTATTTTTATGATGATGGGTGAATTTGTTAAGCAGAGTTGTATTTGTTGCTCCTGGAAAACTGATTGAAAAAAAAAAAGAAAAATGAATAAATAATACTTGGGGAGACTTAAAATACTCATTATATACCTTCATTGAATTTTTATTCACTTTTATATTTTTGTTTACAATTAATTTGCTGAGACAAGTAACATTCACAGACAAAGAAAGTTATTCTAAGATTTTTCTACCAATTATAGAAATAGCCGATTTGGTCAAACTAGCGTCTTACTCAAATACAGACACAGTGATTTTAATCAAATAATAATAATACTTCACTCCACAGCAACATCATACCATATACCGTTTTCATTATAATCAAACCAAATTCAACTGGAAACTTCGGGGGACTGGTTGGTCTCAAGGCAAGACGCCAGCCTCGAGACAGAGAGGTTGTGGGTTAAAATCCCGGCTGCACCAGTTTGGATTTTTATTTATGATTTCTCTCTGCAATAACCATCCCTGGTCTCAGCAGCGAGGTCCGGCTTGAAACGTCAATTACTCATGCATGGAAAAAATTTGAGTACCTCATATATCTATCTATTGACCTTTCGAGCCATAGCCAGCCCATAGGGCATAGACCAAGATACTCCTTCTCTTATCTGAATTTTTGTTCTAGAAGTTTTCAATTCTTTTAAAGATATTTTATCAAATCTCGCCATTTGTCTCTGTGCAAGCAGCTCGATTCCTGCTGCTTTTGCCTCTCTCATCAATGTTCTTCTCAGTGTCTCTCTGGGTCTTCCTCTTTTTCTCTTACCTGTTGTTTCCCACATGAGGGCTTGCTTTGCTATTCGGTTATTATCTCTTCTCATCACATGGCCAACATATGACCATCGTCTTTTCTTTATTACTGAAGATATTAGTGGTTGATTGGTGATTTCTCTAATTTCCTCGTTTGTTTTGAATTCGTTCCACGCTATACCAAGCATTTTCCTTAGACATTTATTTTCGAATGCGTTCAACTTTGTATCTATATCTCTTGTTGTTTTCCAGCTTTCACACGCATACGTAAGGGTTGATAGTACATTTGATTTGAATAGTCTAAGTTTTGTGTTTGTGCTGATGAGTTTTGATTTCCACAACTTTTCAAGGCTTCTGAAAGACATTGCTGCTTTAGCTATTCTGATTCTAAGTTACCATGTTTCCGGTTGTATCCAAGATGGAGGAATCATTTTTCTCCGGCTTGGTATAGAACCGCTGATCAGAGGTTTAACAAGCTGCTATCGTAAAAACGATTTTGTTAATGAATCGTAGACCTGATACAGAATGTGTAAATTAGCAGTAGATAATAGTGATAGTTTTTTCGGCTCTAAAACAACAACAAAAATAGGATTCTGGAATGTGCGAACAATGGCCGCGCTGACCTCATATATGCCAGGAAAAATGGATTAACACACAAAATTCAGTTCCTTCATCAGAGGTAAAAGCTGGCGAATGAAAAAAAAAAAGCTGGAAACTTTAATTCTGAATATAACTCTACCTGCATTCCTCATCAAGAAGACAGAAGAGACCATTCGGTCGTTTAGAGAACTGTTCAAGACTTCCTGTGTTATCTATAAACTCTATATTTTTCCACTGGATGCCTTCCCTCTGGTACTCCTCCTGTGTATAGAAATGAGAGAAAAGTCAATGATCTTGCCATGGCTGAAGTAAGAATGAATCAAATTTAATTGTAACTCAACCAAGTTTGTTTTTTAAGTGATCAAGTTACAGTAATCACAATTAATAATACAATACAAACAGTTTAATAACAGCACATATTCAAGATTTAATAGCAGCCTTTACCCTGGCTGAGCTATTTAGTCAGTAAACAAATTTAGTTAAATTAAGTTAAAAGTTAATATCAGCATTCAACCAAATTAATGACATAGTCAGGTATGCAACTAGATCTAGCTAAGTCAGTAATTCTGTTGCCAGTAAATGATATCATGTGCACAGATAACTCTCCAAATATTTTAGTTCATATATCTGCATGATTTATGGAAATCCAAAGAAATTAGGTTAAATACAAAAATAAAAATGTTCAACTCAAATGTTAAGGTGGTCTTATTATATGGCTGTGAAACATGGAGAACAACAAAATTGACAATCACGAAGATACAGACTTTCATTAATGGATGTTTACGCAGGATAAAAGGATGGAAATGGCAGGACAAAATCACTAACATAGAATTATGGAAATGTACCAGTCAAACACCAGTGGATAAAGAGATACAGTGAAGATGATGGCGCTGGATAGGACACACACTACGGAAGCCAACTGAGAGTATTACACAACAGGCCCTTTTTTGGAATCCCCAGGGGAAAAAACAAAGAGGAAGACCAAGGAAATCTTCAAGAAGACAGATAGAAGCAGAGATGAAGATGATGGGGAAGACATGGAATGATCTTAAAAGAATGGCAAAAAACAGAACAACTTGCAAAGTGTTTGTTGAAGACCTATGCTCCACTGGGAGCTAAAAAGGTAAAAGAAGAAGATCTGCATGATTAATAATACAGGGCCAGTTTGAAAAGTTTCGCCTCCAAAGCAATTATTTAAATAATATGAAAGGTGCACACAGGAGCTGTACATTTCATGAATGCTTGGAATCTCTTTATTACAGGGTGTCGTTATTTTTCACTATAGTCACCATCCAGGTGCAAGCACAAGCATCAATGTTGGACATGTTGTTGTATCTCATTGAGGAAGAAATCAATTTTCTTTTTGCACCAGGTGCTTGCACTGCCTTGCCAGAAGTGTACCGGTGTCCCTTGGGGTATTCCTTCGGCTTTGGAAAAAGGGATGTGATGTCAGTTTGGAACTATATGGCAGGTGTGGTAAAATGTCATCAAACTTGAGGTGCTCCATTATTTCATGTATCGTATGTGGGCGCGTATTGTCATGCTGAAGAAATACATGTTTGCCCAGACAAACATGCAGCAATTGTGCACAATGTTTCTGCAATGTTGTCATGCAGCGATCAAAGTTCACGGTATTGATATACTCCAAAAATTCTGTATGGACTACGCCCTTGCAGTCACAAAAGATTGTCATCATCACATTCCTGCTGAAACAACTTTTAAATTTTTTAGGGAAGGTGAGCCCTTACGCATGTCCTATATAGATTAATGCTTGATTTATGGATCATAATAATGTACCCATGACTCGTTGTCAGTGACAATCCAGTGGAGAAAGGCATCACCTTTCTGTTCAAATCACATCAGAAGTTCTTGAAACACCAGGTGTCATTGCTGTTTCATTTCCGATGTCAACATGCACAAGACCCCATCTCACACACACTTTCCTATACCCAAGCAAAGTATGGATAATGTGATGTACTCGCTCAATCCAAGTCCCAAGCACTATGGCAATATCTTTCAGACAAAGGAATTGCATGAATAAGTTCCTCCATGACTGCTTAAAGTTGCACATCTGTGGCCATTTTAATGTTTGCAGTACACACAAATAATTTTTCAGTTTAACTCTGCTAGATGTTGCAAAAGTCTCTTCATTAAAGATTATCATCAATGTCACATGTCTTGGAGTGATCTTTTCTGAGTTATGGTAAAGTAAAGTACGAGACTTTAATCCTAGCATGCAAGTTTCCACTCATACATGCCTGGCCACCTATCCAGAAGTATTCGCAGACTTCTGGATAGTCTCGCTTCAAGCATTGAAACTCACAATGTGAGGCAGCATTCCTCACCTTCCCAGAGTACTACCCTGGTACCCATTTCTGCCAGCAGCTGGGTCAACTGTGAGAGTATTTTTTTTTCCAACCTCAAGTACAACTCACATTGCTTCCAGCGGGAATCGAACACGGGTTTTCAGAACATTGGTAGTTTAGTTGAGTTGTTTTCCCAACTAAATTTGGGAGGCCTCCCAGAATTATGGTACTGGAGGCAAAACTTTTCAAATTGCGGCTCTATGTCAGAAAATTTAACATAACAACTTTTTCAATATATTACTGCAAAGCTTGTTTGTTAATAAAGTCAGTTTTAACAATCAATTTCTATCTTTTGTCCTTTCACACCAGAGGCAGCATAAAGGGAAGACATTCTAGACTGTGTCAATGATATTTGTTATTAAGTGTCAAACCTGACACAGTACCTGCATTGTACACACAATCCTGTTCTGGGTGAGTTACTCAATCTTGGCAAGGGAGATAATGAT
The DNA here is from genome assembly GCA_032433765.1 of Megaustenia siamemsis. Classification (NCBI taxonomy): domain Eukaryota; kingdom Metazoa; phylum Mollusca; class Gastropoda; order Stylommatophora; family Ariophantidae; genus Megaustenia; species Megaustenia siamemsis. Next base: position 29,151,690 of record JAVIAB010000051.1, read on the forward strand.
TGCTGTTGCTCAGTTCTTTTTAGTGTTTCTCTTGGTTTGCCTTTTTTTCCCTTTACTTCTGGTTCCCATTTGAGGCGGATTGCTTTGATATTCTCTTGTCTCTTATAAGATGACCAACATGTAACCGCTTTCTTCTCTGGATTATAATTGATAATTTTGGATGCTTTATTAACGATCAATAGAGCCAAAAATATTTGATACACGAAGTATTTTTTAATAAGAGTAGAAAAGAAAGATTGCAGGAGCAGATTAGAAGGGTGTCAACAAACAATCATACATTGTACCATCTTTTGAAAGAAACCAGCACCTTTGGAGCAGTCTCATGAATGCTCAACCAATTTAATAATTATGTAATACACTTTCGTAAGATTTATTTTTAAAATATAACTAAAGATTTGTTCCATTAACTAACTAAGCAGCACACAATTCATAATGTAATGTTTGTGTAAACAAATATAAACTAAGGTGGTCAGCTAAATAAATAAATAGCACAAATTCATCTAATATTTTTGAAAAAATATAAACCAAGTTTGGTTCAACTAACTTACCAACTAAACATCACACATTCATGTAATGTTTCTACAACAAATACATAGAGGGAATTATTTTACCTGTTCAAATTTGAAAATGTGCTGATTGAAATAGTACTGCAGATGTTCATTAGCATAGTTGATGCAGAACTGCTCAAAACTGTTAGCACCAAAGTCTTCAAATCCAAAGATGTCTAACACCCCAATGGAATCACCTTCATGCTCTGAATCATGTTTCTTTGCTAGAAGAGCTTGATTGACTTTCAGAACTATCCAATCAAAAAGTGCTCCATATATACACTTGGCCATGGCATCACGAGTTGCTGTTGCCTGAAAATGTAAAACAATCATCTGTTTCCAGCCCTCTGTCATCACCAGACATTATACATGGTTAAAAATTCTGCTTCTACAAATTAAATGACACAAGGACAAAAGTATTTATTTAAGTATCCAACATATGGATGTGAATCATGGACAATAGGACAACAGACAAGAAAATCACTGGAGGCTGTAAAAATGTGGTTTTACAGAAGAATGTTGAGGATAGCATGGACAGTTAAGAAGAGTAATGAAAACATTCTGAAAGAGGCCAAAGCAAAAAGAGAGCTAATTTCCAATTTTAGGAAGAAACAATCATAATTTTTTAGCCATGTAATGAGAAGAGAACAGCTGGAATATATTGTAACAACTGGGAAAATTGCGGGACGAAGAGATAGAAGGAAGCAAAGAGTAAAGATACCAGACATCTTAAGAAAATGGCTTGGCAGAAGGTTAACAACAGAAATGATAAATAACTGTCGAGATCGAAAGTTGTGGAAAGACATAATCACCTATGCCAGCAGGCTTGGTACTTGATGATAATGAGGATAAACAGTTATTACTGTTGATCATTTTTTCCAAACTGTAATGGAGCCACAGTAGTGGAGTTGCAGAAATCATTCTCCCACTGACCAGTTTCCAGAATCAGCAGGGGGAATCGTCCAAGGTTTGCAAACAGCTCCTGGGATCCACCCAGGCACCAGAGTTCATTCTCTGGGAAGATCCAGGAATATTACCATAATTACAAAGATTGTGCTATAGGCAACATTAGTCAGGAGTTTCTGGTCAACCACCAGGTAACACTGGGTAAAACAGCAGTTTAAGACACTATTACAGATGCTTATCATCATCATCGAGTGCCATCTCCGCAACGAAGGTTGGCTACCATGGAGCGCCATTCTGCTCTGTCTCTTGCTTTGATGGTGCAGGTTGTCATAGGCTGGTTTGTCCATCTTTTGATGTTACTCGTCCATGTTAGTGTTGGTCTGCCTCTTTTACCTTGTATTTTCCCCCCCAGGATTACTTTTAGTAGGCTGTTGTGTCTTTTAACATGACCCATAAATTGCATTACAGATGCTTATGCTCGGACAGAATTCACATTTCTCATACTTGTACCTTTATCTAAACCACAATGTTATATTCCACAGAAATGTCTTCATTACTATTAACATACTCTCTGTATCCACAATTTACACTGCATCAGTCTTTATAACAACCACCACAAAGAAAACCATTGATACTGATCCACATGACTGGATGCATGTACACCATTGATGATGCTGCAACAAAGGCCACTATCAAAGCCAGATATGGAATTCTCATACACTATCTTGATAGAACAGAAGAAGAACTATGTGGCCCATGTGGTGAAGTCTGCAACAATTATGAAGCAGAAATAACAACCATAGAAACAGCAGTGTACCATAGTAATACTGTTTTTGATACCATACCATCACAGTAAAAAAACATATTCATTGATTTCAAATCTCATTGTGATGCAATGGATTCCAGAGATTGGCTATGGGAAAAAAAAGAGAGAAAATTGTTGTAATATATGACAAGCCTAAAAACCCCAATTAACAACTTAAAAAGAAGAGACCAAACCACCATCATCAGACCAGAACTGCTCATGTACCACTGAACAGCTACATCAATAAAATGCAATGAAACCTAATTCCAGCATATTCGCTCTGTGAACACCCACCATGAAACAGTAGAACATCACCTATTTGACTGTTGAAAGCTCACCAATATCAGAGCAAATCTACTCCTCAAAACCTGATAAATGGAATTCTTGGTGCGGAACTACAAGGGAACTCAGAAATATCTACAGATATCATCACATGACATTTGGCTGAAGGGCATCAGCTTACAGTCTCTGTATCCATAAAAACAACAATTAATGCAGTCCTACTAAAACATGGACAAAATCAGCAAGTAATTTTATAAAAATGATTGTGTAAAACTATTTTGTAAAATAATTTTTAGTGACAGGAATATTAAGCTGTAAATTATTGATAACAAATATTTTTTAAATGAACTTGTAAAAATGCTTACATCTTCCAATCTATAGTTGATCACAAAAGTTTCATCTCCCGCAGTAGTTTTCTTTTGTGTGAGAGCCTCTAACACAAACTGCTCTTTCACCTGTTTCAGACAAATGACATGAACACATATAACCTTATGAATGCAGCCTGACTGTAATATAAACTAATCTTTTCTTCTAAAATAAATTTTCCCATATCCCTAAATGAACTTGGGACACTATTGTAACCGATTTCCTCCATTTCTTTCAATTAATGGCTAAACAGTGTGGGTTGACAAAGTTAAGGCATGTTCCTTCTTTCATACTTTTCTAAAATTTGTTATTCAGTCTTCCATGTTTTTATTTTGGCCCTGTTATCTGTTATTCCCTGCATTATGGTTTTAGCAAAGACTGATGAGTGAGATATGTGGTCATACCACATACAGTTTGTATTTATGGTGGTGAGAAAATCTTCATAGGATTATGTTATCTAAACGCATTATGGTATGCCTAAATGTAAAAGTAAAATATTATGATACCATAATTGTAGTATAAGCTTTTTAAAATATTTTTAATCAGTTAAAAAGGTGATAAACATATATCATGAGCAACCATCCAACATGAGCTTAACTTATAAATATCAAAACCACAATGAGTAATAATATTTTTTAATATGAAAAATATAATTCAAACATGTAAGAACATACAAATAAGAACATATTTTTCACTTTTTTTTATAAAGATTAAATTCAGATTTAGATTTAATTTAGAAAACACAAGATTAAGACCGTAATTCAGCTAAAACTGTCTCAAAGAGGTCACTGAAAAACTGAGATAGGTGCAAAATAAAATATAAATAAATCTCTATGAGATAGAAGTTTTCCATCATAACTCATGCTCAGATAGTCCTTAAAGATTGCCGATTTCTACTGTAATCTTGTTAATGTGAGAGATACAGTGGCTAGTGAGCCAGTCTAGTGAAGACAAGAGATTCGGTTCAATCTTGATCAACGACTTCTGGGTTCACTCTTGCTAAAGTGTATACCTGAGATTTTTCTGGGTTCACTCATGCTAAAGTGTATACCTGAGATTTTTCTGGGTTCACTCATGCTAAAGTGTATACCTGAGATTTTTCTGGGTTCACTCATGCTAAAGTGTATACCTGAGATTTTTCTGGGTTCACTCATGCTAAAGTGTATACCTGAGATTTTTCTGGGTTCACTCATGCTAAAGTGTATACCTGAGATTTTTCTGGGTTCACTCATGCTAAAGTGTATACCTGAGATTTTTCTGGGTTCACTCATGCTAAAGTGTATACCTGAGATTTTTCTGGGTTCACTCATGCTAAAGTGTATACCTGAGATTTTTCTGGGTTCACTTTGCTAAAGTGTATACCTGAGATTTTTCTGGGAAAAAGTCTGTACTGGCATAGAGCTGACCACATGACCCACAAAATGTGCTGATGGTCATAAAACATGAGCACTGACACCATATTCCCTATATACGAGATCTGGAGCATGACAGGGTTGTTTCTTCCTTCTTCTGTCCATCTGCTGTTACCTTGAAACTCCACAGGAGAAAGGAGAAATGTCCTATATAATCTGATGTCTGTAGATATTGTATTGCTGGTTATTTTAGTCACTTCCCTTTCAGATGTTGGTCATTTCTGGGCAAATCTAGTGACTATCTATTGTCCTTTCGAGCCGAAGATGGCACATAGGACAGAACCACAATTTCAAAAACAGAAACCTTGCATGCCAAAGTGGCACATATTGCAGAGATCACTGCTCTAAAATATATGGTGATGTTTCCATAACAATACTTTTTACAATGACAGCTTGTCAAGCCATCGATCAACCTCCTTAGTCACCTTTTATGACATGCCTGGAAGGTCACAGTGTCACTATTCTTCAATCTAGAGACTGCTAGAGTAGAAATATTTTTGTTCTTTTATATGTCTTTTACACGTATGTCATCCATCCATCACTTCCTTTTGTCTCCTCCTTGCTCTCTATCCTGATGTTTTGAGGCAGAAAGTTTATATATTGTTTGGTCTTGTTTCATTTTTACGTACCAGAGGCCTGAACCATTTCATGTGTTGTTTGTATATGTAAAGAATAGTGACACTGTGACCTTCCAGGCATGTCGTATGAGGCGACTAAGGAGGTTGATCGATGGCTTGACAAGCTGTCATTGTAAAAAGCATTGTTATGGAAACAGACCATAGATTTTAGAAGCAGTGATCTCTGCAATATGTGACATTTTGGCACGCAAGGTTTCTGTTTTTGAGATTGTGGTTCTGCCCTATGTGTCGTCTTCGGCTCGAAAGGATAATAGATATATATTTCTAGGTACAGTTTAATTCCCAATCTGTTCTCAGATTTTCACATTGGGTATTCGATCTATCTTTGAGTTATTCATTATCTTCCTCAAGCACCTCATTTATTCATCTCATTAATACATTCCAGAATATTTCCTAACAGACAAAAAGTCTCATGATCGCCTAACCTCCCAAGCCTTTCCTGTTATCAAACATTTTCTAAAACTGTGATCATTACATTTTACTTGCATTATAAATTTTACTGCATTTATTGGAAATGTTGTCATATTATTTCCTTATATTACTTATCTTTACGTCAACAGCAGCTGCAGGGTCAGAACAGCAGCACTTAAACAAACTCAACATCTCAGGCACAAAATACAACATGAAAATCAACATCAACAAAACAGAAGTCATGAATGTCACCAAAAATAAACAGAACATCAACATAACTATAGAAGGCAGACAACTAAAACAAGTAGAGGAATTCAAATACCTAGGAAGTCTAATGACAAACAATAATTCTCAAACAGCAGAGATAGAATCAAGATGCAACAAAGCTTGTCAAATCATCGGACAGTTATCACCACTATTGTCCAACAAGGAAATAACTCTGAAGGCAAAACGAGCACTATACAATACAATCTTCATCCCAATGTTGTGCTACCAATGCCAGACCTGGACCCTAGATGCAAGAACAATAAGAAAAATAACCTCTACAGAGATGAAATGTGTTAGACGAATGATAGGAAACAGTCTGAGAGATAAGATCAGAAATGAAGAACTGAGAAAAAAGCTAGGAATAGCCCTCGCCATAGAATATATAAGGAAACAACAGATAAAATGGTTTGGCCAAGTGACATGGCAAAAAGAACTAAACACCACACAACGTGCCTTCAACAAACATTGTAGAACACCAGACCCAAGGGTCGACCACGAAAAAGATAGGTCGACGGAATATTAGAAGCACTAGGAAACATAACAGCAGCAGAGGCGAACAGAAGAGCAAAAAACAGCAAATTGTATCTCCCCTCGACGCTGAAAGGCAGATGAGGAAGGAAAGAAGAGGAAGATTACTTATCTGTAGGGATTATTGATATGTGAATCATTGTTACTTGTGAAACAAAATTGTAAAACTCACTTGACAGAAAACAAAACTGTAAATTATGTTTCATATGTTTCAATTCAGCACAATTTTTTTTTAACTACAAACCCACCTTGAGCAATGTAGAGATTATTTTGACAGCTTCCATGTTTTTGACAGTTACTGACTCATCATGGTGCTTATCACCTTTCTGAACAATGAAGACAAAAAGTAATATTTCATAGTCAGAATTACAGGCATGGGTTCTTTGTAAAATATAAGACATGTATCACTAGTAAAAAATGATATAGGTGATCCAACAAAAAATATAGATTGGTTTGTTGATTGGCTGTTTATTGATTCAGCAACTTGAGGCTATGGCTCCTGAAGCTTTTTGACTGAAACCTTGTTTCGGTAGTTTGAATTTGTTGTTTAATAACATAATTCTAATACTTGTAGTCTTCTCAATATTCCTGTATGGTGCAGAAACATGGACATTAGACAAGAAAACAGAACAGAAAATTGAAGCCTTTGAAATGTGGATTTATAGAAGAATAGGTAGAATTGGATGGAAACAAAAGATATCAAACGATAAAGTTTTAAAACAACTGAAAATAAAAAGAGAACTACTAAATACAATTAAGACAAGACAAATGAAATTTTTGGGGCATGTTAAAAGACACAACAGCCTACTAAAAGTAATATTGGAAGGAAAAATACAAGGTAAAAGAGGCAGAGGCAGACCAAGACTAACATGGACGAGTAACATCAAAAGATGGTCAAGTCAATCTATGACAGCCTGCACCATCAAAGCAAGAAACCAGAGTAGAATGGCGATCCATGGTAGCCAACCTTCGTTGCGGAGAAGGCACACGATGATGATGAATACTTGTAGAAAGGACAACTCTCATATTTTCTTTACCTTGTCTCTGCAAGGTGCTTATGTCTGCCTTGGTTTACCTGGCTAGCTATGTTTATAGTAGGATCACCCTTAAATAAATCTTAGATAAAAATCATCATTTTCTGAATCTTTGAGACTATATTACATCTATTACAATATCTTTAAAGAAGAAGAAAACTAACCAACAATTGTTGATATCTTTATAAACAACAATAAACAACAATAAACAACAATAAACAACAATAAGATGATAAAAAGACTTCTCAATATCATAAAATATCATAATAGCAAACTTCAAAACTGTAAAAATATTTCAGTCACACAAAACTGCCAACTACTCTACTTGCCTTTTTAAAGTCTACATTGCCCAAGTGTAGAGCAGCTGATAAAACACTGAAGATTCTGGGGAATGCACATTAAAAATATTTGTTAGCTTCACTGTGTTTTGTTATTTATTCTAGTTCAGTTAATCCTGAAATAACAAACAAGCAGGCATTAAACTGAACAATCTAATCTTGATACTGAATAACCTGTGGTGTATTACATGCATGATGACTTCAGTTCCATTATTGTCAGACCAGCATGAGTTTGGGGTTCTCCCAGCCTCTAAAATTGACACCAGAGATGCTCTATTAATAAAGTTAGGCAGTCATAATAAAATTCACCCAGTCTCTAAAAATTGACAACAGAGATGCTCTATTAATAAAGTTAGGCAGTCATGATAAAATTCACCCAGTCTCTAAAAATTGACACCAGAGATGCTCTATTAATAAAGTTAGGCAGTCATAATAAAATTCACCCAGTCTCTAAAAATGACAACAGAGATGCTCTATTAATAAAGTTAGGCAGTCATAATAAAATTCACCCAGTCTCTAAAATTGACACCAGAGATGCTCTATTAATAAAGTTAGGCAGTCATAATAAAATTCACCCAGTCTCTAAAATTGACACCAGAGATGCTCTATTAATAAAGTTAGGCAGTCATAATAAAATTCACCCAGTCTCTAAAATTGACACCAGAGATGCTCTATTAATAAAGTTAGGCAGCCATAATAAAATTCACCCAGTCTCTAAAAATTGACAACAGAGATGCTCTATTAATAAAGTTAGGCAGCCATAATAAAATTCACCCAGTCTCTAAAAATTGACAACAGAGATGCTCTATTAATAAAGTTAGGCAGCCATAATAAAATTCACCCAGTCTCTAAAAATTGACAACAGAGATGCTCTATTAATAAAGTTAGGCAGCCATAATAAAATTCACCCAGTCTCTAAAAATTGACAACAGAGATGCTCTATTAATAAAGTTAGGCAGCCATAATAAAATTCACCAACCCAGTCTCTAAAAAATTGACAACAGAGATGCTCTATTAATAAAGTTAGGCAGTCACAGAAGTTTACCCAGTCTCTAAAAATTGACAACAGAGATGCTCTATTAATAAAGTTAGGCAGTCTCCGAAGTTCACTCAGTTTCCAAAAATTGACACCAGAGATGCTGACATTTTCCTCCCCTGGTCTCTTGGGTCATAAGATCCGATATCTAGCCCTCTCAGATAAAGGCAATAAACAGGAGATACTGTGTGCACTTGTATACTGTGTGCACTTGTATACGTTAAAGATTCCTTGGCAGTTAAAATCAAAAGGAATAGATCATAAATATGGTTGCAGCCCAGGAAAAATTGTCAACAGAAACCTACCCACATGGTGGCCGTGCGACTGAGTTCATGCATGTGGGTCAGGATTCTCCTCTGATTTTCTCGAGATTCTTGAGAAGGATACAGGAGCATCTATGGATTCGTCCAGTGTGCAGTGATAATGATGATGGTCCAAACAACAACAAGCAGAGAGATACTCTCTTTTAAAGTGAGGCAGTCTAGTTCCTGGGGTGCAGCCTCTCAAATGAATATCAGAGATTGTTATCGAGTTATTTGTGGGTCACCATCATTGCACTCCGAACATGTCCATAGGAGCTCAGATCCCCTCCTCAGCAATTCTTGCAGTGTCCAGAGACTGATGACTCCAGTTTTGTGTTGGTTGATTAGTCTTCTTACACTCCCAATAAGTTTCTCATTTCTGGCTGTGTCCATCTTAAATCCCATCTCTTTCATCCGAAGGAGTGACATGGACTCATGGCTGTCAAAGTCCTGTGTCATTCCCACTTCCCAGAGGGCATTGATGATGTCCGCCCGATCCATTGGTTGACCATCCTCAACAACAGTGCAGCTAGCCAACCTGTCCGCTGTTTCATTTCCCCATACTCCTGCATGTCCTGGGACATAGACAAAGGTGACCTTACATATTTTTTACTTCTGCAATGACTCTACCCATTGCATACGTACAGAGCTCGCCTCCACTTTTCTTATCATGCTCATCGAATATCAGAAATGCTCTATTGTAAAGTAAGACAGTTTGGCTACTAACCACATCACTTTTAAATTTGCTTACATACATGACAAATATTAACAATAACACTGTATTACTCATATCTGGCCAATTACAGCACTTGAAGTTGGCAAAACACTTAAAGTAGTAACAAACTCTTGTTAATGGAACTATTGAATACTTGGGCAGTGATTCCAAAATGGAGCACAAACTAGGATATCAAGCTGAATGAAGGACAACAACAAAATCTTTCTACTTTACATTGTTGTGTTAATCCTTCAGAGTACCCCAACTTTGGCCCACACTGTGTATTTAAAATGTTTCTCCCACTGTTCTCCACTACATTGTCTTTGGTCTTCCATTTGTTTGTCTTCACATCATAGTTATTGTATAGATTTCTGAATCTCTTTTGAGTCCTACTTTATCGAACTCAGAAATCTCCCTGTTATGACCAAGAGTGGGCATTTGCTCTTGATTGCACCTGTTGAGCATTTCTTGTTCATCCCAGGAAGTTGTGCAATACTGAGACTTCTATACAAAATAGCAGTTCCTGTAAATGAGTGAACTAAGATTATCCTCAACATGTTAGCTTTCCTACTGTGATACAACTGCTTGCCAGTAAATCACTGTTTGTCAGTAAGTCTGACCTCATAAAAGAAATGAGATGTTAAACAACTTTAGGTCACTGACCCTGCCAGTCAGGTCAACTAGCTCCTTATTTTATCAACTCAGATAAAGAGGATTAAAAAAATTTTTTAAACTGTCATAAGTAATGAACCTCTCACATGAAAAATATTCTTTATCTAAAAAATGTTACCAGAAATTACAGAAATATTAATTAAAACTGACATCTGATTTGAAACATCTGCTATGTTCTTTTTTCTTTTATCTTGTGCCATGCAGCATTGAAGGGAGCAGCAATAGCTCAGTGGTTAGTTAACTGGATGACAAAGGACAAGAGGTAGGGTTCGATCTCAATAGATGGCTTCCGGTTCACCCAGCCTTTAATGAGTACAAGATTTTTTTCTGGGAAAGTAAAGCAGCACGGGCGTAATACTGACCACATTACCCCAAAAATCATGTGCTGAAGGTCTGTAAAATTTATGGTCACTATAACCATATTCCCTATATGCCACTTGGCTTGACAGGGGTACTTAACCTTTTTTTTTTTTTATTATGCAGCATTGAAGGAAAATGGAAGAGTTCTTGACAGAGACCTGCATTTAATTTTAAATAAAAGAATTTGTGGGTTTTGTTATATTTACTAAATTATTTTTGTAGGTAGGTTTTTCTGTCCCGTTCCATTGCACTTATTTATTAATGCTTGTTGTAGAAGCAGTTTGCTGGCCAGAATGTCCAAACAATTTAATTTACTGCTTATGAATGTAACACAAAATTTAGCATATCTACTCTTAAATCATATTTTTTTTCTCACTCACATTTTCAGCATTGAGGTAAGATGCAGTTTATGATTTTTAGCTCTTTTATCAACCTCTTCTGTTGTCATGTTTTCAAAGGTTCCTGGTATTCTATCTGGTTTTTTAAATATTTATTTTAAGATGGTGTCTTTTTTAGTATTTGCGGTTAGCTGTATGGATTGTTTTAAGTTTTTCTGTTTTTCTTTTACATGGCCAAACCAAGGGGGGTATCCTCCAAACTAGTTAACTCTTTACATCTAACTTTGTCTCTCAAGCTGGCGTCCATCTTGGCACATTTCTTTTTCAATTATACTTTTCTCTTTTTCATTTGTACTTTTCTCTTTTCAGTTGTAGTTTTCTTAATGATTTTTCTAGAATCTGGCACCCAATTAGCACTGATAGCATAATGTTGAAGACTGAATGAAGAATGTCTTGAAGAGTGCTCTTTTTGATTCTATTGTGACTTCTTTGTTAGCCAAAATTATTATATTTGGCCAATAACCTGACATGCTTTATTATTGCCTCTTGTGTAAATCTCTGCTGCTTGTTTAATGTTATATGTCCACATACAGCCTAGGTATCTGAATTCATCTACTTGCTTTTGTTGTTTATCATTTATAGTTATGTTGATGTTCAATCTTTTCTTGATGTACCTGCTACTTCCATCCTATCTATGTTTATTTTCATGCCAATTTGTTTGCCTGTATAGTCTAATTCATTTAAGTGTTCATGTAGGATTCTTATATTTTCATGGATTCATTTTTTTTTTAAAACCATCATTAACATAAATTCATTATATATAGTAAAATGAATAACTAAGATAGAACTGAGTATGTCACCTACTTTCTCTGTGTTTCAGGTGAGAACCCAACCATCTCCATTGACTGCTTGAGCCTGGCAAATTCATGCTGCTCATCAACACCATCTACACTGTAGCAAGCACTCTAAAAGAAAGTTAATAGCTCCCAGGTATTATGAATGATCACTCAAATATTAATGAATAAATTGAAAGACAAGAAAAGGTATTAAAAAAAAACAGAAGAAAAGCTCTTTAACAAATCACAGCAAGATTTGTACAAATAGACAGAAAAGGTAATAGAGCATAATATATATATATATATATATATATATATATATATATATATAGACATAAAAGGAGAACATAGTATAAATAGACAGAAAGGGTAAAGAGCAAAGTATAAATAGACACAAAAGTAGAGTTATTGAGTTATTTGCAGGTCATCATCATTGCACTCTGAACATCTCTATAGGTGCTCAGATCCCCTCCACAGCAAATCTAGCAGTGTCCAACAACTGATGACTCCAGTTCTGTGTTGGTTGATAAGTCTTCTTACACGCCCACTAAGTTTCTCATTTCTGGCTGTGTCCATCTTAACTCCCATCTCTTTCATCCGAAGGAGTGACGTGGATTTGTGGTTGTCCAAGTCCTGTGCTTTTCCCACATCTCAGAGGGCATTGATGATGTCCGCCCGATCCATTGGTTGCCCGTCCTCAACGACAGCGCAGCCAGCCACCCTGTCCGCTCTTTCATTTCTCCATACACCCGTATGTCCAGGGACATAGATAAAGGTGACTTTACGTATTTTTAACTTCTGCAATAACTCTAACCATTGCATGCGTACAGAGCCCGCTACTACATTTTTTATCATGCTCACTGAATCACTCAGTATACAGGCGTGGGTGTAGTCTTGTGACTCTAACCAGTTGAATGCCCTGGTCACTGCCATCACCTCCATCGTCATGCTACTTGTGGTCATGACGTATGCACCACAGTCTTCTTTGACTATTCTGCTCGCCGAGTGTGCTGCAAATGCCCATGCATTTTTGGTGTCGTATTACAGATCCATCTGTTTAGATGACTGCATCTTTCTCATCGGTGTTATCACAGATGAGACCATTAACCTCCGCATTGACCACAACTGAGTTCTGTTCCCTAATCTTCCTGCCGAGTGTGACAATACATGAGAATGTCCCCTTGAATGACGTGGGCACAGGTATTCACTCCTCACGAACGCTGAAGTGGTAAGCCTACAGACAAAAGTAGAGCATCCTATAAATAGACATAAAGGTAATAGAGTAAATTATAAATAAAATAGACATCAAAGTAATAAAGCATAGTATAAATAGATATAGAGTTAATAGAGCATAGTATAAGTAGATATAGAGTAAGCTGAGCATTGTATAAGTAGATATAGAGTAAGCTGAGCATAGTATAAACATACATAGAAGTAATGGGAGCCGCGATAGCTCAGTGGTTAGTGAACTGGACTACAACGGACAAGGGGTAGGGTTCGATCCCAACCGACGGCTCCGGGTTCACCCAGCCTTAAATGGGTACCGGATTTTTCTGGGAAAGTAAAGCAGCACGGGCGTAATACCGACCACATTACCCCAAAAATCATGTGCTGAAGGTCTGTAAAATATAGGGTCACTAACACCATATTTCCCTATACGCCACTTGGCGTGACGTGGGTACTTTACTTTACTATATAAGTAATCAAGTATTGTATAAACAGATATAGAAGTAATCATCATCATGTGCCATACGGTTGGCGTAGGTGATCATGTTCCTCCACAATCTTCTATCTAGAGTGCATCGTATCAGTTCTGTTGTTGACTGTTTTCCATGCCATGACACCAAGCTATCCAGTATTTTCTCTCTTTGTCGTCCGCGATCTCTCTTTCCTTTTATTTTGCCAGTTGTAACCAAGTATTCCAACTTTCCTCTTCTCATGATGTGCCAGAAAAATGTTGATTGCTTCTTTCTAATGTTTTTTTAAGAGCTCCCTTTTTGTGTTGGCCTCTTTGAGAACTTCCTCATTGGTCTTTTTAGCTGTCCAGGGAACTTTCAACATTCTTCTGAGAAATCCCATCTCTGTGGCCTCTAATCGTCTTTTCATTTATTTGTCTACTGTCCATGATTCGCTTCCATAGGTCAGAACTGGTTCTATATAGCACTGATGAACTCTCTTTCTCATTTTTATTGACATAGATTTGTTGCATAAGATATTTTTCATTTTCTGAAATACTATTTTGGCCTGAGCTATTCTGCTTTTTTATTTCTGTGGTGCATCTCCCATCTGATATTATTATTGTGCCCAAGTATTTGAAACGTTGCACATGTTTCAGATTTGTCTCGTTTATTTTTATGCTGCATGATGGTGGTGATTGTTTCTTCGATATAACCATTACTTCTGTTTATAGAAGTAATAGATCATACAAATAGAAAAGCATTGTGCATTGTATATAATTGGAACAGAAAAGGAGAAAGCTGGAATAACATTATTTGAAATATGCACATCTGGTGCTACTTGTTCTTAGTATGAAAGTAAAATGTGTATGAAGTACAGGCAAAAAAAGAGAGAGATCAGAGGTATGGGGAATAATGGAGAGAGATCAGAGGTATGGGGAATAATGGAGAGAGATCAGAGGTATGGGCAATAATGGAGAGAGATCAGAGGTATGGGGAATAATGGAGAGAGATCAGAGGTATGGGCAATAATGGAGAGAGATCAGAGGTATGGGCAATAACAGAGAGAGAAAAGAGGTATGGGCAATAACAGAGAGAGAAAAGAGGTATGGGCAATACAGAGAGAGAAAAGAGGTATGGGCAATAACAGAGAGAGAAAAGAGGTATGGGTAATAACAGAGAGAGAAAGAGGTATGGGCAATAATGGAGAGAGAAAAGAGGTATGGGCAATAATGGAGAGAGATCAGAGGTATGGGCAACAATGGAGAGATCAGAGATATGGGCAATAATGGAGAGAGATCAGAGGTATGGGCAATAATGGAGAGAGAAAAGAGGTATGGGCAATAATGGAGAGAGATCAGAGGTATGGGCAACAATGGAGAGAGATCAGAGATATGGGCAATAATGGAGAGAGATCAGAGGTATGGGCAATAATCGAGAGAGATCAGAGGTATGGGCAATAATGGAGAGAGATCAGAGGTATGGGGAATAATGGAGAGAGATCAGAGGTATGGGCAATGATGGAGAGAGATCAGTGGTATGGGCAATAACAGAGAGAGAAAAGAGGTATGGGCAATAACAGAGAGAGAAAAGAGGTATGGGCAATAACAGAGAGAGAAAAGAGGTATGGGCAATAACAGAGAGAGAAAGAGGTATGGGTAATAACAGAGAGAGAAAAGAGGTATGGGCAATAATGGAGAGAGAAAAGAGGTATGGGCAATAATGGAGAGAGATCAGAGGTATGGGCAACAATGGAGAGATCAGAGATATGGGCAATAATGGAGAGAGATCAGAGATTTGGGCAATAACGGAGAGATCAAAGGTATGAGTAATAACAGATAGAGATCAGAGGCATGCACAATAACAGAGAGAGAGATCAGAGGTACAGACAATAACAGAGAGAGAGAGATCAGAGGTACAGACAATAACAGAGAGAGAGATCAGAGGTACAGACAATAACAGAGAGAGAGATCAGAGGTACAGACAATAACAGAGAGAGAGATCAGAGGTACAGACAATAACACAGAGAGAGATAGAAGTATGGGTAATAACATATATACAGCATGGGAGATAAAGGATCACAGATCAATGGCAGGCAAGGATTTTAAAATAAAGAACTTGATTTAAAAAAAAAAAAAAGAGATCAGGTAAGAAAAATGAATGAAGGAAAAAATAGAGAGAGAACAAGCGAAACATGATTTTAAAATAAAACAGGCTGAAATGATGGAAATAATGAGGCAAAAGAAGGAGGGCAAGGGTAAATTAATAGAGAACAAGATTACATCATTTTATTTAAGAGAATACACAAGTAAAGGGGAGAATTAAAATAACATTGACAAATACAATTAATACTGACTGAAAGGACAAGTATAACATTTAAAGAGTGAGGCCCCTCCCCCCCCCCTTTTTCCACCCACATTAAAAAGGAAACAATATTAACAGGGATAGCAAGACACTACATAGAGAGTACATTAAAGATGACAATTGAGGAAAAAAATAATGCTGACAAGCTGAACATGACTAAATATAAAGAGGGAACCATGCAAACAAGAATAAACATTTACAATATTGACAGGGGAAAAAAAGTAAGAATAGTGTTGACTGAAAGTACAAGAGACAAGAATGACATATATAACAATAAGAATACGGCAAGAAAAAAATACTAGCAGAGAGATCACAAAATTTACATAGATTTAATCAGAAAAATTGCTTATATAGAACTCTTGTCTACAAAATTTGACAGAGAGGACTAGTGTAACATTACCATCATTAAGTACCCCCCGGGCCTACTGGCGTAGGTGATCATGTCTCTCCACAATTTTCTATCTCGGCAGCCATTTATCATTTCTGTTGTTGACCTTCTGCCAAGCCATTCTCTTAAGCTGTCTGTTATTTTTTTCTCTTTGCTTCCCTCTATCTCTTCGTCCCTCAATTTTTCCAGTTGTTACAATATATTCCAGTTGTTCTCTTCCCATTATATGGCAAAAACATGATGATTGTTTCTTAATAATATTGGAAATTAGCTCTCTTTTTGCTTTGACCTCTCTCAGAACATCTTCATTACTTTTCTTAGCTGTCCATGGTACTCTCAACATTCTTCTGTAAAACCACATTTCTACAGACTCCAGTGATTTTCTTGTCTGTTGTCCTATTGCCCATGATTCGCATACATATGTTAAGACTGGCTCTACGTAACATTTAAGAACTCTTTTTCTTGTTTCTATTGTCAAAAATGGATTGCATAGTATCTTCCTCATTTTTTGGAAAGCTGCTTTTGCCTGAGCCATTCTGCATCTCACCTCTTTTTGTTTTTCTGTTTTTACTAGTGTAACAGATGAAGATAATCTACACTCTAAGATATAATATAAATTATCACAGAATTACAAAGGTTATAAGAATGTTAAGTAATTTGTTTCAAACAGCTATTTTGAACTGGGTGTATTGATAAATCAATTAATTTTGTGTGTAGCAATATTCAGCGCAGAATAAAATGTTATACGAATGTCATATACAGGAGAAACATTCGATCAATTCTTCTTTTTATGCTGCTTTTTTGTGTGTTCATTTTCCTATGCTCAGCAGATTACACAGTGATGTGTATTGTCTCCATGAATCTAGTTATTGTTAGCAAGAAGTCAAAATAAAGATATGCTCCACTTAGGAAGAATGCCCATCAATTAGCCTATTGATCAATGTATACTATATATATATATATATAATTTACAACCAATCTGGAGAAAGAAGGTTTAAGTCTTCTTAAGTTGGGATATTACCCTCATACAGAATGTTTCATTGCAGACAGATGGTTGCAGTGAAAGTAGGTCTTTTTTCTTTCTATCTTTAGACTATGGTATGCAAAGTAACATTTTGTATATCACTGTGTATCATCAATGTACTAAGACAGCAAATATTAGTACTTCAATCTCTCTGATCACAGGAATATCTTAACACCTAACAATGTGTAACAGCTCCACAACGCTGGTGGGGATGACTGTTGTAGGCAATCATCACTCTTTACATTTTGCTATTCCTAGGCAATCATCACTCTTTATATTATGCTATTCCTAGGCAATCATCACTCTTTATATTATGCTATTCTATTCCTAGCAATCATCACTCTTTATATTTTGCTATTCCTAGGCAATCACACTCTTTATATTTCGCTATTCCTAAGCAATCATCACTCTTTATATTTTGCTATTCCTAGGCAATCACACTCTTTATATTTCGCTATTCCTAAGCAATCATCACTCTTTATATTTTGCTATTCCTAGGCAATCATCACTCTTTATATTTCGCTATTCCTAAGCAATCATCACTCTTTATATTATGCTATTCCTAGGCAATCATCACTCTTTGCATTTTCTATTCCTAAGCAATCATCACTCTTTGCATTTTGCTATTCCTAAGCAATCATCACTCTTCACATTTTCTTATTCCTAGGCAATCATCACTCTTTGCATTTTGCTATTCCTAAGCAATCATCACTCTTCACATTTTCTTATTCCTAGGCAATCATCAATCTTCACATTTTCTTATTCCTAGGCAATCATCACTCTTTGCATTTTCTTATTCCTAGGCAATCATCACTCTTCACATTTTCTTATTCCTAGGCAATCATCAATCTTCACATTTTCTTATTCCTAGGCAATCATCACTCTTCACATTTTCTTATTCCTAGCCAATCATCACTCTTTATATTATGCTATTCCTAAGCAATCATCACTCTTTATATTATGCTATTCCCAAGCAATCATCACTCTTCACATTTTCTTATTCCTAGCCAATCATCACTCTTTATATTATGCTATTCCTAAGCAATCATCACTCTTTATATTATGCTATTCCTAAGCAATCATCACTCTTCACATTTTCTTATTCCTAGCCAATCATCACTCTTTATATTATGCTATTCCTAAGCAATCATCACTCTTTATATTATGCTATTCCTAAGCAATCATCACTCTTCACATTTTCTTATTCCTAGCCAATCATCACTCTTTATATTATGCTATTCCTAAGCAATCATCACTCTTTATATTATGCTATTCCTAAGCAATCATCACTCTTCACATTTTCTTATTCCTAGCCAATCATCACTCTTTGCATTTTGCTATTCCTAAGCAATAATCACTCTTCACATTTTCTTATTCCTAGGCAATCATCACTCTTTGCATTTTGCTATTCCTAAGCAATAATCACTCTTCACATTTTCTTATTCCTAGGCAATCATCACTCTTTATATTATGCTATTCCTAAGCAATAATCACTCTTCACATTTTCTTATTCCTAGGCAATCATCACTCTTTACATTTTGCTATTCCTAGGCAATAATCACTCTTCACATTTTGTTATCCCTAAGCAATCATCTCTCTTCACATTTTCTTATTCCTAGGCAATTATCACTCTTTATATTATGCTATTCCTAAGCAATAATCACTCTTCACATTTTCTTATTCCTAGGCAATCATCACTCTTTACATTTTGCTATTCCTAGGCAATAATCACTCTTCACATTTTGTTATCCCTAAGCAATCATCTCTCTTCACATTTTCTTATTCCTAGGCATCATCACCGTTTACATTTGCTATTCCTAGGCAATCATCACTCTTCACATTTTGCTATTCCTAAGCAATAATCACTCTTCACATTTTCTTATTCCTAGGCAATCATCACTCTTTGCATTTTGCTATTCCTAAGCAATAATCACTCTTCACATTTTCTTATTCCTAGGCAATCATCACTCTTTATATTATGCTATTCCTAAGCAATAATCACTCTTCACATTTTCTTATTCCTAGGCAATCATCACTCTTTACATTTTGCTATTCCTAGGCAATAATCACTCTTCACATTTTGTTATCCCTAAGCAATCATCTCTCTTCACATTTTCTTATTCCTAGGCAATTATCACTCTTTATATTATGCTATTCCTAAGCAATAATCACTCTTCACATTTTCTTATTCCTAGGCAATCATCACTCTTTACATTTTGCTATTCCTAGGCAATAATCACTCTTCACATTTTGTTATCCCTAAGCAATCATCTCTCTTCACATTTTCTTATTCCTAGGCAGTCATCACTGTTTACATTTTGCTATTCCTAGGCAATCATCACTCTCCACATTTTGCTATTCCTAGTTACGTTTTTAATGTGTGTTTTTTTTTATTTGTATCCATGTCATCTTATTCAGTCCAACCAGGTTTTATTGCAGTTGGAAATCTGATATTGAATGTGCCATCCTCACTAGCAAGATCTCCAGTAATGGATATTTGACACACACAAATTATAATGTGGAATGGTGGTCGACTCTCTGGATTATTACCAGATATCTCTCTCTGTACGATATGCTAAGCGTAAGAAATGGAAAGTAGAAAGTGAAGAAGACACTTAAGCACAAATAAACAACTTGTTTAATATAGCTCTTAGCATCAACATCATGTTAATTATTCCAAATATATTCTGAAGAAAATGAATGTTTAAAGCCTTCCCATTATTATCAATATTATTAATGAATTATCAATCAGTGAATGTTGTTCTACAATGATGGGCAATTTCATTTAAGCATTTTCTGCTGTGTCATTTTCTTTTTTGTCCACAGATTCTGCTTTCTACAGAAGCCAGTGATTAAGTCTATTAGTGGTAATAGAAGAAGTAGTTGTAGTATTAGTAGTAGCCTCCATCAGTCATAGTTGACTATGGATTTTTCAGCGCCCCTAGAAATGTTATTTTTTTTTTTTTCTTTCGCAGTGTATTTAATCTCTTTTTCTATGAATCTGTCTGCTTCTGGTTTGAGTTGGAGCTTTAGAAAGATTTTCTAAAGATTGTGGTCTGCGACTATTTCTTCCCAGGCTGGAGGGTTTATGTTTAGATTTAGAGTGTGTTTCTAAAGATTGTGGTCTGCAGCTATTTCTTCCCAGGCTGCAGGGTTTATGCTTAGAGTGT
The DNA here is from genome assembly GCA_032433765.1 of Megaustenia siamemsis. Classification (NCBI taxonomy): domain Eukaryota; kingdom Metazoa; phylum Mollusca; class Gastropoda; order Stylommatophora; family Ariophantidae; genus Megaustenia; species Megaustenia siamemsis. The sequence continues at coordinate 29,172,106 of JAVIAB010000051.1, forward strand.
GTTTCTAAAGATTGCGGCCTGCAGCTATTTCTTCCCAGGCTGCAGGGTTTATGTTTAGAGTGTTTCTAAAGATTGCGGCCTGCAGCTATTTCTTCCCAGGCTGCAGGGTTTATGTTTAGAGTGTTTCTAAAGATTGCGGCCTGCAGCTATTTCTTCCCAAGCTGCAGGGTTTATGTTTGTTGGAGTGTTCATGTCATGTTACACACATCTATAAATCGAAGTTTTGGATGCCCCCCAGTCTAGTGATTAAGTCTAGTTCACATTAATATAAGTTAAATGAGTGCGTTCATAATCTGAGCCCTAAATGGATAAGCCTCAATATTAAAGGACAGAGGCAGCGCTATGTTCTTATCATTTGCATCAGCTACTGGAAGCTTCTAACATGAAATAATGTGACACCATTTGAACAAACGACACATTACCTGTGAAAGGTAATTATATTTATCAGCAGACACCAGGTGAAACATATCCTTCTCCTGCTCATCAGATCCAGCCAACAAGTAATAAAAACATGGTAGTTTCTGGAAAGAAACAAAAAGAAATTGTAGAAATGTTTGTGAGTGTGTAAGTGTGTACATGTACGCGTTTTTAACGGATCATAGGAATTCAGCAGGAATAGAAGGGATATAACTGGCTTTGGAAGAAAACCAAAAGTGCATGAGTGATTTTCCTTGTGAGTGGTTTTGTGAAATGAATTATTGTGCATGAGAACTGATGAGGAAGGAAACATTGAAAATAAATAAAAGTTGGTATGTAAGTGCTGCAGCAATAGTGAGTTGAAAGATAAGGCAAATACGAGGTTGGATTTATGCCTGGATTAAATAAGATACAGCTTAGGGCCTCACAATCTGAGGGACCTCAAATTTGTTTCATATTGTAATGATAGATACCTTCCTGTGTTTATTTTTTTTTAATAGTCCGCCTCAAAGTTTCATTTAGCTTTGTCAGCTTAGAGCCTCGCCAAGTCTGAATCCGGTTATGTTTTAAGATTTGTACATTTGTACTTAAGATTTTACTTAAAATTAAGATTTACATTTTGAAAGAATTACTAGATTGCATTATTATATAATGTCAAAACACTTGCTCGATGGTGAGGCAGCTTTTGATGATCAGTCATGCCTCCTGGTGTAAAGTACTATACAAAAAGTCACTATTAGTTGTTTTCTCTTTATTGCACTGCAATTCACTAGTGCTCATAATCATTAAATAAAATGCCACAATATCTTACAGTCAGAAATTACAATTAGAAATAATAAAAGTGAGCAAGGAAAGAGGCTATTTAAATATAAAAATAAATGACAATTAAATAAAGTAGGTTAACAATTCAAATATATGGGTAGTATGTTCACGGGAGATGGAGGTATAAACAGCGAAAAAGAAACTAATTGCTTGTGATGAATGATGATATTGTATGAAGAAGGACAATTCAGCTGTGTTCACATTCGGTGCTGCTTGGCCCTATGCCTTATTGGCATGTGCTGTAGCTGCTATAATGGGGACTGAACTGCCTTTCTTGCTTGGGTCCTTCAATTAGATGAATTTTAGTTCAGATGATTCCACTGGCACGGGCGGTTGAGCAATTATGGATTTTAATTTGTTTACCCGTGTGTTACCGGGGCCTCATTATGTGGGAAGTAAAGAATAGTGACACTGTGTCCTTCCAAGCATGTCGTAAGAGGCAACTAAGGAGGTTGATCGATGGCCTGACAAGCTGTCATTGTAAAAAGTATTGTTATGGAAACAGAACCATAGATTTTGGAAGCAGTGATCTTTGCAATATGTGCCATTTTGGCACGCAAGGTTTCTATTTTTGAGTTTGTGGTTCTGCCCTATGTGCCGTCTTCGGCTCGAAGGACAATAGAGATAGATACCAGGGCCTTCAACTAATCATAACCAAAAATAGGTGTCCGGTTAGCGCAATCGATAGGCGGTTGCTTACCACGGCAACAGCCGGGGTTCGTACCCTGGCGAGGACACCTGGTTTTACTAATTCCCTAAAAATTAGTACCTCTGAAGTCGGAGTAAATCTGCCTGCATGGCGAGGGGCATCCTGTAATGGGATAAAACAGACTTTACACGCAAAATTCAGTCCCACTTGAAAATTGAGTGGGTGGGACTTCGTCAGAGGTCAAAGCTGACGAAAGCGAACGAACGAACGATAACCATAAATATAAACTAGGGTGCTGAAAGTGGAAAGCATTATTAACTACCAATTGATTCTTCTCTTGAAAAATCCAAGTATTTGGCAGCAGTATCAATGACAGCTAAGAGACAAATAATAAATAGCATCTTCACACCAATATTATGCTACCAATGTCAGACATGGACATTGAACAAGGTCTAAAAAACAGAAAATCACGACATCTGAAATGGGTGCTTGAGGAAAATAACAAACAAAACAAGGGCAGATAGAGTATCAAATGTTAAAATCAAAGAAGAAATCGGAATGAAACCATAGCTGGAATATATATATATATATATATATATATATATATGAACAACAATGGAATGGTATGGGCACTTAGAATGGAACCAGAACAAATGTCATCAAGAGCATTCTAAGAACATTAAAACAGGGTAAGAGGAAGACCAAAGAAAAGATGAATGGATGGAATAAGAGACATGCAAAGACCAAAACCTGTTCTTTTTAACAGCAACCGGAAACGTCAAAGTAAGAAGTTCCATTCATGAAAGAGAGAATCAAGTAACAAGCAAGCAAATGTCTAGAGACACAAAAGTATACTGGTAACATCCTCCTTTCTAGATAAAAGAAGAAACGAAAATCTTACAATCAATAGAAATGTGTGTATAAAATAAATAATAATAAATAAATCACAAACACTAACAAGGAAAGTAAAATATGTTCAATCATGAAAAGCAATTAATAAATTGTGTTGCAATCATGATTAAATAAAGCGGATTGCGTCTAAATCACTAAAAAAAAAAATCAAAACACATGAACTGTTAATGGAAAGATGTGCAAAAGCGAGATTGGGTGTGTGTGTGGGGGGGGGGGGGGGGGGGAGAGAGAAATTATCGGACACTGTTACACCATGACAGCACGATTCAACAAACGAAACTGTCAGCCAACCACTAGGGATAGAGAATTATGCAAAATCCATCATCACTCACGTCAGATGGCTCGACAATACGCCAGTTAAAAAAAAAAAAAAAGGGGGGGGGGGGGGTTGCACGAAGTTAAGAGCATCAGAACAGAAAGGGAAACAAAGAGAGAATTTAATTTTATATTCTATATTGTAAGTCAATAATGTGAATCAACTATTTCTAAAAATATACCATCATTAGTACAGGAAAGAGGGTGGGGGCCGGGTGGTTAGAGAGACAATTATCTACACATGGACTTTTCAAGGCAAATATAGATTTACAAAATATATAGATGACTATGGACAATTATAGGTTAATAATCTGGGTCAACTATTTTGCAGATTTTCTTTATAAACTGTGATATATTTACGTCAGAAGTGGACGGACAGAAACACTGGTTCTCATTCATCTTCTAATTCGGCTTCCATGAACGCACCCTCGCTAGCCTGTAAAAAAAATACGAGTGGGCGGTATTCTCATGACATCACTGGGAGTAGAGAAACATTACACAGGCTCAACGACCACCTTGGACCAAGGCAAGCCCTGCTCAAGTTCACATGAATGGACTTATATTTTACTGACGGCGCTGAGACTCTAAAGAATGTGAACAACTAGGATTAGTCAGCAGTGACTTCAACGCAAGATCAAGTTACAAGGGAAGAGAGGCTGAAAAACTTAAGAGATGCTGGCTGGAGACCTCCGGAGCTAAAACAAAATTGCAGTGATTAAATTAACTGTGCACCCTATACATTTGTTACAATACATTAAATGTTCACCCGCACGCAGGCAACACACACAATAAGGACAAGATCTGAAAAATGTGAAAGATGCCGAGTGATAAGTAAAGATACTGGGAGTTTGAGAGAATTGTCAATAGGAAGACAAAACAGAATGTAGTGACCGGAAGCTGGGAGAGATATCATCGCCTACGCCAGCTGGAGGAAGAGTAAGCGCATTCCTCAAGAGCTTATCATAATAAGCTCATTTGTTTTGTGAGCACATATAACAATAGTGACACAAATATATTCTAAATATTACAGTAGAACATTGCTCTTAATCAGGGGGCGAGATAGCTCAGTGCTTGGCGTACTATACTAACAAGGACAGCGGTCGGGTTAGATCCCGGTCGACGGTTTCCAAGTTCAACCAGCCTTAAATGGGTACCGGATTTTTTTTTTTTTTTTTTTTTTTTTTTTTTTTTTTTTTTTTTTTTTTTGCAAATCTGGGAAAGATAATACGATCATAATACAGAATAAATTACCCCCAAAATAATGCGCCAATAAATAAAATATGGGCACTAACATTATATTCCCTACACGTCACGTGACAAGAATGGGATCTTTTCTGGTAGTGGGGAACAATCACCATTTAATATGTTCTTGCTAGAACTTTGTTCCGATGACAGCTACTCTTGTCTTTGTCTGTGTGAGATGCCCGTAGTAATCCTCCATAATTATGTTCTCATGACGACAATTTGTCGTTTTACATGACAGAATACTTGATTCTCCTTCTTTTTAAGTAGTATGTGACGATTTTATATGATGAAAATCATTTTTGTTAAAATTATGGATAAAAGACCAAGACGAATAATGAAATTACTGCTTCTTCTTCCTTCCTCATTTATCTTTTCAACTTGTAGGGGAGATTTACCATTTTCTTTTCTGTTGGCATGTACTGCTGTTATGTTGTTCCCTAGAATTCCTATATCCCATCATCCTTTTCGTGGTTGCCCAGCGTTTACTCTTCTTTTTCTCTTCTTTCCTTCCTCATTTGCCTTTCAGCGTGGAGGGAAGATATAATGTGCGGTCTTTTACTCTTCTGTTCGCCTCTGCTGCTGTTATGTTTTCCTAGTGCTTCTAATATTCCTTCCACCCATCATCTTTTTCGTGGTCGGCATTGGGTCTGGTATTCCCACAATGTTTGCTGAAGGCTTGTTGTGTTGTGTTTTGATCTTTCTGCCTTGTCACGTGGCCAAACCATTTTATCTGTTGTTTCTTTATATATTATATGGCGGGGGCTAATCCTAGTTTTTTTTCTCAGCTCTTCATTTCTGATCTTGTCTCTCAGGCTGTTTCCTGTCATTCGTCTAACACATTTCATCTCAGTAGTGGTTATTTTCTTACGTGTTTACCGAAGGTTCGTTATGTTGTATATTGATTACAACTGTGTGAAATGTGAAATGAGAACAAGAAAAAGAGTTCTTAAATGTTATGTAGAGTCAGTCTTAACATACGGATGTGAATCATGGACAATAGGACAACAGACAAGAAAATCACTGGAGGCTGTAGAAATGTGGTTTTACAGAAGAATATTGAGAATACCATGGACAGCTAAGAAGAGTAATGAAAACGTTCTGACAGAGGCCAAAGCAAAAAGTGAGCTAATTTCAATATTAGGAAGAAACAATCATCATTTTTTTTTGCCATGTAATGAGAAGGGAACAGCTGAACATATTGTAACAACTGGGAAAATTGGGGGACGAAGAGATAGAGTGAAGCAAAGAGAAAAGATACCAGACAGTTTAAGAGAATGGCTTGGCAGAAGTTCAACAACAGAAATGATAAATACCTGTAAAGATATAGAGTTGTGGAGAGACATAATCACCTACGCCAGCATGCACGGTACTTGATGTAATGATGACGATGATGATGTGTGAATGTAGACGTGATTGAGGGAAGAAGGACGATGAACAGATGTTATCCATAAGATAGCGCAAGAAAAGAACAACTGTGTAAAATCAATAACTGCAACTAGCATTCCACGATGAGGATGATCTACGATTCTCGCAGATATAACAACACGACGGAGTTAACGAGCATACGTAAAAGTTCATACAAAAAAAGTCGATCTAAATAAAAATCGACGCTGGGGGTACAAAGACGTGTATTGTCAAAGCCAATGATTCTTCTACTTCCTTTCAACTCACTGTGGTGCATAGATCTTCAACAAACACTTTCAACTACATCTGAAGCATAGATCTTCAACAAACACTTTCAACTACATCTGAAGCATAGATCTTCAACAAACACTTTCAACTATCTCTGTAGCATAGATCTTCAACAAACACTTTCAACTACCTCTGTAGCATAGGTCTTCAACAAACACTTTCAACTATCTCTGTAGCATAGATCTTCAACAATACTTTCAACTACCTCTGTAGCATAGTAAAAAAAAAAGTAAAGTACCCCCGTCACGCCAAGTGGCGGCGTATAGGGAAATATGGTGTTAGTGACCCTATATTTTACAGACCTTCAGCACATGATTTTGGGGTAATGTGGTCGGTATTACGCCCGTGCTGCTTTTACTTTCCCGGAAAAAATCCGGTACCCATTTAAGGCTGGGTGAACCCGGAGCCGTCGGTTGGGATCGAACCCTACCGATTGTCCGTAGTAGTCCAGTTCACTAACCACTGAGCTATCGCGGCTCCCACTAATTTTTAGGGAATTAGTAAACCCAGGTGTCCTCGCCAGGGTACGAACCCCGGCTGTTGCCGTGGTAAGCCAACCGCCTATCGATTGCGCTAACCGGACACCCTCTGTAGCATAGGTCTTCAACAAACACTTTCCAAGCCGTTCTGTTTCTTGCCATTCTTCTAAGATCATTACATATCTTCCCCATCATCTTCATCTCTACTTCCACCTGTCTTCTCCAATAATATTTTAGTCTTCCTCTTTGTCTGTTTCCATGGGGGAAAAAGGGCCTGTTGTATAATACTCTAACACAATGATTCACACATAAAATCAGAAGTTTCAAAATGTGACATTTTGAAAGTGATCAATCACTCATGGCAGCAACAGGAAACAATCCAAGCCAATATACGTGTTGTTTGAACACAACTTTCACAGATTTACCGTTTTAGGAGAAGGAAAAGACAGGGAGGGAGTGGGGGGGGTGGTGGTGGTGGTAAAATCAGTATCAGCAAACAATGAATCAGAAATATAAATATTTACTGAGAACAAAAAAAAGCTAAAGCAGACGACAAATTACACACATTTGTCAACTTCACTCATGTCTAGAACATCGGCAGCAAATATCGGGAGATTAAGACCATATTTCTGAATGACAAAATAAAACTATATAACGACACTAGAAGAAAAAGGTAAAAAAAAAAAAATTAAAAATAAAAAGGGGGGGGGGTGGGGTTGTGAGAGAGACGTGAGATTTTTGGAACACTAATGGCTGCCTCGAGTGTGAATGTTGAGTTCTGACTGATAATGCCTGGCATGTCAGATCAAATACAATAATTCACACACAGAGTTTCGTGCCAGAAGGCACAGCCTGGTAATTAAAGGTACGAGAGAAAATCCTTTGTTTCTTTTTAAACTCTTCACGCAGAGAGGTATGTCATTCCCATCTGGTAATCTAAGAAAAGAATAACTTGACACGTGGCTGCTGAGTTGTTATGACCCGTTAGGCCAATGCTATGAGAGACAACCCTGACTATAAACAGCTGATGTCTTATACAAAGGAGAAATCCAAGCGGTCTCGAAAACAATGAAACTAAAGACGGGTAAATCGGATAGCAAACTCAAAAGTTCATAATTATACTTCTGCTCATGCAACATTTTAAATCAAGTAAAACTCACGTTACATGAAATACCTAAACCAGTTTCGGAAATTGCCTCCGAGATCTCCGCAGATGTTACCAAATTTGTGCTATTCTGCTGTGATCTTGTTACTCAAAGAGACCGCAGTTTGTTTATCTGTTTGTTTTACGTTTAGGGACCTTTAACTTCTGTCACAGTAGGGACTGAATTTTGCAGAAATACTTGTTTGTTTCATGTACACACTCAGTTTGAGCGGGTGTCCCTCTCCATACAGTCAGATGTCTTCTGACTTCAGAGAAGATGCTCATATTTATCACCGAGAGTCGGACATTTTCGATATCATTTTTTTTTCTAATAATCTTTATTGGGGGGGGGGGGGGGGAGCGGCCGCTTAGCCTACTGTTTACGACTTTTAACTGTCAAAGGTTTTTTAACCTGCGCAGAGGGCATACGGGACCTCTTGTTTTCCGCGGTTATCCGAAGGGATAACATTGAACCTAACTACTCCGAGACCAGGGAAGATAACCACGAATTCAAAAACAAAAATTAAAACTGATTCGAAAATTAAAAAAATGTTCACAGCTTGTTGCGCATTTAACTGACAATCTACTTGCCCAGTAAACAACATCTTCATCATCATCCTCATGTGCCATACCGCTTGGCGTAGGTGATCATGTCCCTCCACAATCTTCTATCTACAGTGCATCGTATCAGTTCTGTTGTTGACTGTTTTCCATGCCATGACACCAAGCTATCCAGTATTTTCTCTCTCTGTCGTCCACGATCTCTCTTTCCTTTTATTTTGCCAGTTGTAACCAAGTATTCCAACTTTCTCTTCTCATGATGTGCCCGAAAAATGTTGAGTGCTTCTTTCTGATGTTTTTTTTAAGAGCTCCCTTTTTGTGTTGGCCTCTTTGAGAATTCCTCATTGGTCTTTATAGCTGTCCAGGGAACTTTCAACCTTCTTCTGAGAAATCCCATCTCTGTGGCCTCTAATCGTCTTTTCATTTGTTTGTCTACTGTCCATGATAACAACATCTTACCTCTAAAAAATAAACTTAGCCCTGCGTTGTCACTAAAGACTAGTCAAACCGCGAACAGAGAGAGGCTTTCCACTTAGATTGCTCAGTGTGTTTTCCTTCAACTGCGAGACTTGCTGAGGAGTGGATCTGAGCACCTATGTACCTTTTCGGAGTGCAATGATGATGACCCGCAAATAACTCAATAACTCCTTCTTCAACGATCCTATATTTAAAGTATCACCCCCCCCCAAACCCCCACCCCCCGAAAAAAAAAAATTCCATGAGACCAAATCAAACAATTTGGAAACTACTGGTTCTAAGTTTTGTACAATCGACGTCAATTGGATAAATGCCATATTTCCATCCAAGAAAAAAGGGAATTAATTCAAATGCTTTTACACTGAACATGCACTTCTTATTTCGTAGTGTAAACACTTGCGTTGTGCATTATGTAATGTACGTTGTGGGTTTGATTTAGACAATGCTGAATTGTCAAGTATATGATAACTATGAAATAAAGCAGTTACATACGTGCTTTAAAATAACAGATACAATAGCTAGAGAAGAGGCAGGTTTTTTTTAATTATTAATAAAACATATATACATCACATCGTTTCCTAGAGAATTATAGACAACTCTGGAGGTTAACAAACTGAACCTGTGTTCATATTTGGTTTCATTTTGTTTATCACTCTTTTGTGCAATTTTTACCCAATATGTTGCTTGTTATGTATGTTTTTATAATATTACCACATTCTCCCAAAGCCGCGCCATAGCTCAACCTATTTCTCTGTGGCTCACTCTCGTATCTCGTCCATCTCTTCGTATTGTTTTTCCTTTATTCATGCGTTAACTTTACAATATTTTCTCTATAAATATGCGCTATAATCTATTAACTGGTTCCTATTTACTGTTTTGCCATGGAAACTCCACATTGCGTGATGTTATAAATAAGCGTGGATATAGTCCTTCAGTGGGTATGCATGCATGTTTCCTCGTCCTATATTAGCAAAATAAATATATATCTGAACTGTAACGTAACTGGCAAGTGAAGAGATGCTTGTTTCAAGCCTTCACTGACTTGAGAGTTATCCCCACATGGTAACATATTTCGAGATGAGAGAAAGCGGAGGACCAATGTTCACAAATAGGAAATACGTCCTTGCCCTCAAACTGTCTATTATTGCCCTTACCCACAAACTGTCTATTATTGTCCTTTACCCACAAACTGTCTATTATTGTCCTTTACCCACAAACTGTTTATTAATGCCCTTTACCCACAAACTGTCTATTATTGTCTTACCCACAAACTGTTTATTATTGTCCTTTACTCACAAACTGTCTATTATTGTCCTTTACCCACAAACTGTTTATTATTGTCCTTTACCCACAAACTGTCTATTATTGTCCTTTACCCACAAACTGTCTATTATTGTCCTTACCCTCAAACTGTTTATTAATGCCCTTTACCCACAAACTGTCTATTATTGTCCTTACCTCAAACTGTTTATTATTGTCCTTACCCACAAACTGTTTATTATTGTCCTTTACCCACAAACTGTTTATTATTGTCCTTTACCTTCAAACTGTTTATTATTGTCCTTTACCCTCAAACTGTTTATCATTGTCCTTTTCCTGAAATTATTTAGAACTGTCCTTATTCAGCCAAATTCAGCATGTGTCAACCTATGCCTGAGCAACACAATCCGTCGTATTATCATGCCCGTATACTTCCTGGAAAGTATCCACCATCATCGTTAAATTGGTCGTTAAATTCATTTGGAGATCCTCCTAGAAGATGTACTAACCAAACTAAAGATGTCATATGGCAGCTATGTACTTTTAATGCTTCTGTGTGGATTTGAATTTTTCATAGTAAAAAGATACATCCTGAACCTTAACAATACAGACTGTTGTGGGGAATATTCAAAATATTTCAGAAAAATAATAGAAGAAACAAAACAAAAAATGTTAGCAGTGATAGCTGGAAGAAACTGCTATTGGATAAGACACGCGACACGTAGCGCATGTTCTGTCTTCGTTGCTGGTAGCACTCAATCCGAGGGCCGGCCGGAGGTCTACAGAAACGATGAATCTATACAACTTGTGCTGGACTGTTGGAAAGAACAGCAGTGCTGATATAGGCATGGCATGACTGTATAACGCTACTTCGTAAAACCAAACCAGGACACGAAATCAGACAAGATCAAAAACAAAATTATAAATGTCAAAACGTGGATGCGGAGGGAATCAAAAGGGTGAAAGATCTAGAACAAACTGATATAGAACAATCTGATATAGAACAATGATAACAGAAACCAAAGTTGGTCAGCCGTGAGCATCCACTCAAAGGATAGCCACTGACGTCATACAATGGATAGATTTTGTTGCTGCCCTATTCAACGTCACAAAAAGTGATAGTGTTTAGTCAGGTTCGAAGGCAGGCCTAAAACAAGAAGAAAAATAGAGAAGAATGCAAAAAAATACCAGAAGTAAAGGAGGAGGTGGACAGTTGAAAGGAGAATAATGAGGAGGTGGTGGAAGGGGAAGAAGAACTAGGTGGTGGGTAAGTAGAAGGAGGTGGGGAAAAGGGAGAAGAACCAGGTGGTGGGTAAGTAGAAGGAGGTGGTGGAAGGGGAAGAAGAACGAGGTGGTGGGTAAGTAAAAGGAGTGGAAGGGGAACAAGAACAAGGTGGTGGGTAAGTAAAAGGAGGTGAAAGAGGAATAAGAACGAGGTGGTGGGTAAGTAGAAGGAGGTGTGGAAGGGGAGGAAGAACGAGGTGGTGGGTAAGTAAAAGGAGGTGGAAGGGGAACAAGAACGAGGTGGTGGGTAAGTAGAAGGAGGTGGTGGAAGGGGAAGAAGAACGAGGTGGTGGGTAAGTAAAAGGAGGTGGAAGGGGAACAAGAACGAGGTGGTGGGTAAGTAGAAGGAGGTGGTGGAAGGGGAAGAAGAACGAGGTGGTGGGTAAGTAAAAGGAGGTGGTGGAAGGGGAGCAAGAACGAGGTGGTGGGTAAGTAGAAGGAGGTGGTGGAAGGGGAACAAGAACGAGGTGGTGGGTAAGTAGAAGGAGGTGGTGGAAGGGGAACAAGAACGTGGTGGTGGGTAAGTAGAAGGAGGTGGTGGAAGGGGAAGAAGAACGAGGTGGTGGGTAAGTAAAGGAGGTGGTGGAAGGGGAGCAAGAACGAGGTGGTGGGTAAGTAGAAGGAGGTGGTGGAAGGGGAACAAGAACGAGGTGGTGGGTAAGTAGAAGGAGGTGGTGGAAGGGGAACAAGAACGTGGTGGTGGGTAAGTAGAAGGAGGTGGTGGAAGGGGAAGAAGAACGAGGTGGTGGATAAGTAAAAGGTGGTGGAAGGGGAAGAAGAACGAGGTGGTGGGTAAGTAAAAGGTGGTGGAAGGGGAAGAAGAACGAGGTGGTGGGTAAGTAAAAGGTGGTGGAAGGGGAACAAGAACGAGGTGGTGGGTAAGTAAAAGGTGGTGGAAGGGGAACAAGAACGAGGTGGTGGGTAAGTAGAAGGAGGTGGTGGAAGGGGAACAAGAACGAGGTGGTGGGTAAGTAAAAGGTGGTGGAAGGGGAACAAGAACGAGGTGGTGGGTAAGTAAAAGGTGGTGGAAGGGGAACAAGAACGAGGTGGTGGGTAAGTAAAAGGTGGTGGAAGGGGAAGAAGAACGAGGTGGTGGGTAAGTAAAAGGTGGTGGAAGGGGAAAAAGAACGAGGTGGTGGGTAAGTAAAAGGTGGTGGAAGGGGAACAAGAACGAGGTGGTGGGTAAGTAAAAGGTGGTGGAAGGGGAACAAGAACGAGGTGGTGGGTAAGTAAAAGGTGGTGGAAGGGGAACAAGAACGAGGTGGTGGGTAAATAGAAGGAGGCGGTGGAAGGGGAACAAGAACGAGGTGGTGGGTAAGTAGAAGGAGGTGGTGGAAGGGGAACAAAAACAAGGTGGTGGGTAAGTAAAAGGTGGTGGAAGGGGAACAAGAACGAGGTGGTGGGTAAGTAGAAGGAGGTGGTGGAAGGGGAAGAAGAACGAGGTGGTGGGTAAGTAAAAGGAGGTGGTGGAAGGGGAACAAGAACGAGGTGGTGGGTAAGTAGAAGGAGGTGGTGGAAGGGGAAGAAGAACGAGGTGGTGGGTAAGTAGAAGGAGGTGGTGGAAGGGGAAGAAGAACGAGGTGGTGGGTAAGTAGAAGGAGGTGGTGGAAGGGGAAGAAGAATGAGGTGGTGGATAAGTAAAAGGTGGTGGAAGGGGAACAAGAACGAGGTGGTGGGTAAGTAAAAGGTGGTGGAAGGGGAAGAAGAACGAGGTGGTGGGTAAGTAAAAGGTGGTGGAAGGGGAACAAGAACGAGGTGGTGGGTAAGTAAAAGGTGGTGGAAGGGGAACAAGAACGAGGTGGTGGGTAAGTAGGAGGTGGTGGAAGGGGAACAAGAACGAGGTGGTGGGTAAGTAAAAGGTGGTGGAAGGGGAACAAGAACGAGGTGGTGGGTAAGTAAAAGGTGGTGGAAGGGGAACAAGAACGAGGTGGTGGGTAAGTAAAAGGTGGTGGAAGGGGAACAAGAACGAGGTGGTGGGTAAGTAAAAGGTGGTGGAAGGGGAAAAAGAACGAGGTGGTGGGTAAGTAAAAGGTGGTGGAAGGGGAACAAGAACGAGGTGGTGGGTAAGTAAAAGGTGGTGGAAGGGGAACAAGAACGAGGTGGTGGGTAAGTAAAAGGTGGTGGAAGGGGAACAAGAACGAGGTGGTGGGTAAATAGAAGGAGGTGGTGGAAGGGGAACAAGAACGAGGTGGTGGGTAAGTAGAAGGAGGTGGTGGAAGGGGAACAAAAACAAGGTGGTGGGTAAGTAAAAGGTGGTGGAAGGGGAACAAGAACGAGGTGGTGGGTAAGTAGAAGGAGGTGGTGGAAGGGGAAGAAGAACGAGGTGGTGGGTAAGTAAAAGGAGGTGGTGGAAGGGGAACAAGAACGAGGTGGTGGGTAAGTAGAAGGAGGTGGTGGAAGGGAAGAAGAACGAGGTGGTGGGTAAGTAGAAGGAGGTGGTGGAAGGGGAAGAAGAACGAGGTGGTGGGTAAGTAGAAGGAGGTGGTGGAAGGGGAAGAAGAACGAGGTGGTGGGTAAGTAAAAGGTGGTGGAAGGGGAATAAGAACGAGGTGGTGGGTAAGTAGAAGGAGGTGGTGGAAGGGGAAGAAGAACGAGGTGGTGGGTAAGTAAAAGGAGGTGGTGGAAGGGGAACAAGAACGAGGTGTGGGTAAGTAGAAGGAGGTGGTGGAAGGGGAAGAAGAACAAGGTGGTGGGTAAGTAGAAGGAGGTGGTGGAAGGGGAACAAGAACGAGGTGGTGGGTAAGTAGAAGGAGGTGGTGGAAGGGGAACAAGAACGAGGTGGTGGGTAAGTAGAAGGAGGTGGTGGAAGGGAAGAAGAACGAGTGGTGGGTAAGTAGAAGGAGGTGGTGGAAGGGGAACAAGAACGAGGTGGTGGGTAAGTAGAAGGAGGTGGTGGAAGGGGAAGAAGAACGAGGTGGTGGGTAAGTAAAAGGTGGTGGAAGGGGAACAAGAACGAGGTGGTGGGTAAGTAGAAGGAGGTGGTGGAAGGGGAAGAAGAACGAGGTGGTGGGTAAGTAGAAGGAGGTGGTGGAAGGGGAGCAAGAACGAGGTGGTGGGTAAGTAGAAGGAGGTGGTGGAAGGGGAAGAAGAACGAGGTGGTGGATAAGTAGAAGGATGTGGTGGAAGGGGAACAAGAACGAGGTGGTGGGTAAGTAGGAGGAGGTGGTGGGTAAGTAAAAGGTGGTGGAAGGGGAACAAGAACGAGGTGGTGGGTAAGTAGAAGGAGGTGGTGGAAGGGGAAGAAGAACGAGGTGGTGGGTAAGTAGAAGGAGGTGGTGGAAGGGGAGCAAGAACGAGGTGGTGGGTAAGTAGAAGGAGGTGGTGGAAGGGGAAGAAGAACGAGGTGGTGGGTAAGTAAAAGGTGGTGGAAGGGGAACAAGAACGAGGTGGTGGGTAAGTAGAAGGAGGTGGTGGAAGGGGAAGAAGAACGAGGTGGTGGGTAAGTAGAAGGAGGTGGTGGAAGGGGAGCAAGAACGAGGTGGTGGGTAAGTAGAAGGAGGTGGTGGAAGGGGAAGAAGAACGAGGTGGTGGATAAGTAGAAGGATGTGGTGGAAGGGGAACAAGAACGAGGTGGTGGATAAGTAGAAGGAGGTGGTGGAAGGGGAAGAAGAACGAGGTGGTGGATAAGTAGAAGGAGGTGGTGGAAGGGGAAGAAGAACGAGGTGGTGGATAAGTAGAAGGAGGTGGTGGAAGGGAAGAAGAACGAGGTGGTGGATAAGTAGAAGGAGGTGGTGGAAGGGAACAAGAACGAGGTGGTGGGTAATTAGAAGGAGGTGGTGGAAGGGGAACAAGAACGAGGTGGTGGGTAAGTAGAAGGAGGTGGTGGAAGGGGAAGAAGAACGAGGTGGTGGATAAGTAGAAGGAGGTGGTGGAAGGGGAACAAGAACGAGGTGGTGGGTAAGTAGAAGGAGGTGGTGGAAGGGGAAGAAGAACGAGGTGGTGGGTAAGTAAAAGAAGGTGGTGGAAGGGGAAGAAGAACAAGGTGGTGGGTAAGTAGAAGGAGGTGGTGGATGGGGAAGAAGAACGAGGTGGTGGGTAAGTAGGAGGAGGTGGTGGAAGGGGAACAAGAACGAGGTGGTGGGTAAGTAGGAGGAGGTGGTGGAAGGGGAACAAGAACAAGGTGGTGGGTAAGTAGAAGGAGGCGGTGGAAGGGGAAGAAGAACAAGGCGGTGGGTAAGTAGGAGGAGGTGGTGGAAGGGGAACAAGAACGAGGTGGTGGGTAAGTAGAAGGAGGCGGTGGAAGGGGAAGAAGAACAAGGTGGTGGGTAAGTAGGAGGAGGTGGTGGAAGGGGAACAAGAACGAGGTGGTTGGTAAGTAGGAGGAGGTGGTGGAAGGGGAAGAAGAACAAGGTGGTGGATAAGTAGGAGGAGATGGTGGAAGGGGAACAAGGTGGTGGATAAGTAGGAGGAGATGGTGGAAGGGGAAGAAGAACAAGGTGGTGGAAGGGGAAGAAGAACAAGGTGGTGGAAGGGGAAGAAGAACAAGGTGGTGGGTAAGTAAAAGGTGGTGGAAGGGGAAGAAGAACAAGGTGGTGGATAAGTAGGAGGAGATGGTGGAAGGGGAAGAAGAACGAAGGTGTGGGTAAGTAAAAGGTGGTGGAAGGGGAGAAAGAACGAGGTGGTGGGTAAGTAGAAGGTATTGGAAGGGGTAGAATATCAATGTTGTGGAAGGAGAAGAAGAACGAGGTGGTGGAAGGGGAAGAAGAACGATGTGGTGGA
Organism: Megaustenia siamemsis; assembly: GCA_032433765.1. NCBI lineage: Eukaryota > Metazoa > Mollusca > Gastropoda > Stylommatophora > Ariophantidae > Megaustenia > Megaustenia siamemsis. The sequence continues at coordinate 29,188,082 of JAVIAB010000051.1, forward strand.
AGGGGAAGAAGAACGATGTGGTGGAAGGGGAAGAAGAACGAGGTGGTGGAAGGGGAAGAAGAACGAGGTGGTAGGTAAATAGGAGGAGGTGGTGGGTAAGTAAGAGGAGGTGGTGGGTAAGTAAGAGGAGGTGGTGGGTAAGTAGGAGGAGGTGGTGGGTAAGTAGGAGGAGGTGGTGGAAGGGGAATAAGAACGAGGTGGTGGTAAGTAGGAGGAGGTGGTGGGTAAGTAAGAGGAGGTGGTGGGTAAATAAGAGGAGGTGGTGGCTAAGTAAGAGGAGGTGGTGGGTAAGTAAGAGGAGGTGGTGGGTAAGTAAGAGGAGGTGGTGGGTAAGTAAGAGGAGGTGGTGGGTAAGTAAGAGGAGGTGGTGGGTAAGTAAGTGGAGGTGGTGGGTAAGAAGGAGGAGGTGGTGGGTAAGTAAGAGGAGGTGGTGGGTAAGTAAGAGGAGGTGGTGGGTAAGTAAGAGGAGGTGGTGGGTAAGTAGGAGGAGGTGGTGGGTAAGTAAGTGGAGGTGGTGGGTAAGTAGGAGGAGGTGGTGGTTAAGTAGGAGGTGGTGGTGGGTAAGTAAGAGGAGGTGGTGGGTAAGTAAGAGGAGGTGGTGGGTAAGTAGGAGGAGGTGGTGGAAGGGGAATAAGAACGAGATGGTGGGTAAGTATGAGGAGGTGGTGGAGAGGAAGAAAGACATGGTGGAGAAGAAAAGGTAGTGGAGGAAGAAGTAAAATGGGGTGGTGGAGAAGTAAATGGAGATAAGGTGGTGGATGCAGAAGCAAAAGGAGCTGATGGTGGTTGAAGAAGGAACGATGGAGATGTGAAAAAGGTGGCAGAGAAGTGGTGGAGGAAGTAGAAAGAGACGAACATGGTGAAAGAGGTAGAAGATGATGTAGGTGGTGGAGGAAGTAGAAGAATATGGAAGTCGTGGAGGAGGTAGAAGGAGAAGGGGGTGGATGAGAAAGTAAGAAGTGGAGGAAGTAGAAGTAGGAAGTAGAAGGATATAGAAGTCGTGGTAGAAGTAGAAGGGTATAGACGTCGTGATGGAATTAGAGGGATATATAAGTCGTGGTGAAAGTAGAAGGATCTAGAAGTCGTGGAGGGGGTAGAAGGATATTGAAGTCATGGTGGAAGGAGAAAGAGAAGAGGGTGGAGGAAAAAGTAGGAGGTGGAGGAAGTAGAAGTAGGAAGTAGAAGGATATAGAAGTCGTGGTGGAAGTAGAAGGATATAGAAGTCGTGTGGAATTAGAGGGATATAGAAGTCGTGGAGGAGGTAAATGGAGAATGGGGTGGAGGAAAAAGAAGGAGTTGGAGGAAGTAGAAGTAGGAAGTAGAAGGATATAGAAGTCGTGGAGGAGGTAGAAGGATATTGAAGTCGTGGTGGAAGGAGAAAGAGAAGAGGGTGGAGGAAAAAGTAGGAGGTGGAGGAAGTAGAAGTAGGAAGTAGAAGGATATAAAAGTCGTGGTGGAAGTAGAAGGATATAGAAGTCGTGGTGGAATTAGAGGGATATAGAAGTCGTGGAGGTAATAGAAGGATATAGAAGTCGTGGTGGAAGCAGAAGGATATATAAGTCGTGGAGGAATTAGAAGGATATAGAAGTCGTGGTGGTTTTCGAAGGATATAGAAGTCGTTGTGGAATCAAAAGGATATAGAAGTCGTGGAGGAATTAGAAGGATATAGAAGTGGATGAATTAGAAGGATATAGAAGTCGTGGAGAAAGTAGAAGGACAAGGGGGTGAAGGAAAAAGTAGGAGGTGGAGGAAGTAGAAGGGTATTGAAGTCGTAGAGGAAGTAGAAGGGTATAGAAGTCGTAGAGGAAGTAGAAGGATATTGAAGTGTAGAGGAAGTAGAAGGGTATAGAAGTCGTAGAGGAAGTAGAAGGATATTGAAGTCGTAGAGGAAGTAGAAGGGTATTGAAGTAGTAGAGGAAGTAGAAGGGTATTGAAGTCGTAGAGGAAGTAGAAGGGTATAGAAGTCGTAGAGGAAGTAGAAGGGTATTGAAGTCGTAGAGGAAGTAGAAGGGTATAGAAGTCGTAGAGGAAGTAGAAGGGTATAGAAGTCGTAGAGGAAGTAGAAGGGTATTGAAGTAGTAGAGGAAGTAGAAGGGTATTGAAGTAGTAGAGGAAGTAGAAGGGTATTGAAGTAGTAGAGGAAGTAGAAGGGTATTGAAGTAGTAGAGGAAGTAGAAGGGTATTGAAGTAGTAGAGAAGTAGAAGGAGAAGGGGTGAAGGAAAAAGTAGGAAGCGGGGGTGGTGGAGGATTTAGAAGGAGATGCTTAGGAAGTAAAAGGAGGAGGTGGTGGAGGAAGTAAAAGGAGAAGGAGAAAGTAAAAGGAGAAGGAGGTGGTGGAGAAGTAAAAGGAGAAGGAGGAAGTAAAATGAGAAGGAGGTGGTGGAGAAGTAAAAGGAGAAGGAGGAAGTAAACGGAGAAGGAGGTGGTGGAGAAGTAAAAGGAGAAGGAGGAAGTAAAAGGAGAAGGAGGTGGTGGAGAAGTAAAAGGAGAAGGAGGTGGTGGAGAAGTAAAAGGAGAAGGAGGAAGTAAAAGGAGAAGGAGGTGGTGGAGAAGTAAAAGGAGAAGGAGGTGGTGGAGAAGTAAAAGGAGAAGGAGGTGGTGGAGAAGTAAAAGGAGAAGGAGGTGGTGGAGAAGTAAAAGGAGAAGGAGGTGGTGGAGAAGTAAAAGGAGAAGGAGGTGGTGGAGGAAGTAAAAGGAGAAGGAGGTGGTGGAGAAGTAAAAGGAGAAGGAGGTGGTGGAGAAGTAAAAGGAGAAGGAGGTGGTGGAGAAGTAAAAGGAGAAGGAGGTGGTGGAGAAGTAAAAGGAGAAGGAGGAAGTAAAAGGAGAAGGAGGTGGTGGAGAAGTAAAAGGAGAAGGAGGTGGTGGAGAAGTAAAAGGAGAAGGAGGTGGTGGAGGAAGTAAAGAAGGAGGAGGTGGTGGAGGAAGTAAAAAGAGAAGGAGGTGGTGGAGAAGTAAAAGGAGAAGGAGGTGGTGGAGGAAGTAAAAGAGAAGGAGGTGGTGGAGGAAGTAAAAGAAGGAGGAGGTGGTGGAGGAAGTAAAAAGAGAAGGAGGTGGTGGAGAAGTAAAAGGAGAAGGAGGTGGTGGAGGAAGTAAAAAGAGAAGGAGGTGGTGGAGAAGTAAAAGGAGAAGGAAACCTGGAAAAAGTAGACGGAGATGGGGATGGAGGAAATAGGAGACGGGGTGTGGAAGAAAGTAACCCAACCTCTTTCTTTTCTCTTCTTCTACACACTCCACTACACCCATCTCCTTCTACTTCCTCCGCCACCCCTATCTCCTTCTACATTTGCTTCCTCCGTCTCCTACTTCGTCCAAATATAAGATGGAGATGGCGAGGAAGAAGAGGTAAAAGGAGATTTGAGGGTGGGGATGGGGAGGATGAGTTGGTGGTGGAGTATTGGAAGGAGAAACATAGGGAGATGGAGATAGAAGGAAACAAAGAGCAGGAGGAGAAGGGGAGGTATGACAAAGAAGAGAAATAATATCATTTCCTACACGGACTGAAGACATCCTACTTGAAATGACCTGTGAATTATGTGAATTCCTTAAATATCGTGAACGTAACGTCACCATGACAACCGAGCTATTCACAAAGTTCCCTGTACCGAACTCACGTTTTCCGATTATCTATTTACAGCATCGGCCGAAAATAGGTATGTGACAGTAGAGAGCAATGCAGTAAAACAGCCTGGACAGAAAATTGGCGATTAGCTTGATATGTCTGCTTAATATTTTCCCAGTCATTCTGGTACCTGGAGAACATGAAATCAACAATCTACGCGAAAGCCGGTGATTTCGGAAATGGTTGGAAGTTGTCATGAAGTGCCACGTATTTGATTTTTCTGCTTTTCTTCCATTCTACATGAACAAGAAAAAGAATGCAGTCGAATTCGGCTGCTGAAGTTATAGTTTTCGAAATTAATTTCAAGTTAAACTATTTTCTATTTATACAGTTTTATATTAGCGACGCATCAGGGGCAGACCAAGAAGTTGGTTTCAAGACATAGAGGAATCGTCGAACATGACAACAGAAGAAGTGGGAGATCTTGCTAGAGACTGAAATTCTTACAAACGGGATATGGTGGATGCAATGTTCTGAAAAGGACGTGAGACCCGATGATGACAGGTCTGTATTAAATGGAACATTCTATAAAACTACACTGTAATTTGGTTAAATCCTGCACTTGCTCAAAGATAGATTAAGAGTAAGGTTTTCGTGCAGTGTGTGTTAAGAACGATGGAAGTGGTAATTTGATTAAATTTGATCTCTCTGTATTCTGCGTTGCCTCAAGGGTATTCATTTCTTTTTTCTTTTTTTTTTAGGGAGAGAGAGGGAGAAAATAAGAAAAGGGTAGGTGATTGTGTAACAGAGAGCTGGTGCTAAATGCAGATGAATAGAGAGGTAATGTTACAGGATGATATTTTTTTTAAAAACAAGATTATGAGATTACAGAAAATATGACATAATGTCTGGTACGGGCAAAGAAATGCAGACAATGTGGAGGCGTAAGTTATAATGTAGCATACTGAATGGGAGGGTGAATGATAATTGAACAAGACGACGGTTACATGGTGATGTCAAGTGTGAATGTTACAATTAAGGACTTCATGGAATATATGATAGGGCTGATAATACAGTTTACTGACCTTTCACCCCTTGCCTGAAACACGATCCGAGACTTCTCCAACAAGTATTTCTCCACAATAGCCCTAAGAATAAAAACAAGACAACGCAATAAGACCAATAGCAAAACATAAAAGACTATTGTCAAACCAGCAACAATATTAGCAGGCTTTCATACAACTATTTTCCACCGTACAAATAAATATTTTATTTTTGCACATTTTCTTTTACCTGCAAAAAAAGAACAAACGGTTAACGATTCCTAAAGTTATTATTATTATTATTATTATTATTATTATTATTATTATTATTATTAATCTGGGCAGTTTTTTTTTGTAAATGAATGTTTGCCGGAATGTTACCATCCCTTGTAATAAAACGAGATAACCGTAACATACCAGCCTCTGCAGCACTGTGTAGTTATATCTGTATTATTGTTATCAGTTAACATGGTATGTAGACTTGCAGCAATTTTGCTTTTCTCAATTACTTCAAGACTGTTAAAGTCCTAAATAGTTCTACATACCATGTGTGTGTGTGTGCGTAAACAAACTATAGACCACAGCCATCTATAGTTTTAATAAGGAATCACCCTTAAAGTTTGTGTGTGTGTGTGCGTAGACAAACTATAGACCACAGCCATCTACAGTTTTAATAAGGAATCACCCTTAAAGTTTGTGTGTGTGTGTGTGTGTGTGTGTGCGTAGACAAACTATAGACCACAGCCATCTATAGTTTTAATATGGAATCACCCTTAAAGTTTGTGACGTTTTCAGCTTTGTGAGCAAGAGCGGTTGTAATTCCGGGATTCCCCTCGAAGACCTTAGTAAACCTATAGATTATCGTGAGACAGACAGGCAAGACTGGACTTACGGGAGTCGGGGCGGGATGGGACTGACAGATAGTACAAAATAAAGTTAGACAGTAAAATATTCCTCCATCAATGTGACCTTGTGCTTCATAATCAGATTTCTGAGAGGGATAATAGAAGATCACCTCTGTCCCACCGTTATGCCAAGGCGATTTCGTGTTTTGCTGAGTAAATAACTTAAATCGACTAAAGTCTGATTCCACCAAGACGAAAATGTCATGTAAAATAAAGTTTCTTTATCAAATAGCTGAGGAAGCTTTTTCAGACATTGTAC